>OX438818.1:11542879-12024491 GCA_949316475.1 Hypomecis punctinalis
TCTTTGAACATCTATAGGTACTAATTAGAGATTGCAACCCGGCCGGGCTCTGTTGCATTCATCGCCAACCCGACCGGGTCCGCCGGGCCCGGCTTGGTTGTGTCTCAGCGATGAAACCTTTAAAGTATCTTATGAAACAGTTCTATATAAATGAATGGAAAAAGACAATGATTCAAAGTTAATAGTTATTTCAAACTGGCTTATGAACAATTATCACAACATTCAGTACCAACTATCACTCAAGTCTCAAAATTACACTTAATACTGAATTGATTACTTTTCCTTATGAACGGAAAAGTAAGAATAGTATTAGTAATTATTCGTTTTTATAAGTTTAATCAAGCAGGTCTTTCTGTTTAATCCAGAAGGACACTATAAAGTGTCTATTTAAAAACATAGTATTAAAATAAGAAACTAACTCTGCCTTAACAATAAGATATACAATATAACTCCTACAGGTCCAAAAACACAGCAGCTGCTTTCCGTCGTCTGTCGAAGTTATTAACAATACTTTGTGTCAATTCCAGAACTGCGTCTTCCGTGGAAATGCCACGCCTAAAACCAAATTGGTTTTTTGAGATGACGTTGTTGGCAGATAGTAATGCAAGAAGACGTTTATTTATTATTCTCTCCAACACCTTCGACAACGCTGAAAGAACAGAAATGGGCCTGTAATTAGTGACACTGCTTCCATCTCCGCCTTTAAAGATAGGATGGACAATGGCTTTTTTAAAGACACGAGGGAAAATACCAGCAGTGAAAGGTTGAAAACATGATTCATAATTGGAACGAGGGTGTACCTAGCGGCTTTTATAACGGAAGAAGAAATGCCGTCCCATCCAGTAGCGCATTGTTCCTTCAGATTTAGGATCACTCTTTCTATTTCTTCATTGTCAGTATTCAAAATAGCCATTGAATTTAAGGGGGAATTGACAGGGCAAGAGGATGCGGTTAATTTTTGAGAGGGAGCAATGTCCATGTCAGGTACGATTTTGGAAGCCAAAGTTTTTCTCACACCGGCGAAAAAGGAGTTCACTTTATTGACGGATGTAAGAGAGTCATCTGAGATTTTTAGAAGATCGGTGGAACTGTTTTTCTTTTTATTTATATTAGCAATTTTATTCACCATATTCCAAGCTGCCTTAGGAATAAATGAAGACTTCTCCTTTTTATTGCACATAATTTGGACGAATGCTTAACGAGATAATACGAAATAGGTATGAAACCGCGACCGTAGCTATTGAGTAGCGAGAGTGCCAGTGACACTAAATATTCTTATTTTATACCTAGTTAATATATCCGCTATTCGGTGTCTGCACCTATGCCTTTTTCAATAGTCCACTGCAGAGCATAGGCCTACCCGCGAATGGTGATTGGACCATATCACTGACCCCTTGCGGTTAAGTGGATTCATTTACACCATCGAATTCCTTCTACGGACGTGTTTAGGTTGCCTCACTATGTCTTCCTTCACCTAAAAGCCAGTAATGTGAATTTCCATAAATAATTTCCACAGAAACTCATTGGTACGGGATCGGATTTGAATCCACCACCTCACGATTGTAAGGTGTTAATTACTACCACTAGACCACCACGGCTACATACCTTCGCTATTAGTGGGCCGACTTATATATGTTACAAATTTGGAAAACCTAATATAGGCGAACGGCTTACAAACAATCAATTAATTTCTGTCGTTTGTGAAACGAGTGATCAATGGGGCTTTAAAGTTTCTTGAATGTAGACAACGACCACCGGAACACGTTGGATGCCAGCGCTCGCATCCATTCCATCACAGCTCTTTGGGTTTGCAAGCTTAAGAGGTCGTAGATAGTGCACACAATTTGTAGAAGTACCTAGAACTGATGCCCAATGTTATGCAAAGATCAAAAACAAGTACAGTGTAAGACGTCAATTATGTAGGTTGAATGTAGTTGGACTGTAGGTCCTGAATATTTTAAGTTTTAACCGTATAAAAACTCAGAAACCAGGGCTTTATATTATTTATTTATAGTCACCCGACCCATACTATACTTGTTTTTATTTAAATAGGCTAATACTAACAATCTTCCTTTCACTTAAATAGTCGAACTGATCAAGATGGGAACACCCGCGATTCTTGTAGCTTTCAGTAGATCTTATCGGTTCGTCCGGTATGTATAGGGAAGGACATTACAATAGGTAGGTATATTTCATGACAACAGTACTTTATTATGACTCAAAATCGATTCACAATTGACGGAATGATCGCGTAACAAATACACAGTGGAATTAAGGTTCTCATTCTCATTTGAAGTAGGGGCGATAAATCCTGCACTGACGTCCCGCATGGGGTGTTTTGTGCATTTCCCCCTCCAGGGTCTACCCCAGCCAGCCCAGCTCCTTAAAATAACGGAGCGTGGCTCTGGGCCGCTGGCATAACTGCTCCAGTGGCTTGGTTGGTATACTAGATGGCGATGAGGATGATGATGTAGATGCTGATGACAAAGCAATAGTAGCGTCATGCACCCCGAAAGCGATTCTAGTTTCTGCCGTGGCCTTGCAATGCCACAAGTCATGCTCTACCGTTTCATTCTCCTGCAGGCAACCACGACAGAGTTGGCTGTCGGTGGCTCCCAGTTTATACATATGACTATTCAAGTTGCAGTGACCAGTGATGAGTCCTACCATACATAAGTCGGAGGTCTTGCCGCTGCAACCTCAATAGATCGTTTGTAATGTTTCTGTTCAGGGCTGGGAAAGCAGCTTTGGCATGCCTGCAATCCTCTATCTTGTCCCACATATTTTGTTGTTCTTTTTCAGTATGACGGCGCAGTAGATCACGCAATTAAGGTTCATGGATGGACTGATGGACGCTGGATGCAAACCGCTTCCAATGTTTATTTTCGGTGTTATTCAAGATCTAAAAAGGGAGCCCTATGTTGAGCCGTGGTTGAGCGTTGCTTATTTATATGCCACTGTGATAATTATGAAAATGCGCTGAAATAACTGTGAGACGAATATCTAAATTACATGGTAGGCACTATACCTATAAAATCTGTCTTCATTAGCTAATTGTACCTGAGCGAAGCCGGGATGGGCGGCTAGTAGGTAACATAAATGCTTATAGGGAGTATCATACAACATTATTGCGCTGCTATAGCCATCGCTTGTTTTACGTTGAGATTTTGTGCTAAATGACAAATCGAAAATGACCAATGTCATTTTCGAGTAGGTGGTATGAAAAAATATTGTTACGAGATATGTTCTTAGATAATCAGTTAAAACGCCGTAATTCACTCTGCACTTTATTGCACAAAATCACAATTCACACGACACAACTAGTTCGCACAAACACTTCACACTGGCACTGATATTCACACAAACTAGTCACTGCACTTGAACACGACATGTTTTAGCTCCGGTAAAAACACGATAACTGGGTTCCCAAGGGTCAGCCGGCCTATTTATATCCGTTATTACAGTCTGGAATTTACTAGATAATTTGCGAGATTACTTGATCTAATAAACGCTATCGTGTTAACACAGTAGCAGGTTAAAAGTTTGGGAAGGCTTATTATCCTTCGATAAAAAACACCATAAAAACTGAACACAAAAGACCGGGAGACAAAAGGCAACAAAAAATACAGAGACAATAGAACACCCCAGAAGCGTAAACATCACAGATAACATCAAAGTTACTGCATACATACAACGAGCTAGCCTACCGCGTTATAGTGTACTATATCAGTCTCTGGCAGCTATATTACAAGCTTTGCTTAGTTTGAGATCAGAGACCGTTTGTAATTTCACTTCATTAAAACTACCGTGAGTATTCATCATAACTATAACAGAATACGGCTAAAACTCACTTTATAATTATACGGTCGATCCGCAAGGAATCCAACCAGTTTCAGAGTATTTAGAACTCCATCCTCAGGGAATACGCGCACCCCCGTCGACTGGCGCGTCTAAATACTCTGAAACTGGTTGGATTCCTTGCGGATCGACCGTATAATTATAACGTGAGTTTTAGCCGTTTGTAATATTATGTTCGTAAAATATTTCATAAGTAGGTACACATTTTTTTATTTTACAGAACTCGCGCTGGTACGCAAGTCCGTCTCGCACATGGCTATATAAATATTAGGAAAGTTGAAATTGTCTGTACATTTAAATACCAATTACCATAATGATATATTATGTCAACAATATAAAATTTACACTACGTAGTACGTTACGGCTATTAAGCAAAGTAGGTATGTTATGTACATCTAGTATCATGTAAAAAGAACGCTGAAGCTTCAAACTACGCACAAGCTAACGAATTGAGTATTTGACAAACATAGGTTTTGATCAGTCTCTTATTCGACAAATTGAGGATTTGATGTGTCGCGAATTTGGCAAATATAGATTTGACGAGTATAGAATTTGACGAATCAAGTATTTGACGACCGAATAATCTAATGAGAAGTCCACAAGTAGTATATTTATTCAGAGAAAAATCTAACAAAGATGATATATACATCACTAGCGACCCGCCCCGTCTTCGCACAGGTGTATTATACATATAAACCTTTCTCTTGAATCACTCTAAAAAACCGCATCAGAATTCGTTGCGTAGTTTCAAAGATATAAGCATACATAGGGACAGACAGACAGGGAAGCGACTTTGTTTTATACTATGTAGTGATAGTGATTTAAAAGCTTGTTTTATAGGCTTCTTAAAAATATTTAATTTTTATTTTCTATCCTTCCAGTTTTTAATGTGAAAAATAAATTGTAGGTATGGAAAATAGAAATACCGCTTACTAATTTTTGTGGTTTAGCAATAATATTGTGTTTCTATCGTTCTTTTTCTTGCATTTCCACATTCATCCTAGATTTTGCTAAAATTACATGAAACTAGTGTGCCCAGTTAGAACAATATGACAAAAAAGCATTAAAAGTGATAAATGCTAAAAATGTTTTTTTTTTTAACAATTTGAAGGTTGAATCAGAGTTGCTAGAGATAAACTGCCTATACTCTATAAAATTTAACTTGATCTCTGCGACAGCTGTCAGAAAAATCACGCCTATGAAGTCCTGAATTTCTTAATAGTACAGACAGTACCTGTAAATGTCATACCTTATGGGCATGTCGATTAGTGATGGGCGACGAATGATAGTAACCACAGAGTTTTAGATAGAGTTTTAATTAAAATATCGATGGTTTATACTGACGATATTTTAAATAAAACTTAATTTATCATTAATTTTATTGTATATTTGAATATCATAACATTTTTTACATGTGTAATTAAATTAAACCCAATTATATGTTACATTAGCATCGATAATAGTGAAAAATATCGATAAATACTATCGTTACATTATTATAAGTATTTAATTAATATCATAACATATCGTTACATTATTTACATGTGTACATACTTGATCTTAAATAATAGTAAGTAAATAAAATCCAATTTCTTACCTTCAACTACTCATTCGATTTCAATACAACATTGTTTGAAAATCGAATTTTTCCACCACTATCTCAACTCTAAAAATGTCAATATGTAACTGTCGCAGAGATCAAGTTAAATTTTATAGAGTATAGTGTGTCAAATATATTTATTTTTCCTACGAAATTTTAAAAAATTAAAGAAAGAAGTCAGGGGACTTTTTTGTTTTTAACTGATGTAATAGACTCAGAAAAACATGTAGGTTATCTCAAGATGTAACGAGTGCTCTGGTTAAATTTTTTTGATTATAATTATGCCAGTCTTCATACATTTTGTGGAAGTGTCCTTTAACTCCTATTCCACAGTCCATGGGAATTAAATCTCCTCGTACGTAGCAAAGAGATTTAACTCCTATTACGAAAGCAATAGGAGTTAATTTCCATGTGCGCAGTTTGACACTCCAGCTTTATATATACGTACGTCTTCTATTGTAATTAAAATGTTAAATGTTCTATTTTTAGTTATAATGTTAATTCTGTAACAAGGTCATAATATGTTTAAACTAAGTACATGTTGGTTTTTGTTTAATGTTAATAATGCTAATAACGCACGCAATCAAAGTAATATAATTTGTAGCAGACTATTGAAATATAAATTCTGGTAAAACTTTCTGGGTAAGAGCGAGGTACCTACCTAAAACTTCATTCATAGGTTAATTTAAATATTAGATAACTTAGGTACCTACGCTTGGAAACTCTTTTAAATCTAGATCGCTAACTAACTGATTGTTCGTATTGTCATTTTATTTTAGCATTAAATCATTTACATTTTACATTGTACTTTGATATTTTGTATTGTTTATTTTTAATTTTGTATTCGGTTGGTTCACTACAGCATTTAATCTTGTTGCTGAAGTAGATAGTTATTTAATTTTTCAATTATTAAATTTAATTTTTTATGTATTGTGAAAGGACCAGATATATTTTACGGTACTAACTATTATTATACCTACTAACTGTTGTAGGTATAAGTATAATATAATTTTAGTATAATTAAGCTCAATACATCAATACCTAGGTATATTATTATGATTCTAATTCTAATTCATAGCGTATTGTCAACGCAAACAAAGAAATTGGTTAAAATCCTACTTCTCGGATAGACCTCAGTATGTTCAAATAGAGCATCTAAATGCAACCACCCATGAAATTCAAACTGCCCTATCCGATCCCATAATCACTAACTGGTCCATACCACAAGGCAGCGTAATAGGATGCATTTCATTCCTACTTTATATAAACAACATTGCCAAAGTTTGTAAACCTCTCTGTATCCTTTTCGCCGACGACATTTCCCTTTTGTTCAAATGTCCAAGTAACTCTGTAAACATAAACCCGAAAATAATTGAAACCCATGACACATTAAAACTCTGGCTTCAGGATCATAATTTGCAAATAAACAACAAAAAAACAAAAATAATACAATTTAAACCCTACCAAAAAAATTACATGAACCTTAAACCAACAACTAGCTCCATCAAAATAAAAGAAGTCAATGAATGTAACTTATTAGGCCTAACTCTTGATACACACCTAAACTGGAAGCCGCATATCGAGAAAATAAGTTCAAAATATCGCAGTTCACTTACGCGTTGGGCGTGTTAAAAACAAACACCAAAAAAGAATGTGCGATGTCTGCCTACTACGCCTATGCCTATGCGTGGCTGCGGTATGGCATTATCATGTGGGGTGACAGCACAGACGCCAAAAACCTATTTATTGCGCAAAAGAAATGCCTAAGAATATTAGTTAATATCAAACAAAGGAAGACATGCAAACCCCATTTTATAAAAGAAAAAATGCTGACTCTGCCATCAATGTATATCCTAGAAGTTACCATGTTCGTTAGGAAACATTTACATCTATTTACTTTCGACCAAAACCCACGACGTAACACAAAATTAGCTCTCCCAATCCCCAATTTGGAAATATTTAAAAGTAGCCCGGAATACCGATTTGCTAAAATATATAACAAAATACCCGATAGCTTTAAAAATATAAATAAAGACCATATTTTCAAAAACAAAATCAAAACAATACTAATTGAGAAAGCCTATTACACGATTCAGGATTTTATGGACGATAAATGGTAGCTAACTGACAAATTTTTAAAAGATTCAATATCGTTAAGTTATTATGTGATTTAATTTAGCCATAATTATTAACTAGCGTGTTCAAGTCCAAAGCTGATAAATATAATAATAATAATATAATTTGATAGTGTTGTTATGATATAACCTACTTGTGATAGTTACATAAATACCATTATAGTTTATATACAGTTTAGAATAATAGAATATTTGACAGTGTATAATAATACCTACATTGTTACACTTAGTATAAATATTAATAAGTAATTAAGAGTACTTATTGTTCTCTTGCAGCGCCCTAACGGGGTCTATGTTTTGTACTACAATTATTTTTAAGATTGTTATGTACACTACATTGTGCAAATAAAGAAATAAATAAATAATGAAAAGTAACCGTAATAAACGGTCATTTTTAGGATGGGTGACCGCGGTTGACATGTTTGAGCACTACCGTGACTCGGATAAAACTGAACTGAAAATTCAATGTTTAAAAACATATTAGAATTGTTTTTAAGGTGTTTATCATCATAATATTAGGATAGATATTTAATAAATTTACTTGCAAATAATACTATGCCAACTGAATAAAATTATATTTTTCATACTCTCAGAGCAAATAAAAAAATCAAGAGAGAATATTGTGAACAAACAAGTGAAGCCAACCAAAACTACTCCTCGCCATGTACAGACAATTACGCACACATCCACGTACAACGAAACTACGCCTTGGCTTGTCAGTTGAACTATGGCGGAGCAACACCGTCGCACTCACACATGCTTAAAAAGCCGGCGTCTCTTCGACTGTTCAACGACGTTCCCTCTTGATTTTTTTATTTGCATACTTGATTGCTTTATTTTTCAAATAAGATATCATAAATTAAACCGGAATAATTTTCAAGTTATTTTATTTAACGGTCGGCTTTATTTCACTAACATGGCATTGTAACCTAACCGTAGCAAGGAACATAAATATTGAAACCTAGCAACAAAGAGAATACAATGAATTTTATTTCAGTACGGTTGTAGTTAGTATTTATTACCTATTATACATCAATTATTAATTTTGAACGTTTACTTTTTCGCATTTATAGTAAATGATCGGTCACTAGTTGACTAGTTTTGCCCTACATATTCTGTCTTCGTTCTCCGCTCGATGGTGATGTAGTCTTGAGGGACCGGTCTCGCCACCACCTCCATTGTGCGACGGAGCTCCTTGACGTCACCCAACACGCGGTAGTGACGTAACACATGCGCAAGAATCGTTTTTACACACATTACCGCGAATGTGGAACCTGAAACATTAAAATAAATTTGAAAACGACGAAATAAACTATCTAAAGCGAGCTTCCATGATGGTCGGTTAAAATATTTTTGTCCTAAGAAATTTTTGAGTACCTACCTACCTAGGTATGCGCTCTGTACCTATATAATTTAAATGACAAATTTGTCATTATTATTTAAATGACAAATTTGTCATTATTATTTAAATGACAAATTTGTCATTTAAATTATATAGGTCATTTTAGATACAAGCTGCGAATAACCCAATCCTCGCAGCTGTTACGTGAGCTTTAGGCAGGATGAGGCTGTCAATTAAATAATAATGACAAATTTGTCATTTAAATTATATAGGTACAGAGCGCATACCTAGGTAGGTAGGTACTTAAAAATTTCTTAGGACAAAAATATTTTAACCGACCATCATGGAAGCTCGAACCCTCCGATAGCCATTATTATTTAAATGACAAATATGTCATTTAAATTATATAGGTACAGAGCGCATACCTAGGTAGGTAGGTACTCAAAAATTTCTTAGGACAAAAATATTTTAACCGACCATCATGGAAGCTCGAACCCCTCCGATAGCCTCATCCTGCCTAAAGCTCACGTAACAGCTGCGAGGATTGGGTTATTCGCAGCTTGTATCTAAAATGACAGCCACCAAGTTGTATGATTTGTTTTCTACCGATGCATCGTCTTTTCCCGAAGCCGAAAGCAGCGAACTGTGTGCCGAGTGGACTGTCGGGCTCCAGCCAGCGCTCGGGACGGAACTGGTCCGCGTCCGGCCCCCACCGCCCGTGCCGGTTCGCGCCGTACAGGGACACGAAGCAACGGCTGCCAGCCGGCAGGATGAAGTTCCCTGGAAACGGAGAATTTAAAGGTATTTCATATATATCAGGTTAGTAAGTACATAGCCTATACGAGATTAGGATGGCCCTGAACCAACTTAAGAACAATAAGGCGCCGGGTGACGACGGAATCACTTCAGAGCTTCTGAAAGCGGGTGGAACGCCGGTTCTAAAAGTCCTTTAGAAGCTTTTTAACACCGTCGTCCTCGAGGGCATAACGCCAGAAGCGTGGTGGTGTTGTTCTTCAAAAAAGGTGACAACACCTTATTGAAAAACTACATCTCGCTTCTGAGCCATGTTTATAAGTTGTTTTCAAAGGTCATTACGAATCGTCTCGAACGCAGGCTTGATGACTTCCAGCCTGCCGAACAAACCGGTTTCCGGAAGGGCTTTGGCACCATGGACCACATACATACGCTGCGGCAGGTTATACAGAAGACCGAGGAGTATAACCTGCCACTTTGCTTGGCGTTTGTGGACTATGAGAAAGCCTTTGATTCGGTTGAGACATGGGCTGTGCTTGAGTCTCTTCAACGATGCCGTATTGACCATCGGTACATTGAAGTGCTGAAGTGTTTGTATAATAACGCCACTATGTCGGTTCGAGTACAGGAAGAGAGCTCCAAGGCGATCCCTTTGAAGAGAGGCGTAAGACAGGGAGACGTAATATCTCCGAAACTGTTTACTACTACTCTGGAGAAGGCCTTTAAGCTCCTGGAATGGAAAGGACTCGGCATCAACATCAATGGTGAATACATCACTCACCTTCGATTTGCCGACGATATCGTGGTCATGGCAAAGTCGATGGAAGAACTCAGCACGATGCTCGAAGGCCTTAATCAAGTCTCTCAACAGGTGGGTCTTAAAATGAACATGGATAAGACAAAGATCATGTGTAATTCTCATGTTGTACCCACCCCTATTTCAGTTGGGAACTCGGTTCTTGAAGTCATTGACTCGTACGTCTACCTAGGACAAGTAGGTCCGACTTCTAGAAAGAGGCCAATCGCCGAATCCAACTCGCTTGGGCAGCGTTTGGAAAATTGCGTAACGTCTTCTCGTCCGACATACCTCATTGCCTCAAGTCGAAAGCTTTCGACCAGTGTGTATTGCCAGTGATGACTTATGGCACAGAAACGTGGTCTCTCACTATGGGCCTTATTAGTAAGCTCCAAGTAGCCCAACGAGCCATGGAGAGGGCTATGCTCGGAGTTTTTTGCGAGATCGAATCAGGAATGAGGAGATCCGTATAAGAACCAAGGTTACCGACATAGCCCAGCGGATTGGCAAGTTGAAGTGGCAATGGGCAGGGCACATAGCACGGAGAACTGATGACCGATGGGGTCGAAAAGTTCTCGAGTGGAGACCACGTACCGGCAAGCGCAGAGTAGGACGTCCACCCACAAGGTGGACGGATGACCTTATTAGGACCGCAGGATCGCGCTGGATGCAAACCGCTATCACCGCTATACCGGTCTTATTGGAAATCATTAGGGGAGGCCTATGTCCAGCAGTGGACGTCCTATGGCTGAAATGATGATGATGATGTACATAGGCTTAAAATGATTTAATAAGATCTTTTACTGAATAGATCTCCACACTAAGGTACTCGTCTACAAATGATAGATATGGTTCGTTTTTCTCATGCACTTGAGGAATGTGGAACCACTTTTCTGCTTGAGGTTTTTCCCGCACAGCTGTAATTTGGAAAGCTTGAAGAAAAATATGCATAAAATCCTTTCACTTAAAAGTAGGCAAACGCTCCAGCATCGGCTGTGGTGGTAAAGTTATCCTAACACGGCAGGTGACTTCATTTATCACTTTAATTCAGCTTGTTTAGCTACCTTTTCATTTAAAATATGTGCTTATTTGACTAACAAAACATTAGTTAGTTACTAACTTCTGACTTTGGCTTTGAATATCCACACCACTGGCTTTTCCGTGAATGAAAATACTTGAAACCTGCATGCGTCCCGAAAAGTTCTTCGTAATAAATTGAGAGGACTTCTGGTGTCTTATGTTATAACCCTAAGAGTCTCGGAAACCACTGTAATGTAATGTTATGAATGTACAGTGGTTTTAGAGACACTCAGGTGCACGTAATAAATTATAGACGCCCAAAAATTCTATCGATTTATTACGAAGAACTTTTTGGACCAAATTTTGTATTCAAATTAATTTCAGAACTTTCTGAATGGGTAACTAGATGAACTTACTTATCTTAACATTGCTTTCCAAAGTTCTTCCTATTATAGGAATAGTCGGATACAGTCTTAGGGTTTCTTTCACCACGGCTTCTAAATATCTGAGCTTCAATAAATCTTGTTTTTCCACATCTCTTAATGATCCTTGAAATACTTCTTGTAATCTGGAAAAGATGGAAAAAATAACAGACTTAATTATATTCGAAGAAATAACAGAGAGGATTGGAAGAAAACTCATAGGAAGAACCTTGTGGGTCACTATTCACTGGATCTAGTTCAGCCCATGAATATAAAAATAGCTAGGCTACTTGAAGAATATTCTTCCGAAAACTGAATCCTCATTAAAAACTTACTCTTCCACAATCTTCCTTTGTATTTCGGGATACGTGCCTATAACCAGCAGCGTGGTGGTCAGAGTAACTGACATTGTGTCTGATCCAGCAAACACGAAAGTATCTACTTCTTCCTGAACTTCTTTTGTATCGAGGATACCATCTTTTTCCATATCCAACAGATGCTCCATAAATGGCTTGAATCGCTTAGTGATTCTAGTCTCTAGTTGGTATGATTCTTCCTTACGTTTTTTTATAATCTGAAAAAGTTTAACAAAGAGTCAGCATTCCAAGTAATAGATATACTTGTTTGTAAGCTGTAAGACGGTACAACTTTAGCAGCAATAGAGAATAGTTTCAAATTAGAACCCTGTAAGTTTGGACAATAGAGAATAGTTTCAAATTAGAACCCTGTAAGTTCGGGTGTAGAATATTACTAAGCTCTTTAATTGATCAACGTTAAAAATATCTTACTGCTTGAGTCAAACTATGCAAAGTGCTTGCTAGGTCTCTTTGTGTTTTCTTGAGACTAGTAAAGTTATAAATGTATTCGCTTTGCATCCAAAACCTCTGGCCTCTAATAGTCAACCCGGTAGAATATTGGCTCTTAGCTCGGAGGTACTGTTCTCTCAGTTTTACATCCTTTTCATCAATGACAACGCCCATGGCTGTAGCTGAAAAGACAAAAATATTTTAAGAGATAGAATATCATCAACATAATTTGTAGGCTTATTAGATCATGAAAATGAATCTAATTCATTTTTAGGCAGAAAAATATTGTAATGGACTGTAAAAATAGCTTTCTTCATATTTTTAACCACTTTTAGATTTATTTTCAGCTTGTGCAGTACTTTGACGGTAACGGTAACAAAATATATCTTTTGAAATGCTTTTGGTCTATCCATCAGCTAAATTAAACATGCCTTTTTAACTTAACCAAAAACTTACAGCAAATAGTCTGTAGGGTTGTGTGTTCTAAATAAGGGGCGTGGTTGAATTTTCCTTTTCCTACTTTAGCGTCTAAATTCTTAACTAGCGATATCGCTTGTTTATTTAACTCTGCTAAATAGCTGTCCAACACGCATTGGTTGAAAGTTGGGTTCAATAGCTTACGGTGTTTCTTCCACACTGTTTCTGGAAATTTAATTTTTATAATTACATAATATTGCATAAACAGTCATTGATTCTAAATGAAACAACAAAATACTAATTAATGAAAATCTCTTAGCCTTCTTAACTCTTTACTACTGGAATATGATAAGTCCCTTTTGTGTGTGGGTAATTTTAACTAGCTCCAAACGAAGGAAAAATAAATAAGAGGCCCAGAAATAGTAGTTAGCTTTAATTTAGGTAAACATACTACATTAGAAATAGACATGATATTATCTAAATGAAAATAATCTGAACAAAGTTTAAAAAAGTTATTAAAATAGAAAGGATTGTAGTACCTCTACAACAAGAGATACAAGAATTAAGTTATGAATTTCAGTTGTTTTGTTTCCTAAGAAAATATTTGAATCCTTACCTGAGGCTGCAATTAGTCCATCACCTAGCCATGGCTTGAAGGAGTCGTAAATTACATCCTTTTGGAGACACGAATTTAGCACAATATTTGCATCTGTTGGATCATTTATGTCTGAAAGTGAATTACAAATGTCAATAAGAATATTTTAAGACTTGAACATATACAATTATGACTAGAATGTACAATTTATACAACCTGTTATATCAAAAAATGCTACTAATAATTATCTATCATTTTGATTAATGACTATACTCGTAGAATCATTGGTTGTTAGAAAATTGCGATGTTCATATTCATTTATTTATTTATTTACGCTTTCATTGTTTATTTAAATTTCTTTATTCACGTGAAACTAAGTAATATTGTACATATCTTAATCTCGGCAAATTTAGTTAGTCTTAGCAGCTACTTAGAACGTGGAGCGCAGACTGACACTGTACTGTGTAAAATATAGCTTGATACGAAAGACATTGACATACGCGTAATGACTCACGCACATCAAGTACTACATTTGTTATAGTCAAAATGTTCGGTACACAATGCTGTACGTCATGGTCGAGATACACGAGCATGAAGTACAACATTGTGAACCGAACATTTTGACTATAAAAAATATGGTACTTGATGTGCGTGAGTCACTACGCGAATGTCAATGTCTCACGTATCAAGCTATATTTACAAGGTGTAGTGAGTTTGGAGCCTTAAGAGGATCGTGAATTCGTGAATAGATCACTGGTTTCTGCAGAATATCGAGAAAATGTTCGGTACATTTTTGATAAAATTTACGTTCTGGGAGAAAATTCTTTTCATCCCTTAAATTGTAACAAAATGATATATGTATGTTTTTCGTTTCAATTGCTTTAGTAATAAACATTGCACGTTTATACGTCTTTTTTCAGAAATGTTTTTAGTTTCTTGTAAAGGTACTTTTTTCTTTAAACAGACAAGTTTTTGTTTAAAAATAATATGAATAAAAATTGCTATGTTGTTTAGTTACATAATGATACTATTAAGATACATTACAGTAGATGTCTTTGACGAAGACCCGTACTGTGAGAGGTGCATCACGTTGGATACTTTCTTCTGAATAGACCATTATATAGTTCATAAATTCTGAAAACAAATAAGTTTTTGAATAAATATTATAACTTAAGATTACGACATTACAATAGAGCTTCTATACAATACCTACATAATTATATATTCTTTCTACGCCTTGGTTTGTTCGTATTTCGTGCTCACAAAATAAAGTAAGGACAACAAAGCCTATAAAGATGCAAAATATTCTGAAATTCCCATTTTAATTAATTATAGACATAGCATATACCTATACACACAGTACAGCACGCATGTTCTTTCCGACTTGCACAAACTTCTATGTTGAAATGGGGTAGATTGTTTACTATGCAGAAGCATCTCCGTGCGCGCCTTGTACTGAAGATGCGCAGAATGTAGTATCTTTGTTGTAGTTATTTGGGTTTATAATATTATCGTGACTTACCTTCAGGGCTTGTGATGAGTTTGATGGCGTGTCCCACGACTGGCCAGGCGCCGCTTGCAAGTGGCGGTCGGCCATTTTTGATCCTCAGTGTAAAAACACATACTAGAACGAGGGTTAAGATCGCCACAAGCATTATTATGTAGTTTCTAATCCAATTCCACGGTTGGCTCTAATAAAATAAAATGGCCGCGTGTGCCCAGCCTATATGTTTAAAATAGAATAATGACAAAACATTCCATCTTAATAAGGTTATAGCCTTTTATAAAAATGCTCAAATGAGAATCCTAAAAATGAATGCATTGACGTAGATAGGTATCAACGTCATTACCTAATAAAATGATAGATACCTATTTTTAAAGCTATAATTATCTAGTATCTACCTACTAGCGTACAGGGTTGTACTTATACAGAAACTGGAAATTTTGTTTAGTTAACCGACTTCAAAAAAGAAGGATGTGTTCAGTTTGTCGGAATTTTGTAGGTACCTACATTATTTTAGGTATATTTGTAGGTATGTTTCCCGATTACTTGATGATATCGTGGACCGATTTAGAATTTTTGACGTGAATACGTTCTTGAAAGGACATGTCCACAAAATGTATGGAGGCTGGTGTAATAATAATCAAAAATTCTAACCAAAACACTCGTTACATTTCGAGAAAGTTCATATTTTTTTTGAGGCTATTACATTAGTCAAAACCAAAAAATAGCCCTCCGATTTTGAATCTATTTGGATAATTAAAAATATTTGTTCAATAGGTAGTTTATATATAGCAACCCTGGTTAAGTAACCTCCATTGTCTCAAATCTATCAAATTGAATTTTGGATAGAGATCTATCATCTCTATCCTAAATTCAATTACACCATTTAAACAATCAAAAAATTTATTGTGCTGTGTAAAAATTGTCATTTATACCTATTGCTCGGGGTGGAGGGCAAAGCGCCACCATTTTGATGTAATTTTGCTGCGTATCAAGATTTCAATTTAATATAATTGTTTTACTCTCAATCATAGCTCTTGATCTAACGATTATGGATATAACATTAGTGTATTATTGTCAATGTGACTATAATTAGGTGTTGAAATGTAAACCATGTCGAACCTAAACACGTCAAATTGGAAAGAAATTTTTACAAGCAATCGAATAGTTGGTACCATTAAACTCTATCCTAACGAATCGATGACGGTGCCAGTACATCTGCAGCTGACACGGTTGTCCACGTCACAGCCACACCCGATTTTTTTAAAATATATTTTTGCAGTTGGTGCTATAGTTATCACTAGTTATCAAGCTCAATCTTTAAAACGACATGAATTTTATAATCGCATGCTATTGTGCGTTCGCTCTAACATAGCTTTTAAATATTCGCTCAAACTCTTACTCTGTCTTGAATTGTGATCATTTACACACACGTCCTAACTAATAAATCATTGTCTTTTCCATTCATAAATAGAAAGTTTTCATAAAATACTTTAAAGGTTTCATCGCTAACACAACAACCCGGCCGGATCCGGCCGGATTGGCGACGAATGCTCAACCGGGCCCGGCCGGGTTGACAAACATACTGCGTCGCAATCTCTAGTCCCAGTAGGCATCAGTTAAAAAATATTCATAATGTTGGTCTGAATCAACCTGTCTGTGCCTAGTGGGTACACTTTTTTGATTAACCCTGTATTGAATTATGCTAAAAGTATCTAGAAGTTGGTTTTTGTTATTGAATTATTAATTAAGTTGTACGTGACCCTGCGTGTGAATGTTAATATTACGATTTATTGTACTTACTAGCAGAAAGAAATAAATATTTTAAGAAAAATAGGATTTAGTACCAGGAAAATAATTTAGAACAAGAATTCATAGAGATGTAAGAAATACAACCTACCTAAATCTAACTGCCGAGAATCAAACACTAGGGAACCACTTCAAATTTCGCTGTAGGCGATATGGAGTTTGGTATATAGAAGCACTTTAATTTAAGTTGCACATATATTTATTCTAATTTATTTTTGAACTGATGCCCGTGAAAAACTTCAGATATTGAAACTGCCGATAGAAATGAGCGGAGTCTAATAGTCATGTGACATTTAAAGCTACTACGACGGACTGTGTTAGGTACTTACCCAATTATTAGGTGGTTGTCAATCATGTCACAAGTATGGAAATTTTACATCAGAGACGGCGCAAGGTTTGGTTGACGTGGGCCACCACGGTCTTGCGCTCCTATGAGCTTCGCATCTCGAAGGTAGGACGAGTGAAACTTTACCCCCCGTTGATAATTAGCTTTGGCCGCGACTTCCTAAAAGATCCATCAATTTTCGTGATATTAATATAATAAGTCAAGTTATATGCAGTGCCCCACGGCTTCAGAATACACATCCGGCGAAAACATAAGAATGTAGTATCGCGCAATGTTACGGCGGTATCTAGTGATGCAGATTCTGGAGAAGGTAATAATTTAACAGATTTGTGCAACCTTAAGAACGACATTCGGGTCTTGAGGCACGTACCTACCCAAGGGAGCTAGATGCTTGGCGGCGGGGAAATTGTCGACCTTGATCGATAAGTGTATCGAGTCCAACAGCACAGGTGATTGGGTATCCCTGTTCTCTTTCTTCTTCACTGCACTTAGATTGCCTGATTAAGGCGACAAGACATCTTTGACAACCAAAGTAAAGCACAATATTCAGCACAGCCAGCTGCATGTGTCAGCCGAGCCTGCGTCCAAAAAACCGCAGTCCCTGTATAATTCTGTCGAAGCCAAAGTCTACGAAGGAGACCTTAAGGGTGCAGCGCGTTTGCTTACCTCGGATTGCTCCTTCGCTCCCCCGAGTGAGGATACTTTGGTGGCCCCGAAAGAAAAACATTTGTCTCCATCCCGACCTCCTTATGTCCCGTCCCCCCCCCCCCCCCCCCGCTCCGGACCCTCCCGCTGATCCACCCAGCCTTATTGTGAAAGCAGAGGATGTCGCAGATGTCCATCCAGTCTTTTTATCGTGGCTCGGCCTCTGGCCTCGATGGTCTGCGCCCGGAGCACCTGAGGGAACTGATATCTCCATCGGCCGGCGACAACGGCCCCAGACTGCTGGAATCGCTTACACGTCTAAGCAATTTTCTTTTGCAGGGGAGCCTCAATCCTGAAAGCCCTCTTCTCTACGGTGGCACTTTGTGTGCACTTCAAAATAAAGACGGGGTATCAGGTCAATTGCCTGAAAAATACCTTTAGACGTCTTGTAGCTAAATTGTGTTGCCGTGCAGTTAAATAAAGGACCTATGGCTAGCTACCTGCAGCCACATCAGGTGGGATGCGGTACTCCTCTTGGTTGTGAGAAGTCCACGCAGCCCGAGCGTTTGTTTTTCGGGAGGGGAGTGACGATATTCTCCTGAAGTTGGATATCCGGAACGCTTTCATAAGTATTGAAAGGGATATTATACTGGCAGAAGTGAAAGAATTGACCCCAGCGATTTTCCCCTTTGTATTTCAGTGTCACTCGTCGCCGATTGATCTGATGTACAACGGGGAAATCATTTCGTCTCAGGTTGGAGCACAGTAGGGTGACCCTCTCGGCCCTCTTATCTTCTCCATGGCCATCCACAAGGCCATCTCTACCTTGAAGTCTCCACTTAACATCTGGTACCTTGACGCCGGCAACAATAGGCTCAATAGGTAGTTTATCTCTATCAACCCTGATAAAGTAACCTCCAAATTATTAAATAAGAGCATTTTTACAAATCGGATACACTTTTTAAGTGTTTTTTGTCACATTGTACCACAGACATACAAGTACTATAGCTTGTATGTCTGTGCATTGTACCTACTAACTGGTCACACTTGTTGGTTATAATTAATTTAAGCAAATTAAGAGATGAATGTAAAAGAATCAGCTACGAATGGGAGTAAAATAACGATAGAAGCACTTTAATATTGCTAAAATAGTAAAAATAAAAAGCTGTATTGTTATTTTTCATACAATTTATTTTTCACATTAAAAAAAAATTAAGAGATAGATAAGTCTAAATTAAATATTTTTGAAAAGCCCTTAAAACAATTTTCAAATGTTGTATAAATCATCTTGGTTCGATTTTTCTCTGAATAATATACCACTTATGGACGTCACATTTATGTACACTTTACGATGTAGTCCATTGTGGTAACACAATGAGCTCCTTTTGAGCTTAGACGATCTTGTAAAGCAGACCCTAGTATCGGTTTTGAATATTGATATGAGTGAAAGGTCGTGGCTACAAGCTTCCTTGCCTGTTAGTCTTGGAGGGCTAGGGGTCCGCCAAATTTCAAGTGTTGGCTTACCAGCTTTCTTGTCCTTCATTCATAGTACTCATAATTTGATTGAAAAAATCTTTACACCTTCTTTAGGCCATTCTGGCGTAGATGTAGCTCATTTGAATGAAGCAACGAAAGCTTGGAGGGTTGCTTGCCCATATACCGAGCTTCGTAAGACTTTATCGTCGCAGAGACGGTGGGATCGGCCAATCTGCGAACTAGCACGGAAATCTCTTCTAATAGATACGTGTCCTAGCGTCGCGGATCACGCTCGTATCCTTGCAGTCTCTGTATGGAAGTCCAGTCTTTGGCTGCAAGCATTGCCCTCTTTCAATGCTGGTAACCTTTTAGACCCAACTGCATTTCGTCTAGCTGTCAGCTTACGCTTGGGTGCAAGGTGTTGTGAGGCCTATCGCTGTCATGTGGTCCTGCAGTTGACCAGCTCGGTCACCACGGTCTCTTTTGCTCAAGAAGCGCTGGTCGAATCGGCCGCCACGCCAGCATTAACGATGTCATACGCAGGGCTTTCGTCACCGCCAATATCGCAGCCGTACTTGAACCGAGTGGGCTCGCGCGTGGTGATGGCAGAAGGCCTGATGGCATGACGCTGTGGGACGCAACTTGCGTCGATACTTTGGCAACGTCACATCTTTCTGAGACTCAGAGTAGGGCTGGAGCGGCGGCCAATTCGGCGGAGCAGCACAAGCGGCGAAAATATGCTAACCTCGGTAGTGGTTACATATTTGAGCCATTCGGAGTTGAGACTTTGGGTCCATGGCTCATGAGCTCATCTTGTTTTTAAAAGTCTTTCTGAGCGTCTGGTAGATGCGACGCGTAACAAAATGCTGGTGTTTATTTGGCTCAACGTATAAGCATTGCTATTGAGCGTGGCAATGCTGCCAGCATGCTGGGCACGCTGCCAACTGGCAGTGAGCTTGAGCATTTGGATTATCTTTCGACCTTCAAGGGTCTGTGGATAATCCAATAGCTTTCTATGTAGTAGTAGTGTAGGTAGTTCTAGCATATAAAGTAGTATTGTATATGATGCCCTAAAATGTCATATTCTCGAGATATTTGGATGTAAAGATAGCAAACTTTTTTTCACTTTCCTCGTCATCCATCGAAAATCACACATGGTTAAAATAATTAAAAACCTGTATTAGCATGTGCTAATGAAGCTCTTTTATATGATACCTTACATGATACGATTCAATCACTTTGAATTTTGAACCCATATTTTGTGAATCTAAGCCCTATTTGTTTTCAGATTTATTCCTATATGTATTGTGTACTCTGAGAAAATGGTTCTCTCCAAATTTAATAGTTCTATGTCAACGGGAAGTACCCTGTAGGTTTTGATTTTTGTGTATCGAAATATGCGGTTTTTTTACGACATAAACGAATCTTACTTTTTTTTATACGATAATTGAGAAGTTTTTCTTTTACACGACTGCAAGAGACCATATATATATATACGTATATAGTTTAAATTTCAACTTGATATCTTTACGCGTTCCCGAGATAAATAGTCTTAACAAGTTGACATACGGACAGACGGACAACAAAGTGATCCTATAAGGGTTCCGTTTTTTCCTGTTGAAGTACGGAACCCTAAAAATCATAATGGCGGCGGGTGTACATGCCACAAATGTTCAATCCCCTTAGGTAGCTCTCATCTCTAAGCTGATATAGTCCTTGGGAGCTGGCTTGGCGAGGACCTCCATCCGCAGCACCAGGCTCGTGACGTCACCGCACACACGGTACCGCCGCAGCAAGTGCACCAGAAATGTCTTCAAAGTCATCATGGCGTAGTTGTATCCTGTATTGAAAATTTCAAATTTAAAAAAAGAACCGGACGTAATAAGATTCCTATGTAGCTAACACAAGAGCTTTGAAAAGCTGTGATAGCTTTGAAAGGCTGTAATAGCTTTGAAAAGCTATAAATGCTTCGGCTACATTAGCGGGCGAAGATTCGTATCGTGTTGGCGAGACAAAAACATCGAGTTCGGGTATAGATAGGCGATGTTCTTGTCTACATTAAGGCGGGCGAAGATTCGTGTCGAGTTGACGCGATGCATCGTGCCGGATTGTGTTGTTCAGTTTGTTGTGCGGCCGAGACGTGGGCGGTAATTTAAAAATGGAGGAAATAGTGGCTTTGCATTATATGTCAGTAAATTATTATTTATTAGAATTGTACGAGTATCATTTTTTCTTCTTTCTTCTTCTTCATTTCTTCTACTGTGGTAGGCCAACTGAGCATATTTTTAATTCGAATCCACGCATCATGTACCAAGTGTTTCTTTTTATGGTTGGGGTCAATATGATTCCATATAATACTCTCAGTTTCATAAAATTGAATGAATTCTAACACTTTTTCGTTACTCCACTCCATAGTGTAAAAAATTAAATGCACGTCCGTCTCGCTTCAAAGTCTGGACGACACTGAAATGACGTAGATGTAGCCACCTAAGCGAATATTGGCGCGACAAATCCCTTTGATTCGCGCCAGTTTACCGACAGCTCCCCGATACTACATCGTCTTCGCCCGAATACTACGCGATGTCACGATGAACCCGGCCACATTTATCGCGTTAACACGAATATTCGCTATAGCCCGCTAATGTAGCCGAAGCATAACGGCTATTAAAGGGCTGATCCGGTTTTCATGAAATATGGGGTTACAGATAATAATCAATCAGTAGCATAAGGGAAAATTCAAAACAAAGATCTTTTGTTCTACGACTTCTGAAAATTCATATTAATTTTCTTCCTTATAAAATTAAAATATATATAATTTGACCGGTCTAAACATAGTTAAAAATCTATGTAAAAAGCACGAACGCCACATCGCCACCCGCGAGACGTGGACCGCAGATGAGATATTAAGCCCGATTACAGAGGCCCAGCGTAAATTAAATAGCACCGTAATAAGCGTTCTCTCTATCGAATGTCTAAAGTGAAAAAGAAACAGAACTAGGTATGCTATTTAGCTAATATAGTTACGCTGGCGCCTCTGTAATTGGGCTTAATGTGTAAATATGCAAACAAGTGTAAATTATTTTTTTATTTATGTATTTATTTGTTTATAGGCGAGCAGTGTATACTGATGTGCCTATATCAAGCAGAATCAAATAAAATTAGTATTTATCTGTTAAAGAATTTTTTTCCTTCTTTATCCAAAGGTCCAGTCTATTCTTAAATGTGTTTATAGTTCTCGCTGAGATTACATTCTCAGGCAACCTATTCCAGTTGTAGACAACTCTATTGCATAGGATGTGGTGTGCAGTGTTGGTTTGTGATGGTGTAGGCTGTAAGATAAAATGGCGTCTGCTATCCCGCATATTTTCGTTTAAGTTGTACATTTCGTGAATATGCAGAAGATTATAAAAGCCATTGAGAATCTTGAAGGTCTCAATTAGGTCTCCACGCATTCGTCGTTCTTCCAGGGTCGTGAGACGAAGAGCTTTTAGCCTATCTTCATAGGTTTTGCGGCGCAGAGCATATGGAATCCTGGTGGCTTTTCTTTGTGCACTTTCAAGCAAATCAATATCCTTCTTAAAGTAAGGACTCCACACCTGGAGCCCATACTCTAGCAGAGGCCTTATAAATTAAAGTAATTTAGTAAATTAGTTAGGTAGGTATGTAAAAAACAAAAATTAACTGATTCTTTTTTTTTGATACGATTTTTTAATACTTTTTTGGGATTCGGGAAAAGTTATAGAACATACGTTGTTTGTTTTGATGTAAGGAATATGTCCTTAAAATGATAATAATTGACTACCAATAACCTTGTATATTATCTGAGAACATTTCCGAGTCTACGTCGTTCAAAAAAAAAACAATGTCATAATTAGTTCATCGTTCATTCATTGTCGACTGCCTCGGTGGCTTAGTGGTTAGTGACCCTAACTTCTGGATCAAAGAAGCGTGGGTTCGATTCCCACCCAGGGCAAATATTTATGTGATGAACATAAGTGTTTGCTCTGTGTCTGGGTGTTATTTAGTTACTATCTATAAGTATGTATTTAAAAAAATAAGTATAACTGCGTCGTTTTTGTGTCGGAGGTATAAAATATGCCATTTAAATTCAATGACACGGACACGGACTATATATTTTATGACTCATAAAAAAATAGTTATTTACCTACTTAATTAGAATTTTTGTTACTTACCTATTTTATTGTGCGGTTCAGTGCACTCCGTTCATTTTTTTCATTTTTATTCTTCATATTATTTTTGAGCATAAAATCATTGTATTTCATAAATATTCATATCTTTTTTGTGCCACATAATGAACTTGCACAGTACCTAATATCTAAAGCGCTATTCGCGAATAGTTACCTCTACTTGTAGGTAATATTATGTAATATAATTTATAACATATTTGCTCGTAAAGTGGCTGTAATTACACCAATTTCAATATCGTAATGTATTTCATTACGCACTTGTGCGTTATTGTAATGTAAAACGCACGAGTTTTTTTTAATGAAGTAACATCATGGATTTATCATATAAACTTGTAGTATACAAAGTCCTTGAGTAACATGCACGGTTTTTTAAGATGCTTCGTCTAAAAATAAACGACACTTTTTAAAATCTTAGCAAAGAGTTTTTATGTCAGAAAATTGGTTAATATTCTGCAACGTAACAATCACTTTTAAAAATTGTTCAAATTTCTATTACTGCTTTAACAAGTAATGAAATATTTATTCGTTTAAGAAAGTCGAAGTTTTATTAATTTACTCATAAATATGTTATAAAACGTCGTATGACATACGTGCGCTTTGAAAATTACAGCCTCTGCTTACTTATAGCCCTCGCCTACGGATCGGGCTAGCAATATCGCCTTGGCTGTAATTTTCAACTTATCGCACTTATATCATAATGTACCATTACTTTAGATCACAGAAGTGACAGAAGAGAAAATATATTATTTACTTTTCTCCGTTTTTATGTTGTCCTTATACCTGGTTTGGACTCATGGCTTTTCATACATCAAAACTCAACATACTCGTAACTACCAGCCATTAGTTGTCAGTAGAATACTCATTTTCCAACATTAGTGTTGACCACAGCTTTTGACCTCAAACCGTATAAAAAAATCAAGACAGAAAATTGTGAACAAAACAAGTGAGGTCGGCAAAACTACGCCTCGCCGTTTACAGACACATTTACACACACATGCACGTACAAAGAAACTACGCCTTGGATAGTCAGTCAAACTATGGCAGCGCAATGCCGAGGCACGCACATGTATAAAAAACCGGCCTCACTTGACTGTTCACAACGTTCTGTCTAAATTTTTTATTTGGTCTGAGGTTTTGACCCAGAAAACTCAAGTGTATCAAAATTCAACATATCAGTGTGCTCGCGTGTGTGCACGGCGCGCTCGGTCAACGTGACGTAAAAGTAATTCGATTTGATATGCAAATCTCCCACTTGACACTCTGATCAGATCACATCAAACGTTAACGCGATCGAGCTCGAACGAAAATCACGCACTTACTATATAGTACTACCAGAGTGCTTGGTAGGACCACGGGAAAAACGGGCCCGTGGTGCTACTAATAGTAGGTACATCTGGTAGGACCACTGGCAACAAACGGTAAATCGTTGGTAAAGGGGCCGTACAGAGATACGAAGCAACGATTGCCGAATGGCAAGGTGTAGCTTTCTTCTTAAATGGGAGGCTAAAAACTAGGAAAATAAGTCTTCAACATCTGAGTTACCTATACACCGTCGTCTGCCAGACCCGAACGAAGCGAGCTGAATTGGCAGAGAGGCAGGCTGCAGCCAACGCTCGGGGCGGAACTCTTCAGCATCAGGACCCCAACTCGTGTGTCTGTTCACTCCATATAAGGATACGAAGCAACGACTGCCTGACGGTAAGGTGTAGTTTTCTGCAAGAAGAATCATTACTAATTTTTAGGGTTCCGTACCTCAAAAGGAACGGAACCTTTATAGGATCACTTTGTTGTCCGTCTGTCCGTATGTCAAGACCTTTCTAGAGAACGCGTACAGTTAACAAGTATATGTATGTATATCTACGGCTTGTTGTGAAAAAATCATACTTCTCAGTTATCGTAGTAAAACGTTTAACCCGTTTTTATCGTAAAAACGCATATTTCGACACTCACATGAGAATCAAAACCTAAGTATAGGCTTCTCGTTGACGTAGAACTATAAAAGGTGATGTTCTCAACCTGGCTCAAGTCTGTCACACTTTTTTACAGGGTTCGAAAAAATCCAATTTTTATGATAAAAAAACAATGAAAATAAGTTACGGTTTTGCTTCTACACAGATTCAAAACTAACTTAATTAACCAATTTGTTACATCGATCCGTGCATAATATTTGCGTTCTAGCGATGCGCCCCGGCTTCGCACAGGTGTATTACACATATAAACATTTCTCTTGAATTACTCTATCTATTAAAACAAACTGCATCAAAATCCGTTGCGTAGTTTTAAAGATATAAGCATAAATGGGGACAGACAGCGGAAAGCGACTTTGTTTTATACTATGTAATGATTCTGTACACGGGTGAAGTCGGTCATGCTATTTTTTGCAAAAAGTAATTATATGATGACAGATGAAAAGAATTTGCGTAGTTTTATAGACCGAATAAAAGTTCTCGGCGGCTGTGAAGTTAGGTACCGTGAAATATGCCAACTTTGCATCCAAGGGTTTCTTTGCCCAGAATGCAATCTGCAAGGAGATCCGTTTCTATTGAAAAATATTCTAGTGTTATGGGAACATTACTAACTTTGGTAGAAAGTAGGTTTTACGTGTCACATCACTGAATACATCGTTGGTAGCCAACTTCATTCAGTAACGTGTCGGAACCTGTCGAATACGGTGCATGTTTACGCGGGCAAATTTTTGAAGAAATTTTGCAGTGAACTACAAGACATGGCAAAAACAAAGGGCGGTTTGTGTTATTGTATGTTATAAATATCGAATTGCTCAGTGTTTTAACCGTAGTTTCGGCTATAAAGGCTCACACAATCAAAAGATATGATGATGGGCAAAGTTATCTAATGATTTCAAGACCTCAGAATGGCTACTTTGCCAGCGTTCAAAAAAGTGTTAGGGTTGTCACTTTACAATAAAACATGTTTTATTTTACTAATTACTAATTTGCTAAATTAAAGAAAAAATATGTATAAAAATATATACTATATTAATTTATTATTAATATACCTGTATTAAAAGTTGTTATTTTTTTAAAAGAAAAACAAGCACAAATCTCGGATCCGACAAAGAAAGTCTAGTCCAGACGTAAAATAGGGTCGAGAATGTACAAAAAATACTCTGAAAAAATGCTAAAATTAGCATGCGAAGCAGTTAAGTCAAAAAAAAATCTTTCAGAGATGCTGAACAACAGATTGGTGTACCAAGAAGGATAATAATCAATAAAATTACAAAACAACATGTTAAGTTTGTGGGGCATCCAACTGCAGAAGAAGAAAATAACACTAAGGGTTTTACAAGTTTTTGATGAATATGGGTCTCCGATATATGAAAAAAAAACTCACAGACCCATAAATTCAAAAATCAAAATCCTGGTGATGCATGGTTCCAAAACTTTTGGTCTAGACATAGTAATGAATTAACTGTAAGAACTACTCAAAATATTTCAAAGGCAAGAGCAGAAAAGGGGCCACAAAAAATCGCAGAATATTTTGATAATTTAAGTGGTGTTTTTATGATAATTTTAATTTTTTGTTTTTATTATTATTATTTTGAGCCTGTGTTGGCCCACTACTGGGCAAAGACTTCCCTTCCCTCCTTCCAGACTCCGCGATCTACTGTGTTGGTGGTCCAGTGATTTCTTGTGATTACTAAAAATTACTAACTCAAATGTGGCAGCCCTATCACATTGAAATCACAACTTTTATTTAGTATGGAAAAGAGAAAAAATAACAAGGTAACATTGCCCACTCATTTCAAAAGCAAAGTTGTTTCATAATCGGTAAGATTTTTAAATTAAACTCCTTTATTGCCCTAATACTTTTAATAGTTTGTTTCTCACTGGCAAAAAGGCTATACTTTCATCAAAAATGAACACGGGTAATGTTGGCTAGAATTGCAGATAACTTTGCCCGCCATCAAAATCAATGAAATGTTGGACAAAATGTTGACTTTTTAAAAAACTTACTAAACTAGACCATGCCCATGATCCTGCAGATTACGGCATTAAAGAAAAAATACCTCAGAACTAGTAAAAAAAAACAGATACTTCAAGTTTTCTAAAAAAAACGGGCAATGTTGGCATATTTCACGGTATAAGCAGCGCAAAACCCAATCCTTCAAGGCAAAGCAGCATCAAATTACTTGGCGCAGCCGCCAAGTAATTTGATTCGGCCTATACCTACGCCAATGCCTCTTCAAATCCTTGAATTTTGTAAAACACAATGTACTTTGTGTATTATATAGCAGTTGCCCCAGTTGTGGCCACTGACCCGGTTGTGGCCATTTTGGTGTCAAAATTATAAACAATAGGCCCAAATATGAAAGCGCCATCGTAAATGTAATAGCAACTTAAAAAGTGTGCTCTGTATCGAATGCCTAAAGTGAAAAAGAAACAGAAATATGCTAACTAGCTATTATAATTACGGCGCCTTTATAATTGAGCCCAATGTAACAACATAAATATTGTTTGTGTGAATCTCAAATTATATATTTTTAATTATTTGAACATTAAATTGTCTAATTAATCCTTCAAATTCAAAGTAGCCACAAATGATACTACGATGGCCTCAACCGGGGCACCTGCCCTACTTACTGAGTTTTAAATTTTTATCTATCGTCCTTGCGACCACGGGAACGACAGGATACATCCTCAGAGTTTCTTTCACCACAGCATCTAAATAATTTAGTTGGTGAAGATCTTGTTTCTCCACGTTCCTGTCTGACTCTTGGAAGACTTCGTCCAACCTGAATCACAATTATGGTTTTTTACGCCAATTTCAGAAGTGCTCGCGTAATCCCTCATTATCACATACGAGTATAAGGCGTATGCCCTCCGTTAGCAATAATCACCAAAAAGCCAAAATCGTTGTCAGTCTTTGGAACAAAAAAGCGTTGGTAAAAACTAAAGTGAAAACTAACGTGGCGCATAAGTACAATACATCGTTGTCACTACCAATTCATGGGCTCAAAAGGAGTTTTCGCAAACTTACGTAAGTAAGATGCGTAAGTACCAAGTTTAAATGTAAAAGTCAAGAAGCTCAAGAAAATTTGTATTTTGCACGGTGATCCAGAACATAGGAACTATGCTTAGTACAAGTATTTAAAAAAAAAATGCGTAGCGTCTTCTCGTTCGATATACCTCAGTGCCTCAAATCAAAAGTTTTCGACCAGTGTGTGTTGCCAGTGATGACTAATTAAATATACTCATTATGGGCCTTGTAAGTAAGCCCAACGAGCTATGGAGAGGGCTATGCTCGGAGTCTCTCTGCGAGATCGAATTAGAAATGGTGAGATCCGAAAAAGAACCAAAGTAACCGACATAGCCCAACGGATTGGCAAGTTAAAATGGCAGTGGGCAGGACACATAGCGAGGAGGACTAATGACCGATGGGGTCGAAAAGTTCTCGAGTGGAGACCACGTACCGGCAAGCACAGCGTAGGACGTCCACCCACAAGGTGGACGAATGGCCTAGCCTCATTAAGACCGCAGGATCGCTCTGGTCGCCGCTTCCAACCGGTCTTATTGGAGATCCATAGGGGAGGCATATGTCCAGCAGTGATTTTCTTATGGCTGATGGTTATAAAAGATATAAATTTATACTTACTCTTCTACAATTTTCTCTTGTACACCAGGATATGAGCCAACAAGCAACAATACTAAACTTAATGAAATGGACAAAGTGTCCGACCCCGCGAAAGTGAACGAATCTACTTCTTCCTGCACTTCCTTCTCTGTAAGGATTCCATCATTCTCCATATCTAGGAGTAGATCCATAAATGGTTTGAATCCATATTGATTGTCCAATTCTTGGCGTATATCTGCTTTACGTTTCTTTATAATCTGAAAAATTTCGTGAATTGTGAATCCTTACTAATTGACCGATTGAAGCCGTGGTGGTCAAGAGGTAGTGACACCCGCCTTACAATCGTGAGGTCGTGGTTTCGAATCCCCGGTCCCGTACCAATGAGTTCTTTGGAATTTATGTACGGAATTTCACACCACTGGCTTTTCGGTGAAGGAAAACATCGTGAGGCAACCTACATACGTCCATAGAAGAAATTCGATGGCGTATGTGAATCCACCAACCCGCACTGGGCCCGCGTGGTGGATATGGCCCAATCACCCTTCGTGGGTAGGCCTACGTCCTGCAGTAGACTACTAAAAAGGCAGGTACAGTACAGTACAGTACTAATTGACCGAAGCGAAGCGAAAATATTTGCTTCAACTCGATGGTTTTGCTTTCGTCTGTCCGGATGCAAATGCTGGTTTTTGTCTACAGGTCTCATTTTTTATCTCGACGAAGCTAGATAATATACCAGTGTGACCCTAGCGTGACACCTCATAAAGTTGTCAAAGGCCTTCAGATGGGTATTGCCCACCTGAAGGCCAGCAGGCCAATCGCACTAAAAATTACAGCTGAACTACAATTGAACTTTAACAGAACTTCGACTTTTTGTCTATTTTCGTATCGTACTAATGATTTTGACTAAAGTTGAAACGCAACTCGATCAGAGTTGGAACGTAACCGGTATCAAATGAACGGTTGGTGTATGATGTTTAGCGCAATACCTAATTCCTTGAAGCTGAATCGAAACTTAACTACAATTGCAACTGAACTTTAACTGAATTACAGATGGAACGCAGCTGTTTAAAATTAACGCGATTGACCTGCTGGTGGCTTCAAAACTCTGATATTAAGGCTAGCCACGTTTTATACCTCTGAATATCTTCGAGCAAATATATCACAATCGTGCAAAAAGTGTCCGAGTCAAAACCCTGCCCAAGCTTTGCTGCTTGGGCAGGGTTTTTAATTAGTCGTAAGGCGATTCCAAGCCGACCAACGCAGCGCGATGTCAAAGTGCTCGGTTACCAGCACTAATTAAGTGACATAAAGTCGATATAAATATCTAAGTTTGTATGTATAACGAGGCCCGGACATTTTTACTACTTTCACACACTGACTGTAGATATTTGGTCAAATCTGAAAATCTCTGCATTTTTCAAAATAATATAACTATGACCTGGCTAAGTTGTGTTAGAACGTGAAATTACCGCATTCGTTAATCCGTGAAGTTTCCTTGCGTGGTCTCCCTGGACCTTATTGAGCCCAGTCAAGTTGTAAATGAAATCACTTTGCAACCAAAACGTTTGTGATCTCACAACGATGCCGTCTTGAAATTTACTTTTAGCGTCCAAGTATTCTGCTCTTAGCTCTTTGTCTGTTTCGTCATTTGTAGCTCCCATAGCAGTAGCTGAAAACACAAGGCAAATAATAAAGCTGGAAATATACTATCGGACACGGCTTATGGATGCGACTGACAGCCGCGACTTAGCAGTGTGCACAGTCTTAAAATATCCGGCGCGCCAGATCGCTCTCGGACGTCCGAACACTCAAGGTCAGCCCAAGGTGACGTCCGCGACTTATGTCCGATAGTGTGCACGGCTCAGTGAACATTCATTAACTAGATATCTACCAGTCGCGGCTGTCAGTCGCGTCCGTAAACCGCGTCCGATAGTATGTTTCCAGCGTGGGTATTTTACCATACCTAAACGAAGGATGTAGTGTACTCGGAAACAAAAAAAAAAAATGCCAAGTCGCTATCCGGCCAGTGACATTTTAATAGTATGAAATTGTATAAAAAACAGGTGTGTTCGTATAATTATGTTAAGCAGTGAGTTTGATCGTAATGCTTTTCATAGTTATGTGATGCAAGAAAGTGCATAGAACTTATAGCAGATGTTGTAGCGCTCGTAGCGTAGTTTGTGTAGCGCTCGTAGCGTAGTTTGTGTAGCGCTCGTAGCGTAGTTTGTGTAGCGCTCGTAGCGTAGTTTGTGTAGCGCTCGTAGCGTAGTTTGTGTAGCGCTTGTAGCGCAGTTAGATGTTTGTCAGCTATTGATCACCGAAATTAAGCAACGTTCCGCACGGTCAGTATTTGGATGGGTGACCGCGGGTAGCATTTTCCAACTGAGCTCTACCATGACTCGGATGAAACGTTAAATTGTAGGTCCCAGTTGTTTGGACCGTTTGGCCATGTCAGAGGCCTCAGGCGGCCTAAAACTCTGACACCAGGGCTAGCCACCCGGCCTATGCGAACTTACTCACAGCAAATAGTTTGCAAAGTAGCATGTTCCAAGTATGGGGTGGGGTCAAATTTTCCTCTTCCCACCTCTGCCTCTAACGCGTTTACTAGAAGTCTGGCTTGTACGTTATACTCTGATAGAAATCCATCAAGAATCTTTTGGTTGAAAGTTGGGACCAGCAGCTTCCGGTGCCGTTTCCAGGTTTGTTCTGAAATTCAATGTAGAGACCGATACAGACAATGCTTATAACAACTTATAAGCATTCAGCGTGGCAATGCTGCCAGCATGCTGGGCACGCTGCCAACTGGCAGTGGGCTTGAGCATATGGATTATTTTTGACCTTCAAGAGTCTGTGGATGTTCCAATTGCTTTGTTATGTAGTTTATGTAGTTAAATGTTATACATAGTAGTTTATGTAGTTGTAGATTATGTAAGTCTTTAGTTAGTGGTAGTAATAAAGACACTTGCCTTACAAAAAGAGACCAAGGTATGTAATGTATCTGCAGTAAGTATGTAAAATTTTCATTGTTTTGGAAACGTGACAAAATTTCACATTCTCATCAGACATTCTCTATTTAATGGTAATAATAATAATTAGTTACCTGATGCCGCTATGAGTCCTTCACCGAGCCAAGGTTTGAAATAATTATAAATGACATCTTTCTCCAAGCACGAGTTGAGCACAGTATGTACGTCTTCAGGGTCTACTACTCCTGAAAATTATTATGAATATTAATTAAATTGTGGAACTCATATCAAAATATAATATTAGATATGGCTCCCTCCACTTGGATCCACAGCTAGGCTCCATTTATGGATCCGCGGATACCTTTTTCTCCTCTTAAATCCACCGTGGATTCATGGATACTTTTTTCCACTTAAATCTACACCGTGATCGTGTAGTAGTGCGTAAGGAGCGCGCGGGAGGCATGAGGTTGGCGGGCGGGTGTGCACCGGCGTCACGTCTCTCTGGCTTCCGCGTTACCTATATTTCGGCTTTTGCGCAGCGTTCTGTGCATAACTTCCCATCCGCCGATTTGTGTGTTTAGTTGAAATTTTCACAGAATATACACTGCTCGACAAATAAACAATTAGATATATACATTAAAAATAAATAATTAAGTTGAATAAAATGAATATTTAGGGGGGCTCCCCATACAAGTGACGTGATTTTTTGCTCGACATTAATAACGGCTACAGGAAGACGCTTGAAATATTCACAGAATATTATTATTATTTTTATTTCGATTAGGTTCGCGTTTGACTACACACTGCCTGATGTTAAGCAGATGTGCGGTCTAGGGTGTAGCACGCTTTCCTAGAAGATACCTATTTACTCGAGATTTGAAGACACCCACGTTGTACTTTAACGGAAAGACAGACCCAGATCCAGGCAAAGCGTTCCACATTCCGGCTGTTTATATGAGGAATGAGGATTCTAACGCGCGGATTGACCAACATAAAATGGTGGCGCTTTGGTCGCGTCTGTCTAGCCGTACGATAGAAGAAAGGGGCTTTATATTGCTATGGTTACATATTTAGTATAATATATTATCTTCTGTTAGCTCACTATTATTTATTATAATTTTAATCCAAGTTTTTGTGATGTATTTTAGTTTCTTGATTTTAATTGCATATTTGGTTTTTTTGCCAAAGTAATGTAATGTTTGACGTGTAACATATATCTGTTATTGAATAAAAATCTGAATCTGAATCAGGGGGGATCAGATTGTGCAACTTCTGGGCGCACTCTCCGAAGTGTATCCGGTAAAAGGCCGACAAACACGCTACCTTGCGACGATGCTCAAGACTTTGCAGCTGCGACGTAGTCAAGGTGTCGTTAATGATAATGATAATTTTATTGATAATAGGAATATTACATGTCAAATTATAATAAAAGAAAATTGACGAAAATACCTACAAGAGGTGTACAATATTTTTTAAAAATTATGTAAATTATTTACATTTCTATTCAACTTTTGGAATGAATTCCTCGACGCTATAGGGCGCCATGTCAGTCAGGAATATTTTAAGCTTTTTTTTAAATATTGCAAGAGAAGCTGTATTTTTTATAATATTTGGTAAGGCATTGAAAACACTAACCCCAAATATTCGGGTGCACTTATGGGATTTAGCTAGCTTTAGGATGGCGTGAGTGGTTAAATTTCCTTCCCTCCTGCCCTGTTTTCGATGCCCTGTCGAAAATTAACCCAAGTTTTTATATACATATATATACTTGTATGGAATAAGTATAATGCCGGCATAGTCATTACTTTAAATTCGATGGTAAGTTGTTTCGCTGGTGCTAGCGGTTTGACTCTGGCAACCACTCGCACCGCCCGCTTCTGGAGGACAAAGACTCGATGCCAGTCTGCGGCGCCACCCCACAAGTCGACGCCGTAGGTCAATAGAGACTGAATTGTCGCAAAGTAGCAATCGCGTACCGCTTGCTGCGACAACACGCGTGAAACTTGTTCGAGAGCGAAACAAGCACGGCCCAGTTTGTCACACAGGGCGTCAATATGACCAGCCCCGCTTATGGACCGATCTATGCGGAAACTGACCATAGTAAAAGCGTCCACCTGCTGTAGAGTTTCCTCCTCCATTGATACGCATAGGGGTGGGTAACGCCGCCCGGACAAGTTGAAATGAAGCGTGTTTGTCTTATTATGGTTGAGTGCCAGACCATTCGCTCTGAACCAATGCGCCAGTTGACGGGCAGCAGCGTTGTCAATCAGCCTCCTGGCTCGCCTCTCAATCGACTCCAGAGCCTCCAGTTAATATTTAGCAGAGCCATCCCAAAGGTGAGAGCAGTATTCCATGCAAGACCTGACTTGTGCTTTATAAAGACTAAGCAGTTGCTCAGGTGTGAATTACCGTCTCACCTTAGAGAATACACCAAGTTTTTTGGAGGCTAATTGGGCTTTAGAATCTATGTAAGAGCCAAAGTTAAGAGAAGATGAGAGTGAAACGCCTAATAGTTCCAAGCTGTCAGTTACCGGAACAGAGACACCACGGAAAGCGGGAGACAATTAAAAGGGTCTCTTTTTGGCCGAAAACAGACAGCCCTGAGCTTCGTGGCATTAAACTTGACCAGGTTAGCATCACCCCAGTCGGATACCGCCTTCAGACTCAATTTGAGCCGTTCAACCATAGCCTCTCTGTGTAACTCGATCTGTGGCCCGCTGGTTCTTGCATCGGACGTGTAGCTCTCCACGACTGTACTGTCATCTGCGTACCCAAAGATCCCGGGCTTAAGCAGATCGTTGATATGCAGTAGGAACAGTGTCGCAGAGAGCACAGACCCCTGAGGAACACCGGCATTGATAGCCATTTGGTCTGACGAGCAGCCATCAACTCGTATCGACCGATTCCTCAAGAACTCTGATATCCATGCGCAGAAATCTGCAGGCAGGCCGTAAGATGGAAGCTTGCCAATAAGGCTCTCGTGCCAGACCCTATCAAAAGCTTTGGAAATGTCCAAGGAGACAGCCAGCGCCGCCCCGTGCTTCTCCATGACCTCACTCTAGATGTGTGTGGCGTACGCCAGAAGGTCCCCAGTAGACCGGTTTCGGCGAAAGCTGGCGGTCACTGGGTAAGTCATTCGCTTCCAGGTAGGCAAGGAGCCTGTTGTTAAGAACACGTTCCATGCTCTTACAGAGTATAGACGTGATCGAAATTGGCCTGTAGTTGGCAGGGTCTGCACGACTGCCCTTCTTGGGAACAGGTTGCACGTTAGCAAGTTTTGCAAGATTTGGGCACTTGACCTGACTTCAGAGATAGGCGAAAGAGGCGAGTCAGCATAGGCGACAGCTCAGGCGCACAAGTCCTCAATACATGACATCTAGACTGCGGAGAACTTTAAGGACCTTTTTTGCCGGATGTGTTTTTCACTCATTACAGTGCCACAGTTTGGCAAAGTTGGAGGTTAAAAAAGGTATTAAGGTTATTATTAAGGTATATTATTATAAAGGTATTAAGTTGTATATTCCTTCAAAAATAAATAATTAAAATAAAATATATTAAGGGGGGCTTCCATACGGTACGGAACCCTGTTTAGTCTTTTCGTGTGATATGCCTATACCAAGATAGCCTGCCACTCTTTCTTCTAGGGCCCCCTGTGTGTGTGCGTGTGTGTGTGTGTGTGTGTGTGTGTGTGTGTGTGTGTGTGTGTGTGTGTGTGTGTGTGTGTGTGTGTGTGTGTGGGTGTGTGTGAGTGGGTGTGTGAGTGTGAGTGTGTATGTGTGTGCGCGTGTGTGTGTGTGTGTGTGCGCTTATGTGTGTTCAAGTAAGTATTATGCAGCTTACCATATATGTCTATTGTAGCAATTCGAACTAGAGCAACCCCTCCGAGATTAATGATTTCAGCTGAAGCTTCGAATAAGAGTTTCATCGTTACTGAAAACATTTGTGTATTGTTAGAAATATAATACTTATATTCATTTAGATTAATGAATGAACAGATGAGGTTAGTAGAGATGACGCGTGACCAGAATGCTGGCGTGTTCTTCAACTTTGCCATTCAGCAAGGCAATGCTGCCTGCATTCGGGCCACGTTTCCTTCTACAAAGGGGCTTTTAGATTGAGTTTTATATGTTTTAAATTTAGTTTTGTAAATAATATATTAGTTTAGGTATTTTGAAAATATTTTAGTACTTACAATAAGTGAGAATAAATTATGTTTTTTAAGTTGTGTAAATAAAATACATTTTACTACTCCATGAACAAAATCAATTATTAATCTAATACTTATTCAGTTATGTTACCTAATAAAATGGCATGACTGACTTCAACCGTGTACTCTTTTTGAAGGTTCCCATTCGCCCCGCATTGTTTGGAGCGGGGGGACGAATCGATCGAATGGGGACCTTCAAAAAGTGTCTTGGGCGATTCGCCCCGCGGGCCCAACCGCTTGCGGGGCGAAACGCCGCAATACTCGTACAGAAGTCGCGAATATTTCGCACGGATCACGATGTAGCATTTTTCACATTATTGTTGATTTACCAGAAATGGCTCAGCCGATATCGATAACATTTATTTTAAATGGGACCAATTTCGAAGTAAGTATTCTCTTTCCAATAAAAAAGAATTATCGGATTACTATGTAAAAAGTTATACACAAAAAAGTACGCGTCGAATTGAGTACCTCCTCCGTTTCGTCGGTCAAAAAGTTTTCGCTATAACTCTAGTTTTTAAACGACTGTAAAAGAGGTTCTCAATAAGACTGTATTTTTTAAGTAAGTAGGTCATGTTACGCAAATTTTTCCGCCAATTATTATTATGAACAGATTTTAATGATTATATTTTAGAGTTCCGTACCTAAAACGGAAAAAACGGAACCCTTATAGAATCACTTTGTTGTCCGTCTGTGTGTATGCAAAGACTATTTATCTTGGGAACGCGTAAAGATATCGAGTTGAAATTTAAACTGTATACGAATATCTATGATCTCTTGCAGTTGTGTAAAAGAAAATCTTCTCAGTTAAAACAGGTTTTTAATTATTTTAACAATGTGTAAAGCTCGAAACATACTATCGGACGCGGCTTACGGACGCGACTGACAGCCGCGACCTAGACTATGAAAGTACACTGAGCCGTGCACACTATCGGACATAAGTCGCGGACGTCACCTTCGGACGTCCGAGAGCGCTCTGGCACACCGGATGTCTTAAGACTATGCACGTTGCTAAGTCGTGGCTGTCAGTCGCGTCAGTAAGCCGCGTCCGATAGTATGTTTCGAGCTTAATCTTCGATGTAGGTATGACGAGAAGAGAAAAAAAAAACTTTTTTGTCGATCATTATAGTATAGAGATTTTAACAACTTACTTCCCAATTTTGTGAAATTTTCTGGATTTGTACGGAACCCTCGGTGTGTGAACCTGACTCGCACTTGTCTGATTTTTTATTTGGTAGATCATACTTCAGAGGTAGCCCCGTTTAAATTTTATCGAAATCAATTGAGTCGTTTTTTGAAAAATGAACAATAGTGTGTAAATATTAACTAGGTACATCGATCCTTGCGCACTATTCAAATTCTGTACACGGTTGAAGTCGACACTTTTGGCGAAAAATAATTATTAACAACCTATAGATAGTTGATAGATAGGTACAAAATATTATCTTCTAACTTTTTAGTTGTTCCCTACATTTCACTTGACATTGACTTATTGATTCGCTGTAAAAGTTATGTAAAACCACCCTCTATAATCTAAGAAAACCACAGAATTAAACTCGAATATGGCAAATGCGCTGACCGCGCGAAGCCAAATGCCCCAAATGGGGAAAGAAGAAAAAAAACACAGAGTTATTTTACATCAAGGAAGTTTCATACGAGAACATTAAGATGGTGGTGTAGAGATAATAATGAACTGATGTACTCAGCCAAAAGGAGGTTTACTATAAGGCTATAGTTTGAGACTAGACTATAATTTGAGGAAACTGTTACATAAATTTTGTCGATTCAGAGTTTCAGTTTTGCATGAAACAGCTATTTTTTTCTCGAATTTCGGGTTGGTCTCATAGTAAACGTTCGTAATAATGGTCTTAATCAACCAATCATTTTTACTTAATACATGGTAAGCAGATAACTCTGTTTATAATAATATTTGAATTTCAGATTTATCCCACCTGAAATACAAATGATTTACCTCATTCTTTTATTGACCTTTCGAGGGTAAATACTTAGTTTTGTAGATTGTCCTATTAAATTAAATTACTGTATGGATACACTAGTAGAAAGAGATATATTCCAATGTTGGTGCTTTACTCTCCGGAACGTTTTTGAGATGCATGTAATCATTCCAGTTCTCGTATGAAACTTCCTTGTTTTACATATATCTGTGTGTACAACATTGGTGTAAACAATACCTTTTATCCTCAGAGCAAATAAAAAAATCAAGAGAGAATGTTGTGAACAAACAAGTGAAGCCAACTAAAACTACGCCTCGCCGTGTACAGACAATTACACACACATCCACGTACAACGAAACTACGCTTTGGCTTGTCAGTCGAACTATGGCGGCGCAACACCGACGCACTCACACATGTTTAAAAAACCGGCCTCATTTGACTGTTCAACGACGTTTCCTCTTGATTTTTTTATTTGCTCTGAGCTTTTATCATGTCAGAGATGTTTTGAGATTTTCTTTAAGCATTTTATACTAGTTTACTTTACACAATATTCATCTCTTTGTATTCTGTTGCCCTTCCACTCAGAGCAAATAAATTATTTGGTCTGAGCCTTTCCAATATTATTTTTATTGTACCAGGACAGTTTAAATAAAATGTGCGGCGGTGGCGGAGACGGCTGTGGCTACCTCATAGCAAACATTTTGTATGTGGCAGAAAGGTTAGTTTTTTACTGAAGATTATTTCTTAAGTCGGGTACAAAGTGCTATAACGTAACATGAAACGAGCATCTTATAAGAGTGGACGCAGCGCGCGCATGAATCTCATTATGTATATCTGTTAAACTGGGCTCCCACGGTGCGTGATCCTGCGGATCGTCACGCACAGCCGACGACCACGGATGTCAACGCAGGGCTCTTCCAACGGTGCGTGTCGGTCTGTGTAGATCTTTTGATAGCTTCATTTCAAAATGCAAAGTGAAAGTGAACGTATCGTCGCTGCAGCTGCGGCTGTGGTATTATAATTACCAAACTATACGATTTAGTAAAAATAAAAAGAAACCACGTCGCTTGTGGATATCAGCTTACAATAAAAACGTTCTAAAAGTGTACCTAAATATAAAGTGTACCTAAATATCTAATTTATTTCCTGTTTTGATCATGGTAGAAAATCTACGAATGACATCCCATAATCATCATAATCAGTCCAATATTTTGGGACTATTTTAGTAGGTACATTTTTCGCGTTGCATCGCACCTTTGAAGTTACCGCCTCGAGACGGATATCGGCCCACCGCCATAGACGGCCTGTGCTACCACGGACGAGACCCTTCCCACGGTGCGTCGTGCGAGCTAGTCCGCGTCCGTCCGCGATATTACGCACCGTGGGAACCCAGCTTTACGCTCAAAGATCGAAAACGCTCAGTGAGCGGAAAAATAGCTCACGAGCGAGCTTGAGTCTACCCGTGATCATGGTCGATGCAACTCGGCCGAAACGTCGGGATGTCGATGATCGTCGGTATTTATTTAGCTCGTAATTTTAGTGCGCGATTAGTCCCGTAGTATACAATAATAAAATAGCTCACAACGCGTTGTGGTCATAGTAAAACATCTACATGGCGAAATTCGTGTTATGGGTCTAATGAAAACACGCCTTGACGCGTTGTGGCAGTCACAGAAAGACCAAATAGTGAAATTCGTGTCGTGGCTGACATGCTATCGATCTCAACGAGTTGAGGCAATGAAGAAAAGCCATGGCGGAATATTATTTGTAATGGCGGATCGCGGCGCGCAGGTGTTGAAATGCTCTGTTCGTGTGCGCAGGGTCTCCACACAACAGGAAAAGCTGTTGCATGATATACATTACGACGATGTGAACGGCAAATTCTTTGATTGCGTGTTACATGTTCCGTTACAGCAGTCTGTACTCTGTACCCGGCTTTAGCATCACCGTACACAAGCCTCACGCGACCCCACTATCTAGTGGCTATCACTAGCCACTGACACAAAGAAAATACTCCTGGCGGCACTAACGTACTACGGAATGGTAATTAATTGTATAAAAAACGTGGGTTACACTTACAGCCTTACAGCGTTTGTGGATATGGTTGAACGCTCGTATACCATGAGCTTTATAAAGTTTTTTTTATGATAATAAATTATGCATCACCGAACCCAAGTCATAAACGTCGAGAAAAAATATAAAATGCCGCTTCCAGCCACTGATATTTGTGCGGAAATCGCACGAAAAACTTCGGTGGCGTTTTGCAGATGTGTTCGAACATTCGTATGCGGTGCAATCAGCCCAAGTATACAGAGCTACTTGAAAAACACCGGCAACCTAGGGACTAGAAAGCTAACATAAACAACAATGTTTGTGCTACGGCTTTTGGTAATTTGGTAAATTTTACTTTCATACTATAATTTTCTGTCTGAATGTTCTTAACTCTATACGCGCCGCTTGCTACTCGCGGGGTTCGGGACGGGGGGTACCTAGTGCAGTTAACATAGACCTACAAAAAGGTTGGTGCTAGTTTTACCTATATTTTTAGATTGGCGTCGTGCTGCGCAGCGACGGCTGTGGTGGTATGTCTAGTGCTGACGCTAGTGATCATGCTGGGACTGGGAGTGGGGGTTGGGTACAACTACTGCATCATCGACACCAAACTGGAGCCTCCGCCGCCGGGGATTTTCGATCCCGATCACCCAGGTCAGTATAAATACTGCCACGCGGTAGGCACGCGCATGTTGTTTACATGTAGGAATGCGGCTACTTGTATGCTTCTACGTAGGCGCGTGCAACTATGACATAAGCTGTGGCTTTGGCTTTATTTACCGTGTATTGTGTTAGTTTTTTGGCTATTTTTTATTGAAGAACAATAGGGTTTTCTAGAACTTTCACTTATTTATTTTGTCTTTGCCTTTGTAATCACAAAGGCAAAGATTATTCTAAAGATTTCTAGGCAACTTTTAATTCAGATTAATAGAGATATGGTTTTCGTTCGACTCCGTTATCGTTTTTTCTATCGGAGTAAAAGCATCTCATGTTCAAGTGCAGTACCGGTGATTGAGAAGTGCGAATATCAGTGCCAGTGTAAATTGTTTGTGCGAACCAGTTGTGTCGTATGATGTCGTGGCCTTAGGTTTTTAGGGTACCGTACCCAAAGGGTAAAAACGGAACCCTATTACTAGGACTCCGCTGTCCGTCTATCTATCTGTCTCTCACCAGGCTGAACCGTAATAGCTAGAGTTGAAATTTTCACAGATGATGTATTTCGATTGCCGCCTTAACAAGAAATACTAAAAATATAATAATAGATATAAATATTTAAGAGAGGCTCCCATACAACAAACGTGATTTTTTTGCCGAGGGTCTAACATTCGGGTACGGAACCCTTCATGTGAGACTCCAACTCGTACTTGGCCGATTATTGCGTGATGTGTCCCACAGTAGGTATACAAAAATAATACATACTTTTTAAGGTGATTTTTTTTTATGAAACTCACTTCGTATCTCAGGTAACCACGACGAGGAGGAGAGTACCAGCACCACAGCTACCACTCCCACACCCACCACCCCCACCACTCCCACTACTAGCAAACCAAAGCTCAGACGGAAGCGAAACTTTTTAACTTCCAAGTTACAACATCGCGAATTATCTACCATTCAATATTCTAATGCTGTAGCAGAAATGGAACTTGAAGACTTTGGAGACTTAAATATAAAGCCTACGATGGTGATACCATTGCGGAATTACGATTTGCTGTCACTATTTGAAAAGTTAAGAAAAAGCAAGAAGAATATGACCTTAGAGATAATACAATAAAAATAACAATAATGTGTCAGTATATTTATGTACCAGGCTATTTAATAATTATCTGTAAAGCTCCAGATCGACGTAAAATATAAAATCGCGGTTTTTAAAGTTTTCTCTATACTGTGACGGTATGACGGGATAGCGGAATAACCACAGAGAAAACTTTAAAACCACGGTTTTACTTTGTAAAGTCCTCTTCATCAAAGAAGTCCTACGGAAAATTAACAGAACTAGTTTAAACCTTAGAACATCGAAGGAACAAGCGATTGTGCTGCTGCATCTGCGAGACTTTTTTTTTCTTTATATATTCATCAAAAGTTACAATAAGTTTTAATTTAAAGATGTACAAAAAACCAGTTGGTTTATATTGTACACCAATTTACACGTATAGCTAACTAGTTTTTACCCGCGGCTTCGCCCGCATGATAGTTTGATTTTTGACGCAATATCATTATAATTTATAGCCTATGTGTTATTCTGATATATAAGCTATATTATTGCAAAGTTTCATCTCAATCCGTTCAGTAGTTTTTGCATGAAAGAGTAACAAACATCCATACATCCATCCTCACAAACTTTCGCGTTTATAATATTAGTAGGAAGTAGGATTATTACTAGCGGCTAACTACATTAAACATCTACCTACTCAAGTCACTGAGATAAAGAATAACAATCTATGTACCTATTTTTATAAACTAGTTCGGCGACTCTTACACTGTCAATTTGTCATCCATTGATGGCCAGCACCAAATTTCTCAGGTGTACCGTCACCAATATCAAGTAAGGGGCTTTCAAGTTTTATCTGAGAGGTGAGCCGTTGTAAAAAAAACTTTCCACGGTTCACCCAAGTGGTCTCACGAGGTGGACGGTAGGAAAGAACTGTTCGATTTTTCCAATGAAGAAGATTTTTCGAATGCCGCAATGGCCAGCGCAATTCAGCAGCTGCGACATCTGGGAGATCTATATTGTCTATGGAAGTTGCGAATCCTACTAATATTATAAACGCGAAAGTTTGTGAGGATGGATGGATGGATGGATGGATGTATGGATGGATGGATGTATGGATGTTTGTTACTCTTTCACGCAAAAACTACTGAACCGATTGAGATGAAAATTTGCAATAATATAGCTTATATCCTACTATCCTACTAATATTATAAACGCGAAAGTTTGTGAGGATGGATGGATGGATGGATGGATGTATGGATAGATGGATGTATGGATGTTTGTTACTCTTTCACGCAAAAACTACTGAACCGATTGAGATGAAAATTTGCAATAATATAGCTTATATATCAGAATAACACATAGGCTATAAATTATAATGATATTGCGTCAAAAATCAAAATATCATGCGGGCGTAGCCGCGGGTAAAAACTAGTACTCCATACAAGTTCCGTATACGACTAAATCGTGCGAAGTTCAAAAAATGCTCCCCTGATAATGATGACGACAATGGAGATGATGATGGTTTAGCTTGTTCAGGGGGATAAAAATTAGTAGCTCAATCTTTTTAAGGCTACATTTGGCCACCAGCTCGCACGCTGGAAAGTGAAGTTGCAGCCGAAGATGGAGTATATAGATTGTAGGAAATTATTAGGAAACAATGACGGAGGCAGGGCATTCCAATCCTTGGCGGTCCGCATTATGAAGAAAGAAGAGAATCGCTCTCTCTCCCAAGATAGTTGTCTCCTAAGAGAAAACCTAATGGTAATTGTTAGATATAGGGATCAATTAATTTATAAGATACAAACCTTCAGGATTTTTCATGAATTTGAACGTATGTCCAACGATGGGCAAGGCGCCGCCAATAAGCGGGGGCTTCTTTATATTCGTCTTCATGTATCGAAGAACACAAAATATCACCGACACTAATAATATTAACGCAATCATGATTGTTCCTAAAAGAAATTATTAATACTGCGTGTACCGTATGTCCGTAGGTAGGTACCTTACTCGATAGGTACCTAAGACTATCTTTAGAAGTATATCTATTCTAAGTATATCTTTAGAAGACTTCAACGATATCTATATAAATAAGAAGTACTTAAGTATTCTAGGTTAGCATCGTACTCATCATTTCGATCAACTTTTACAATGGAACCAATCAAAATCACAAAAAAAAGGATTCTTCCTTATATTTTGTAGAGAGTCAATACCTCTTTTTATGGGACAGCTGATTTTCAGATTTGAATTCGCGTTCGTCGGGACCTATTCTGAAATCGCAACAAAATAGTAAAAATAAAGTTAGTCACTTTTACTATTTTGTTAAACCCTAAAACCACCCTGAAATCGCAACTAGTCACTTTTACTATTTTGTTAAACCCTGAAACAGCCCTGAAATCGCAACAAAATAGTAAAAGTTGTTCACCCTGAAACCACCCTGCATTGTTAAACCCTGAAACCACCCTGAAATCGCAACAAAATAGTAAAAGTTGTTCACCCTGAAACCACCCTGCATTGTTAAACCCTGAAACCACCCTGAAATCGCAACAAAATAGTAAAAGTTGTTCACCCTGAAACCACCCTGCATTGTTAAACCCTGAAACCACCCTGAAATCGCAACAAAATAGTAAAAGTAAAGTTGGTCACTTTTACTATTTTGTCAAACCCTGAAACCGCCTTGAAATCGCAACAAAATAGTAAATGTAAAATAAGTCACTTTTACTACCTATATTTTATTAAACCCTGAAACCGCCCTGAAATCGCAACAAAATAGTAAAAGTTGTTCACCCTGAAACCACCCTGCATTGTTAAACCCTGAAACCACCCTGAAATCGCTACAAAATAGTAAAAGTAAAGTTGGTCACATTTACTATTTTGTTAAGCCCTGAAACCGCCCTGGTTGCTATTTCAAGGTAGATCCCGACGAACGCGAATTCAAATCTGAAAATCAACGATAATGATGAGTGAAATTATTTCGTTTCAAACCCCAGTAGCTCAACTGCTTGGCACATTTGTCAGTAACAGAGGGAAATACCCCGTATAAATAATCTCCTAATAATACAAGGATAGCTAAGTATTAGATATCACTTTTTTAGTTAGTCACAGTTAGTACCTAGTCGTCCAATGCTCTTATGCAAACTAATGTAAAGTGTTTGTCTTTGGTATTTTATATTTCTTAGGATCTTATTATAGAACGTAATGACGTAGTTGATGTTTTTTACTTTAGACTTTTCAGCATAATATTATAAACCTAGCTTTAGCTCGCGGCTCCGCCGGCGTAGTATTTTGTGCTATCTCATGGGAACCTTTTATTTTTTCGGGATAAAAAGTAGCATAATATGTCACATTCCTTCTTTCAAACTATGTCCATACCTAAAAGCAAGCCAGCCCGTTGATTCGTTGCAGCGTGAAAGAGGAACAAACCAACAAACATACTTTCGGATTTATAATATTAGTGAGGATTAGGATGTATAATAGACATTTTTAAAAAGATTCGTTCCCAACGATCAAGTTTTAGAATGATAAAAAAGAAACAAAAGATTTTGAATTAAAATAGTGATTAATTCCTTTATGACTTGACCACCAGGCGAGTTGGTGGTCATGACCACCAACTTATAAGTAAGTTCGTGCTTGCAAGCACGAACTTATTCGCGATAAAATACACTGCATAGACAGCTGCTATCATGGTTAGTTTCTTTCATGGTTATCATCATTAGAACAGGTGTACTAAACTGAACAAACGTTATTAAAATCATTGTTTTATGAAGAACTTTCACTCGAGGTCCGATTTTGTCGGTTCGAATTGCTTCTGGTTAGAAGTTTATAGAGCAGATTTTTTTCTCGAATTCCGGGTATTCAGAATCACATTCTTTCGGCTTAGTAGGTTTAGGGCAAACAGAAAAAACATGGACATGTCACACACGGTCTCGGTAGAGTAAGCTTTTTCTATGCACACGGTCTCTGACCCCCTAACTAAGCAATGCTTGTGATGTGTGATACGGCTAACCTTGTATACTTTCCCGATCGACTTGGCATTTTATTTCTTGCCCCAAATCCCTGAAAAATAGAATTGCTCAAGTTTTCTCGGGTGGTCAAAAAAGTTTCTTATATAGAGTGGGCACTGAAAACTCGTGACCCCATAAGCTAGCCTACGGTGGTTAGCCAACCGCCAAAGAAATCGTGCCGCCACACTTTACGAACAACTTTTACTCCACGATCATTCTAGAAATAGCGGAATCTCAGCTGTTAAAACTTTCAAGGACCTTCGACAAAATGTCATAAATTAAACTGGTGAACATAACATTCTTAGAAATAAACTTGGGAGAAATTAGTGTGTTCGTATATGACAGGTTCTGGTATGTATGGGCTCGCGACATCCTTCTTTGATAGCTTTCACCGGTTTTAGCCATTCCACTGACCTGAACTGATTGTTAAAATTGAAAATAAGAATTTGTTCGCAACATCACTTTTGGCCACTTATTTTAGTTCACAACGTCACAACTCTATGCGTCATAATCATCATTAATATATTATATATTTTTAGTAAAAGCTACAAAATCATTTATCATAACAGCCACGCACGTCCATTGTTGGGCACAGGCCTTTCTTATGTATATCCTACAAGTTCAGTTGAAAGCGGCTTGCGTCCAGTGCAATTCTCAGGTCTTATAAAGATCGCCTTTCCTACATTTTCAGTCGCCACTCGAGCACTTTTTGCTCCATGGGTCATCAGTTTTATCTGTACTATGTACCCTGCCGCTAACATCCATCCATCCATCCATCAGCCATAAGACGTCCACTGCTGGACATAGGCCTCCTCTATGGATCTCCAATAAAACCGGTTGGAAACGGCTTGCATCCAGTGCTATCCTGCGGTCTTAATGAGGTCATCCGTCCACCTTGTGGGTAGATGTCCTACGCTGTGCTTGCTAGTACATGGTCTCTACTCGAGAAATGTTCGACCCCACCCGGACATCAGTCCTCCGCGCTATGTGCACTGCCAACTGCCATTTTAACTTGCCTAGTCGTATGGCTATGTCGTTTTTGGTTCTTCTACGGATCTCTCCATTTCTCCAATCGATCTCGCAGAGAGACTCCATAGCCTTCTCTTAAGCTCATTGGGCTACTTGGAGCATATTATTCAGGCCCATAGTAAGAGACCACATTTCAGTGCCGTATGGAATGATTTATATTAGACAGAGAACGTCTACGCCACATTGTAATATAAACAGTTTCATACGAAATGTATGCAACATCTAACATTAGTGACCCGGCCACGGCCCGGACGGGGCCCGGACCACAGCCCGGACACTCCGCGATTCTTCATACAAAATCTGCTGTCTTACGCACACAACAGTACATTTTACTCACAGACACTACACATACGCACGAACGCTACACGGGTATTTGTGTGTAGAACGCCTATGGTTGTCAACGACCCATGTCGACCGTATGAATTGTAATTCTGACTTACCAAGAAGTTTTGTGAGTACTAATACGATGTACTAGCCGCTGCAGGTTTCACATACAATCGTACATACACTTATTTCGACGAAATCACTCATTTACGAGTACCTACGTAGAACATAACCAAAACACGGCACTGTTACGAAATTCCCTTAATTTTCTCACATATTGTTGAAGTGTCCAGTAATATGAACACGCACACACACACGATTATGTATATTTGTAAAATCATCCCATAATTTAAACAAAAGATATACCTAGTAATTAACGATTAAGTAAATCACGCGCGAAACGCACCGACCGATGGCCAACTGAGGGAAGTCCCTAATTTCATACACCTATGCTAGTGAGGCCCTTCACTGGTTAAATAGCGGTTGTGGGATCGTTGCTGGTTTTTATAACTGTTTCTGGCAATGTTTCCGAATAATTGTAAAAAAATATTTTTAACCCTTGATGCAAAAAAGGAGGTTCTAAAAGTTTATAACAATGTTCTTAGTAGCTTAACATGTATCAAAGAAGATATAATAATACTACGTACAGTAGATGTCTTGTGCCAGTGTGATGAGAATCCAGAATTTTAAACGGTATTTTTTCGGTGTCTCTGTCGAATTATTAGAATATAATATCAGAATTTTAGGCATATTTGCAGAGGTCTTTTTTTTGAATAAATATTAATATTTTGGGAAAAATATTAGTAAAAAGATTTTTTTGAGAATGTCTCGGAGTTTTTTTTTGTAAAAAGTATAATTGGCTTGATGACAAAAAAATATAATTAGTCCGTTAGATAGATAATTATTAAATAATATTTGACACGATTTTTTTCTGATGTCAATTAAGTAGCACTAAATATTTATTCAAAACAATGATTTAAAAATTGTTAATGATATAACTCGTTGAGGTATGATTAAGGACAGGGCGGGCTCAGGACGGGCGCGGACGTGGGCCCGTACAACGCACGTCCCAAACATTTTGTGTTATGTAAATCATCTCCGCGAAAAGCAAAAATAAAAAAGAAAAGTATAACTCCCTACTCCCGAACTTTGACAAGGTTTATCTTTGTCATTTATTGTGAGATTAACAAAATCTAATTCTTTATGTATGAAAAAATATTTAGTATAAGTTTTTATGTAGAAAAAATAACTACAAATTATAGGTTGGTACTCAATGTTATATACATGTTGATCGTTTATTTACAGAAAATTTACAAATACAAATTAGCATTTATCTACTAGGTATGTATGTGTTAGCGCGAAACAATACATTGCATATCGATACCGATATTCCGCAACAGTTGCGTTACGATGATACTCGTAACTAGTATTTTCACGCCCATGGCAACTCTATCTGTGATCAGCACGACGAGCGAACGAAAGATTATGCGCGCGAGTAACGGCGCTACGTACGTTATGTTGGTAGCATTACGAATTCTCTATCAGCATTGAATTAGTTCCCAATTTTGGCCGCGTGCAGAATTATCTTGGCGTACTCTACGACCGATCCGCCATACTTTCATGCGGAAGTGAGCTAGATGCGAAATAAATTTACAAAAATGAATATCATTCTAGTGCTTATAAAGTAAGTATAATGAATTCATAATAATTTGACAGCACTGTAACTAAAAGTAAACGATTTATTTTATTTGAAACAAAATATCAAGAGGAACTATCTAAATTTGAATGACATAATTTTTATAACAATATTATCTACCTACAACCTTTGTAGAACAGCCATAAACAGCACACGTCTTCCCCATTGTAAGTCTGTATTTTTTTGTAGTCGAAATCACCGGCCTGTGCAAAGTGTGCAACCCGCGCGCAGAGTGAATTTTACGAGTCCTGACGCGGGGTGGAAGAGAGGAAGACTCAAACGAGTGGGGGGTAACGAGTGGCCGTTCTATACGTAGTATTATTATATCTTCTTTGGCCCGGACAGTGCCCAGACGGGGCACGGCCCGTTCTCGGCCCGGTCTTAAAATATGCTAAAATCTTACAAAAATGCCTGCTATATCAATTTGTAATAAAAATTGGCGATAAAAATCTTGGCTAAAAAAATTCGCGACAATATTGGCAACCACCATTTGTCATAAAAACTGGAGACAACAACTTCTGACTTACGATTTTTTATACTAATTTGCTGAAAATGTAAAGTATCCACAACCAGCACACCGGCGCGGCCACAGCCGGGGCAAAGTTGCCAAACCGGTGTTTTTGCCCACTTTTCATTTAAATACTTGTAGGAAAATAGATACTTTTTCGTTCTGTTTATATCTAAAAAATAAATATATTTCTTTCATTTTTCTTTCATCTTTTAACATCAACCCGGGTGACGACGGAATCACTTCAGAGCTTCTGAAAGCGGGTGGAACGCCGGTACTATAAGTCCTTCAGAAGCTATTTAACACCGTCGTCCTCGAGGGCATAACGCCAGAAACGTGGAACAGAGGCGTGGTGGTGTTGTTCTTCAAAAAAGGTGACAATATCTTAATGAAAAACTACAGACCCATCTCGCTTCTGAGCCATGTTTATTAGTTGTTTTCAAGGCTCATTACGAATCGTCTTGGACGCAGGCTTGATGACTTCCAACCTCCCCAACAAGCCGGTTTCCGGAAGGATTTTAGCACCATGGACCACATACTGCACATACTGCTGCGGCAGCTATTATACAGAAAACCGAGGAGTATAACCTGCCACTTTACTTGGCGTTTGTGGACTATGAAAAAGCCTTTGATTCGGTCGAGACATGGGCTGTGCTTGAGTCTCTCCAACGATGCCGTATTTGACTATCGATACATTTATGGACTTGGTGGTCGTCCATGTCGAGATGATGCTGATAGGATAACATCTCGCAAAGGAGTACTCCACCGGGCGAGGTGTTGTGCCCGGGGATAGCTATCCGACAGTGTAATCTTAGGTCTTGTTATAGTTCGGCCGCCGCTGAGAATTTCGTTTGCGCGATGCAGCCCTCGGCTTGTGATTGGCTGACGCTAGTTTCTCGAGGCGCGTTTCTGGTGGCGCCACATGTAGCGAAGTTAGTCGCTACACATTGAAGTGCTGAAGTGTTTGTATAATAACGCCACTATGTCGGTTCGATTACAGGAAGAGAGTTCCAAGGCGATCCCTAGAGAGGCGTAAGACAGGGAGACGTAATATCTCCGAAACTGTTTACTACTACTCTGAGAACGCCTTTAAGCTCCTGGAATGGAAAGGATTCGGCATCAACATCATTGGCGAATACATCACTCACCTGCTATTTGCCGACGATATCGTGGTCATGGCAAAGTCGATGGAAGAACTCAGCACGATGCTCGAAGGCCTCAATCGAGTCTCTCAACAGGACGTCTCTCAACAAAACACAATCTCTTAAAATGAACATGGACAAGACAAAGATCATGTGTAATTCTCATGTTGTACCCACACCTATTTTAGTTGGGAACTCGGTTCTTGAAGTCGTTACTCGTACGTCTACCTAGGACAAGTAGTACAGTTAGGTAGGTCCGACTTCAACAAAGAGGCCAATCGCCGAATCCTACTCGGTTGAGCAGTGTTCGGCGTAACGTCTTCTCGTCTGACATACCTCAGTGCCTCAAGTCGAAAGTTTTCGACCAGTATGTGTTGCCAGTGATGACTTATGGCACAGAAACGTGGTCTCTCACTATGGGCCTCATTAGTAAGCTCCAAGTAGCCCAACGAGTCATGGAGAGGGCTATGCTCGGAGTTTCTCTGCGAGATCGAATCAGGAATGAGAAGATCCGTAGAAGAACCAGGGTTACCGACATAGTCCAGCGTATTGGCAAGTTGAAGTGAAAGCAATGGGCAGGGCACATAGCGCGGAGGGCTGATGACCGATGGGGTCGAAAAGTTCTCGAGTGGAGACCACGTACCGGCAAGCGCAGCGTAGGGCGTCCACCCACAAGGTGGACGGATGACCTCATTAGGACCGCAGGATCGCACTGGAAGCAAGCCGCTATCAACCGGTCCTATTGGAAATCATTAGGGGAGGCCTATGTCCAGCAGTGGACGTCCTGTGGCTGAAATGATGATGATGATCTGTGCATAACGTTTCGTGGATCAAGACATAGAAATAAAAAAATATGAAAGAAACAGAAAACAGTATGTCGTTTTAGACATACTTCCACTCTGCCAACATCAGTGGCCAACAGCTCTAATTCATTCATTAAACAAAACAATCTTGGTTTTAGTTACGTATTCCGGGTGAACGATACGTAGGTGCCAAGGAATGAGCAGAATGGTAGGTACCATTCTGCTCATTCCTTCGCAAACCATCAAGGGCACCTCGACTTTGTCGCGACCACCGAAAGGTGACACTGAAGTGAGTGACTTTCGCAGAAATGGCTAATACTGTGCATACAAATAACACTAGATAATTAATTAACATCAAAGTACAAATAGGTACTTACAAAGATGTGTTAGCATTTAGCACCCGGACATTAAATCCTGAATCTCTGGTGCCAACCTTGTTTGATAAGTGTTAAAAAACAAACTAAAATATTTATTCATAACAAGCTAAATAGGTACGTAGTAATCGAAGATAGAAGTTTCGAGCTTAAGTCGCGGACGTCACCTTCGGACGACCTTGAGCGTTCGGACGTCCAAGAGTGATCTGGCACACCGGATGTTTTAAGACTGTGCACATTGCTAAGTCCCGGCTGTCAGTCGCGTCTGTAAGCCGCGTCCGATAGCATGTTTCGAGCTTTACGGACGCGACGTAGAGCCGACTGATAAGTATCTAGACTATGAAAGTACCTACACTGAGCCGTGCACACTATCGGACATAACCGTACGCGACCGGGCGGTCATGCTCTTTATATAGATATATCGATCTGGTTGAGCTTGTGTTGCGTTAATTTTCAGCTAGTGTTAGTTAATTACATATGTATGCGTGTAAACTTGCTTATATTTTGGTTTGTGTGCGTTTCTTCACCCCCACTGACTTGGCAGACTTCGGTGCTAAGTCACGTCCGTCAGCCGCGTCCGATAGTATGTTTCCGGCTTTAAGCTCGAAACATACTATCGGACGCGGCTGACGGACGTTTTAAGACTACACATTGCTAAGTCGCGGCTGTCAGTCGCGTCCGTCAGCCGCGTCAGATAGTATGTTTCCGGTTTGAAAAAAATAATTGATTAGCTTATTTTCTCTATGGTTTCTATTCCTTCTAGGGTTACCTTTGTAAGGAATTCCTTAAATTGCGGGGAGCTCTACCTCCGTTGGAGATTGATTGTATGCGGGCGCGGGGTTGGGATATATGAAAAGCAAAATCCATGAAAAAAGACAGAAATATCTACGAAACAACAAAAAAAGCATTGCTCATGGAAAGTTCGTGGTGAGACTCCCCCAGGATAGGATCGTAGGATTCTGATTTGGTGAAGCCGTTTGGTGTAGTTACATTTGTAAAAACCGCAGTAGTACATTAGACACAGACACTAAGTCTTGTTCCATTATTTTACATATCAAGCTCATTTACTCACGACAAAATGTATGGAAATTCTGATTCTTTTTTATACGCAATATTGGGGGGTTAGTCCCATACTACTCAGGATAATCAGGATAATATTATTAAATATTTAGAGTAACATTATTAATTAATTAGCTTGAAGTAAGAGTTGTAATATTAGTCTAAAGGGGGAGGTGTAGTAAAATAATTAGATATACCTAGTGAACGCTACATTAAGTAAAAAAAAAAAACAATAGGTCGTCCGATTGAAGTTTCATTAAAATGTATGTCGAAATTATTAAAGTTTTATTTAGCATAAAACAGTTTCTCTCTCCGACTTGGGGAAATTGAATTTGCTCATGGGCAATGTCAATATGCAATGCAGATTTTTTGTTTATGTTTACGTCTTCACATTGAATTACATACATATTTAATTATTGTTTAAAAGAATTGTAAGAAGTGCCTACTACTATAAAGATTAAATAGTTATTTGTCTCGTATACGAAAATATTGGATACCTAATTGATGAATGTCTGTTTAACCTACATGACAATCCGTAATGAATAGGTACATATCACAAGTCTTCTTTGATTATAAAACACTAAATATTCAAAGTCTTTGATTATGTACTGTCTCACAAGTTTTCTGTAAGTGTGATTTACCTATTATGTTATGGCGGCACTTCACATGGCTATTTGTATTAGTGTATTTGGCATATTTGACAAACTATTACCATGTGTGGACAGTATTTGACAAAGTATTGGCCTTACTTGCCCATTTGACAAATAAGGCCAATACCAAATACGCATTATTGTGCGCCTGTCGGTTTTTCGAGGCACATCAAAGGGATCAAATAGGCAAACACGCAAACAAACAGTGCACACATTGGCCATACGCGCCATACTCCTGTACGGACGTGTAGGTAGTATTTTTGTGTCTGTGTTGTGAGCGAGAATTGGAATAACTTCCTACTGAAAATGAATTGGGACAATGAAACAGTGCTAAAATTCATGGAATTGTCAGATTATTTATTTATTTTGCCAAATTCGACAAACACCCTATAGCGAACATAAAGAGCCATGTGAAGTGGCACAATTAGAGGTTTTCTATTGCAGATATTCAGTAAGTTATTATAAGTAACTGCCCTTGTTTTCTCCACATTCTGCCTCAGGATGGATTTCAAAACCCCAAAAAAGAAATTATTAAATTGTACATGAAATGAAATGTAAAAGTAAGAAGTAAAATGAAATGATAAATAAAGATTTTAGTTTAGTTTATCGAATAGGTAATAAGTTCTCTATTTTATTTTAAATTTAAAATGAAAGAGGAACAAATCAACATGCGAAGCATCATCCTAGTCTGAGCAATCAACAAACACAATTTTGGATTTATTATTATCTACTTATATTCCTAGTTATGTTAATATTCTCAAATATGATTGCTTATTCTTTCATTATGTTTCGCAGCTTCATTCTTCGCGATTTATTGTTTACATACAGTAGATGCGCTCCAGCCTAGACCTTGCACGGATTTTTTAGAGTGGTAACTTTTTTTTTTTTTTTTTTTTTTTTGTCTGTGGTTATATCCTGCCCCCTCTACAAATTACACTCTTATATGTCGGCTTCTAATTTCGAATCATTCTGCGTTTCCGTGCTCAAGCCTTCGCACGTCAACCTACAAATCACGCCAAAGTTTCAAGTAATCCGGACTCTGAACTTGGGGAAAGAAGAAAGGAAAACAACGAAAAAGAAATGCGTCGGAAGATACAAAAGTGGAAATCAATGAAATTTTGAACAGCAAGTGACAACTTGTTAAGTGATGCGAGGATACCATACCTGGGTTACCTCTGTCACGTGCAAAGGTGATGCGTACTGCTATACTTGGGCTGTTACTGTCACTATTTTGCTAACAACTTGTTAAGTGATGCGAGATACCATACCTGGGTTACCTCTGTCACGTGTAAAAGTGATGCGTACTGCTATACTTGGGCTGTTACTGTCACTATTGTGTTAAAAAACATGTTCTAATAAGAACATTGGTATCACGGATCCACTATGGATACATAAGAAACGGAGCTCATATACGAGACGCCGACTCAGGATACAATCCTGTATGACGACGAATTTGCGTGTCGCCGTCGTCACAACCGCCATCACCCCGTGCCCTAACTTCGGCACCTACACACTCGGCTACAAGCCAGGTATTGCCGTAGCAGACCCCACCACCACCTCCACAACCTGCTAAAGAAGCAGAGAACGGCCCGCCTGGAGACAGCTGCTGGATGATACCTTCAAGATAAATTGTTTCCCATACATATTGCTGGCATTGCCTACCGACGACGGTAAGAAATTCTGGACCAGGAGCTGCCTAAAGAAATCGAAGACAATTTGTTGAAAGAATGTCATTCTCGACAATCTCGGGCGCCTATTACCGGATACGGATACCCTAAACCCAGAAGTAAAGGCGGCCTTACCTGATTCTTCAGTGAAGCGGAACACCTCTCGGCCACAAGCAAAAACAATTTGGCGCTGCCCTGTACCCGCTGCCATCAGTGACCGATCTAACAAATGAGATCTCGAAACAAACGCGTTATAAAACCAATACCTAAGCGATGTCTATCGCCCATTTTCTGACATTCACTATTTAGACCCGAAAACTCGCAGAGGCTTCGCTATATCGGAAAGAAACACTAAATTAAGAGACATGCTCATCGAGTCGATAAGAGAGTAATTCCTGTTTGGTGAAAATTTGGGTGAAAAATGAAAATCAGCTATAAGTACTCATTAATCCGGTGATGTCCTTAAAAACGCACCGAAAACTAAATTTCAGCGCCCAAATGTAGCTATCAAAAGCGGAAGCATTAGCGCCCGTTTTAACTACGTTACCTCAACACCGCAAGACGGACTACAAACCAAGCAACGTTCGACGACCAAGCAACTACCCGTAACGACAGTCAACGAGCAGAAATGCCTACCGATAGCTCGCAGACAGCGAGAAAAGCAGCTCCGCCGCGGAGCCAGATACAATACGAGTATGTTGGACTACCTACTTCAGTATTTTCTCAACAATTGGGTTGAATTTACTAATTTTTTGAATTTTGAATTGAATAAATTAATTTCTTGGATATGGGGCTATATCATTTATCTACCCCCTATAGAAATGATAAACTTAGTAGGTACCTACATATCCTAACACTGTGTTAGTCCAAAAAGACTGAAAAAGGTCTATGATGGTGACAAAATATACAACAAAGTTGTGGATATAAAATATTTAAAAATAGAATATTATCGCTCGGCATCAAAATTAACAACAAAAAATTGCTTCATGGGAACAATGGTGTTCTTTATTTCTGTGCAAAAATCCTGTAGAACGTAGGTACCTACCTACGTTTCAAATGGTGTTCTTTATGAATTTATTGTTTACCTTTCGGCTTATGCACTGTGCCATTAGTTTTCACCAAATTGTTCAAACCTGTAATCGAATTTCTAATAAAAACACATAATTTAATGTATGCTGTGTACTCAGGCGACGTTTTGTGTATCCGTAGAACAAAATGTAAAACTAAAGTTACCTTGACCAAATCATTGTTTGAAAAATTAGGGTTTTTTTCATTAACTCCGCAAAAAGCTGCCCTTTACCGAAAACTCACAATGTAATTTACAGGCTTTACTTTTGACTCAATAAACATGCTTATATAACTACCCGCTGAAAAAATAATAATAATAATAAGGATACAAGTTATCTGTTATAATAAAAAACATGTAAACACGTACTTGTAAATTAGGGGACTTTGCTCGCTTTGTACAGTTATTAATTTCAGCGTGACCTGCGGTTCAATATTCATGGTGTTGTACACCAAATGCTTCGAACAGTCAAATATTCTTGCCTTTTACAAAACCCCAGATATGAATAAGTAGTGAACATTCATGAAAGTTTAAAAGATAACTTGCTTAGTAGTTAAGTTATATAGAGTACAGTTTACAGCTACATAAAGAGAAATATTATTCCGATGCATCATTCGCAGGTTACGGTGCATAGTGTAACAGGAATGTTCTGGATATTGGAAGGAAAAAACATTACATATAAATGGATTAGAATTAAGGGCAGCTTTCTTCGCATTTCAATGTTTCACAAAAAATATTGTCGACTTAAATATACTGTGACGTCAAATGGCAACGTAACAGTTATATCATGTATTTATAAATAGAAGGAGAAGTGTTTAATATGAACATTTGAATATAATTTCTGGCGAAATATAGCAATGTTACTAAATGGGTAAATTAACAGTTTTCGCATCTTATATAAATACAAAAGAGAATAGGGAAAGATAATGGGTTACCAGAGATTGATCTATTTGCAAGTACCTAATACTATGTAAAAACTTGACATAATTATCCAGAAGCATGAGCTGTAGAAGCATTTACCATTTCTTGGAAGAACAAGTTCTTCTACGCATTTCCACCATTTTCTCTTATTTCAATAGTACTTACTTCAAAAAATTATTACTTATAGAAAAAACAGATGGTATAAATTTAGTACCATATTGACCTACTCAGACAGGATTCCCACTGTTCTATAAATTAATCATTTCGGATCCCATATACCGAGTGTAAAATTGTTAACCTCTCCTTTTAGGATAAATCACAACTTGCACCGAACTCTGGAGTTGGTAGCCGCAAGGCGTTCAGGGAAGCATTATAGAAGAAATACTTGTCCTTCAATATGGTAGAAATTATGGTTGTTTTGGTTAAAATTAAAATTATGGTGTAATAAGTTGAATCAGATAGTGAGGATTATCTGATTCAACTTATAAGCTATACACTGATTGTATACAGACAAGGAGAGACTATTGTAAACCCACAGTTATAATTATACTAATATTACATTGAGCGAATTATGATACGGCTAACTTTTACAGATCTGCTTTATTATTATTACTAGAAAATTCAGATGATGATTTAAGCGATTTATGAAAGGAGGTTTCAAGCTAAAATCTGCCAACACTAAACATAGTTTAACAAGGGATCCAATTGTAGTCTATTTATTTAGCACAATAGGTATCAAATGAAGGTATTGACTTCAAAACTATATCAAAAAAGATTGTAACCCTAGCCCTGTCCCTTGGGTTACTGCACACGTGCACATCGTATTCCAACGTAGTTTATTTTTAATTTAATTATTTAATTTAATACAATTAAAGATGTCGAAATACAGTCGTCTCGAGATATAATAATTATAATACCTAATATAATAAACATCTCAGTATCAAATTCTACTCAACCAGTCTTGAGGTTATTTAATTACTTAATTTTAAAATAATCGGCCTGAAGTTTGCCCGGCCATCAAGCCAGTCAAGCATGCGGCCACGAAAAGCTATGAAAAGAACTTTTTTCGACGTGTAAAAAAGTGACAGATATATACTTTGCCATAATGCTGTTTTGTAAAGGAATATTTCGTGGCGCGCATTCTAGCCCGGCAGGTGGGCATACCTAGAAGCTTCAATTAGTAAAACAAGTACATATCGAGAAACAAATTCATTATTTGTTAGTTACAAGAAACCCCACTCAAAAATATCTTTGCACTCTGGGAAAACGGATGAATTATATTTAAAAGTGGTATAGATACATCAATTTATAATGAACATATAGTACCTGACACACTGCTACATCCACAGCCAGAAGACTGACTCAACATTGACATCATTCAAAAAACAACAGGATGGATATATCCCTCCTCAGTCTTTACTAAATTTTATAACAGACCTATCATCAGCAATTCAAATTTATTTGACACAACTGTACCTATTGTCTTTTGGTGGAAATCTGTTACAACGATTCATCTTCATGATACCAAATTATATAGGTATATATTATTACAATATTAGTACCTGTGAATTCTAAGCTAAGCTGTAAAACGACAATCATATGCAAATAAAGACTGATTATAGATAGGTACTAAGGTGTATTTCTTCACATTTTACCTACTCTGAACATCTACTGTATGTAAACAATAAATCGCGAAGAATGAAGCTGCGAAACATAATTGTAAATCAAACGAACATGTGATGTTCGATGTCAATTATGTGAGCAGCTTCATTCGAAGCGATTTATCCATACCCTCCCTGTGTACAGCTAAGACGCGTACAGAATTCTACACCCATCCCTAGAAAGTAAAATGTGAATTTGTAAGCTCTAAACAAAATGATTCGAAATTAGAAGCCGACATATAAGAGTGTAATTTGTAGAGGGGGCAGGATATAACCACAGACAAAAAAAAAAAAAAAAAAAAAAAAGTTACCACTCTAAAAAATCCGTGCAAGGTCTAGGCTGGAGCGCATCTACTGTATGTAAACAATAAATCGCTTCGAATGAAGCTGCTCACATAATTGACATCGAACATCACATGTTCGTTTGATTTACAATTATATACCTGTACATAATCAAAGTGCTCACCATATTCCAACAGATGTGTCAAAGATGTTTTTTATCCTCGAAAAAATATTACCTTGATAATACAACTATAGATCCAAATGAAAGTGTTTGTTGGTTTGTTTATTACTAATTCACACAGAAACAGAGCAAGGGGTCGACTTGAGTTTTTATGAGAATGTAGTTTAAAGGGCAAAGTCTCAAACTGTGATTTGATTCTGGAAAATAAAAAGTTTTTATGCAAATAGCACAAAAACCAAAATATCAAGCAGGTGAAGAAACTAGGATTTGCAATCTGTACCTACTGCCCGTGAGTCATGTATGTGTTGACTAACTTTATCAAACTTAACACTTCTGGTTTGGAGAAATCTGGGTAGAGCAAAAATGAGATAGGTTGATAACATCAGGCAATTAGTGGCCGTCAAATGAATGGGATTGGCAAGGGATAGAGGAAAATGCCATAAAAAAGGGTCGCCTATGCCCAGCAGTGGGTTATTAAAGGCTGATGATGAAGATCACTTTTGCGGACAGTTAGTGACCCAAGCTGGTCAGTGGACAGATATATTTTGAAATATTTTGCTATATTATAAGAGTGAAATGGACTTATTGTTGTTGGTGATTTATTTCAGATGGCGCTGCTGAAACTTTTCAAGATGTTGATTGAGAAAGTTCACACCCGTGCTACATGCGAGTTTCCAGACTAGCAGTATAGCGATAATACTAACTCGGCTTAGTTGAACCTCACAAGAGACTAGTTTTTAGAGGCAGCTTGCAGCTCTGTTCTATACAGGTCTGAGTACAAGTCATACTGCCGTACTGTGAATACACAACATAACCTGAACTGATGGATACAGAGGACAAGAACACTGTGTCGGAGGCAACAAGTCACATCAACTGTCAAGATGACGCCTCTACGGCATCTACTCGTACTGGGAGAATTACTCAAAGAACGGAAAGAAAATTACATAAGTGTACCATGTGTGATTATAAAGCAGCAACATCAAGTCGCTTGAAACAACACATCCTGACTCACACTGGGGTAAGGCCATATCAATGTGATATGTGTGACTATAGAGCAGCAGAAACAGGTAGCTTGAAAAAACACAAACTGACTCACACGGGGGAAAAGCCATATCAATGTGATATGTGTGATCTCAGAGTAACACAAACAAGTCAATTAAAAAGACACAAATTAACAATTCACTTTGGGATAAGACCGTATCAGTGTGATATGTGTGATTATAAAGCATCACATTCTAGTCACTTGAAACAACACATACGAACTCACACAGGAGTAAAACCATATCAATGTGATATGTGCAATTACAGTGCTGCTCAGGCAAGTAACTTGAAAAAACACAATCTGATTCACACTGGGGTAAAAGCATATCAATGTAATATATGTGATTATAAAACGGCTCACAAAGGTAGCTTGAAAATTCACAAACGAACTCACTTTGGGATGAGGCTATATCCATGTGATATGTGTGATCACGTATCAACACAAGCTACTCACTTGAAACAACACAAACTAACTCATACTGGGGTAAGACCATATCAGTGTGATATGTGTAATTACAAAGCAGTACGGTCAAGTCACTTAAAACAACACAAACTGACTCACACGGGGGTTAAAGCATATCAATGTGATATGTGTGAATACAAAGCAGCACATTCAGGTAGCTTAAAACTTCGCAAACTAATTCACACAGGAGTAAAGGCATATCACTGTGATATGTGTGAATATAAAGCAGCACATTTAGGTAGCTTAAAACTTCACAAACTGACTCACACAGGGGTAAAGGCATATCACTGTGATATGTGTGATTATAAAACAGCATGTTTAGGTAGCTTAAAACTGCACAAACCGACTCACTCTGGGATCAAAGCCTATAAGTGTGGTATGTGTGATTTTAAATCTACATGGGCACATAGCTTGAAAAGACACAAACTAATTCACGCTGGAGTAAGGGCATATCACTGTGATATGTGTGATTACAAATCAACATGTGCCAGTTATTTGAAACGGCACTCACTGATTCACACGAGGGTAAAGCCGTATCGATGTGACATGTGTGATTATAGTGCAGTACGGGCTGGTACCTTGAAAAAACACAAACTAACTCACACTGGAACAAGGGCATATCAATGTGATATGTGTGATTACAAAGCAAAATGTGTCAGTAGTTTGAAACGACACTCCTTAATTCACACGGAGGTAAGGCCTTATCGATGTGACATGTGTGATTATAGTGCAGTACGGGCTGGTACCTTAAAAAAACACAAACTAACTCACACTGGAAGAAGGGCATATCAATGTGATATGTGTGATTACAAAGCAAAATGTGTAAGTAGTTTGAAACGACACCTTAATTCACACGGGGGTAAGGCCGTATCGGTGTGATATGTGTGATTATAGTTCAGTACTGGCAGGTAACTTAAAAAGACACTTATTGACTCACACTGGGGTAATCAACGTGGTTTTCACTCATTTTATTCACTCACGTGTGGGGATAGTCGTCACGACTATAGTTTCGGTCGCATTCGGCGACCGAAACTATAGTCGTGACGACTATCCCCACACGTGAGTTCAGTCCCGTTATATATATAGTATAAAACTGGGGTAATCGTACGTCGCCGTAAGCCGCCATAACCGAGAACTCTGGGCGGTGGGTTCAGAGGAGCCCGCTGCTCGGGTAGAGAGCTTCCCAGCCTCTCCTGAAGATATACATATATATCATATAGGATATGTTATGTATTTTGAGAGCTTCCCAGCCTCTCCTGAAGATATACATATATATCATATAGGATATGTTATGCATCAAGATACATAACATATCCTACTGACATAGCAAATGCAAAAGTTTGTGAGTATGTATGGATGTTTGTTACTCTTTCACGCACAAACGGCTGAACCGATTTGGATGCAATTCGGTATGAAGGTTGCTTAGACCTTGGATTAACACGGGCTACTTTTTATCTCGGGCTAATGCGGGTAGCACCGCGGGGCGCAGCTAGCACAAAATATTTCAATAAATATTTTATAATATCTCTGTTACATAGCCGTAAAGTACTCAAATAAAATTAAATTATTTCCTTATTTTTTTAAATAATAGGTTATTAGACACAAGGTCACCTCACAGTTTAAGTATCTGGGCCACTGGGTCACCGACACGCTGGCAGATGATGTCGATATGGACAGGGAGCGCAGGGCGTTGTCGGTAAGGGCAAACATGTTGGCTCGTAGGTTTGCACGGTGCACTGCGCCAGTAAAGGCGACGCTATTTAAAGCGTATTGCCAGTCCTTTTATACATGCAGCCTATGGGGCAAACATACAATAAAGTCCTTTGTCGCCCTGCGCACCCAGTACAACAATGCCTTTAGAGTGTTGGTGGGGCTGCCGCGATACTGCAGTGCATCGGGGATGTTTGCGGAAGCGCACATAGACGGCTTCGGAGCCATTATGCGCAAACAAACCGCGTCCCTGATGCGCCGAGTGCGCGCCAGTTCCAACACCTAGTTACGGCTGTTCGCGTGGAGGATGGACCTGGACTGCCCAATAACGCAGCACTGGACGAAGTTGCATGTTGAGCATTCCGGGTCCAAACCCAACTATAGGTTAAGGTAGTTTTAAGTTTTTTTTTTTATGTACTATGTATTTTGACTTATGGATTTTTATCTGAAATAAAATGATTGAATTGAATTGAATTAGAACTGGTACTATGCTGAACAAACGTTATTATTATAAATCAAACTAATAAGTCCATTATGATGTGTATTTCGTCACCACATACTATTTTACATTAGTTTCCTAAATAAGTAATTATCATAACTTGGATTGACTAAGAATATGTGCTTTCGCCTCTAGGCACAAATCGAAAATTCTCTCACTTAGGTGAGAGGTTAATATTTCTTTTCTCGTTTCCTGATTGGCTGTTTTAAAACTACGCCGGAAGAAGGAAGGAGGTTAAAATGCAGGCTGGTTGTTAAATCGGCCTATCATAAACAAGATAAATGTTCCCCTTACAAATAAGTACCTACTAGAAAATATCATTCGACATGAATATATATATAAAAACCAGATCAAAATTTGATGCAACGATTAAATATCATGACATTATTTAGATGATTGATTTATGAAAAATTTAACTCTGGGGCCAACCCTGGGGCCTTATTTTGTAAGCGCTCTGACGTTCGGCTTCGCTTTTCCTCCCGCTCGCTCTCGCGGCGTGAGTAACTGGCGCGAGCAGGAGAAAAAGCGAAGCCGAACGTCAGAGCGCTTACAAAATAAGGCCCCTGGTCCGAAGATAAAAATCAGCTGTATCATAGGTACTACCTACCTACCTTTTGTCGGTTCGAGTTGGACGGTAGGAAAGAACTGGAGTTGCTTCTGGTTAGAAGTTTATAGAGCTAATTCTTCTTCTCGAATTCCGGGTTGGCCATCATAGTAAAAGTTGTATGGGGCAAAAAGAAAAGGACATCTCACACACGGTTTCTGGCCCCAAACTAAGCAATGCTTGTGATATTATGTGATATGGCTAACCCTGTATACTTTCCCGATCGACTTGACACTTCTTGCCCCAATCACTGAAAAATAGAATTGACTTCCAAGTTTTCTCGGGTGAGCAAAAAAGTTGTGCACACACTTGTTTTATATTTGATTATACTGGACAAAATTACATTGCTGAATTAATGATTTGAATGGATAACACAGCTACTATTTTACATAGTATTATCACACGCCCGGCTAGGCGGCAAGAAAGGGGGAAAAATAGACGTATACGCATAGACACACTTTACCGGATACGGACACTTCAATAGGCAACAAATTGCCATAATCTGTTTATCTATTCGATTAAATGGTGTACCGATATAGGGATGATTTATATTATGACGGGGCGGGCGCGGAACGGGCCGGGGACGGAGTACTTCCGCTCTGCCCCACAAAAGCGCCCCACTGGTGGGACAGATTCCAATCCTTCATTTTTTGGAGTGGAATCTGCTCCACTCGTCTCATCTTGGTGGGGCAGATTCCACTCACTTTTAAGACTAATTGCAATAATTTTGACACCAAAATGGCCACAATCGGGGCTCCTGCTTTACGGCTCAGCCAGCGCTTTCCGCGCTCGCCCGTGCCCGGTAAGCTGCTGTAGTGACCTCAGTCCACAGACATAAGTATGTCTGTGCCTCAGTCAAAGAAAACATAAAATTATTCTTACCTACCTCATTGTTACTCTAATAACGTTTGGTATCTGCGTACTAAGCTACCTAAGTATAATCTAGAATCTATGTATGGATTTAATAGCTAGACAGGTTTTTATTTATTTAGGCTTCACATTGATAACTGCACACTTACAATATATAACTTAACTTACAACATAGAACTAAGCTAAATGCGTCACCTTTAGAAGGAAGCACCGTATGTAATTACTACTTCTTAGGTATAAAACAGTTTGAACACTACTCACTTAAAAAAATTAAAATTAAAAATACAATTATAAATCAGTGCGATGAGAAGAGTTAGAGAGCGTTTTCGGTAGGTACATGAAAAACTTATTCGTGTTAGGTCCCTAATACGTTACGTGGTAGGTACTCCATTTAGATTCAGATAGCAACACCCACCTCCAGCAAAGAATTGTCCAAAACAGGTATATATATACATATTACATAAATAAGAAGTTAGTATGACAGAAACCATTTTTGAACAATCAATTATTATTGAACATGCGCGCTTGTGAGTGTGTGTGTGCATCACTGACCTCCATATATACAGTACTTGTATATATGGAGGTCAGTGGTGTGCATGAATATGGCCGTGTGCGCGGCTAGTAATGTGAGTAACACTGCGATACCTACGTATCGTATCGTATCGTGGATCTTCTCCTCCTGTCTCTTGAAGAGAGGACATAGGAGTCAGGAGCCAGCGTCGAAGCGAACCTCCTGACTGGGGCTGGACGCTATATCACATGGGGTGTAGGGCAATGAAAGGGAGGGCGCGAGTACCCAATCCTGCATGACCGCGAGGTCGGGCGGCATCTCTCAGCTCCCTCGCCCCGCCATTCTAGCAAACGTCGTCTGCCATCTTGGCTTTAGGTTAATGTTGACAATTAATCATACATGATTATAGGCTTCAGTGGTTCTCGGATTTGGAGTCCTCACGACCTGCACAATGCTAATGCAGGCGGCATCTCCTCTTCGAATAGTTTGTCGACGTGACGCACGTCGTTCCGGTGGCGTACTCGGTCAGGCGAACGCAGCTTCGAGTGGTCGGTCTCGGGAGTAAACACTCGACCTAGTCCGACTGAAGCGCGGAGCGAGGCTCTCTCGTCCTGCCGATCTTGTAGCGATGCGGAGATGGGGAATGGGATCGCTGGCCTTAGCTCAAGCGCGCCGCCGCGCGCGAGCCAGGCCCCACGTCTCTAACTGCCCCTTTGGTGAGCAGTCGTCCAGCGCTGTGTCGACGACGATGAGTGAGCGGCGTCAAGCTCACCGCGTAAGGCGGGAGCGACGCCTACTCGGGCTGGTCCAGTGCGCGCCTCTAGGCGCAGGCTTCAATTTGTCGATGATGATGATGCGACGCCGGTGGAGTAAACTCGCTCCCGGCGTCGAGGCAGGATTCAGTGATGCGGCGCCGGTGGAGTAAGGTCGCTCCCGGCGCCGAAGCAGGTCCGCGTAGAGGCGAGACCCGGTAGGGGCTGCGCGTCGCCTAGGCGACTGCAGCGGCTCCAATGGCTAGGCGTCGCGAGATAGGGGTCCGGTAGGGTGGCGCGATGCGCAGAAGGTCTAGCTGTCACCGATCGTCGAAAGTCAAGGGGCGCGAGGTCTTGATGGTGGTAGGCAACCGGCTTCACGCCCACTCTGTGAAGGGTACACGAGTTGGCGGAGCGGGTCGCGCCGCAGTCGTGTTAGGATGCCAGCCTCACGTCTGCGGGGTTGTGGCCTGGACACGTCGACAAGCCTCCGGATGTGTGCGTAGCTCGGTATAGGTACGGGCGGCGCGGTGTGCATGGGGCGCATTGCGCGCACTCGCCATGCGTCGGTCCAAGTCGGCTGGCGCCGGGTGCGCTTGCGCCGACGAGGGTGGAGAGTCGACTTCAGTGAATTATCGGGGGAGGCGAACCTCACCCCGATGTTGGCTTCAATATGCGGCGCGTCTTGGTGTCTTCGTTTCGGCCGAGGGCCGGTGGGTTTCGCGCCCGATGGCGTGAACTCCGTCGGGTCGTGAGCCATGCGGCTCTCAGTCGAAGCTAGGATGTTGAATGGCGCGCCGGTGCGCCGGGCGAGCGACCGATAGTGTTATTGTCTAGAAACCGACGTGGTGGTCGCTCTAGCCCGGCGCTGGTTGTCTTGTCAAGTTGAATATCAGCGACGCGGAGCAAGCTCGACGCGTCGCTGAAGCGGTTGCAGTGTGGTGGTGTTGGCGATGCTCGTTCTGGGGTGCGGCGCGCCCGGGCGCGACAGCCGGCGGTGTAATCGCTCCCCACAAAAGGTTAAGCCAGGGCGGCCGCGGCTAGGTCGACATTTGCGGGGCAAATGCCAGGTCAGCAGGCGGCTTCAGATGGCGCATGGGGCTCTCGATGGGCTCAGTGCATGGGCGCGGCGCGCCGGGTCCACCCGCTCGACGTCGCTAGCAGACGGAGCGGGCCGCGGTCGGCGACGCACGCGAGGACGCGTTCTTCATTCGGCGCTCGGTTGATCGATCGGGGTTGGGGCGAGGACCCCAGCCCCGCCCGTGGTCGCGGTTGAAGGAAGAACTGTAGGCCTCCTGTGGCTGGGAGCAGCGGAGCTCGAGACCAGCCAAGGCAGGCCCACTGCGATACACGAGATCTCATAAGAGTCAAGGTTTTTTTTTTTTTTTTTTTTTTTTTTTTTTTTTTTTTTTTTATTTAAATTAATGGCCCACAGACTCCAGGGTCTGTGCCTTTTGTTAAGTAAGTTACAATTGAAAGAATGCGACTGTACAATAGAGAGGGGTTAGTTTAATTCTTAGTCTAAGTTAGTGGTTTCATTGCGTGAATGCCACGAGCAAACCGGCGACCCGCATGCAGCACCCGATCACGAGTATGACGCAAGTATCAGAGTCAAGGTTCGAAGCGTTACTATGAGAAAGTGTGCATTCATTTGCGCGTGTTAAAGGTATGAGTGGGTCTGTGTTACCATATACATTATGTAATAACCGTAATCAAGTCCTCAGTGTCTTTGTAGGACAATTAAACACATGAAAAGTACATTTCACTTTACATTTGTAAGAGGCGAGTGGGTAGATACAAAGTTCTTTATTTAATCTATTATACAACAGGGAGCTGATAATTTGGTAGTGTCGACTTGCTATTGCTGTGCGGCACCGCTCGTAGCCACAAACCTTATCAGATCTACGTTTATTGACAGTGAGATCGGGATCGTACTTCATTTGCGAATGTTTTTCATAACAGTTAGTAGTATGAAAAGTTGTCTCACAGTAAGCACTTTACACAACGCGTATAAATCAATGGTGGGAAAGCAGAGAGGTTTTTTAGCAAGAACTTTAAGTACAGCTCTCTGTGCTCTCTCTATTCTTAACTTGTAGGTTTTGGCGGACCCACCCCAAGAGGTAATACAATAGGATAAAACAGATTGGGCTAACGTATTTAGATTCCATGCATAAGCACGAAAAAAGATAGCTTATTTTCTCTACGGTTTCTATTCCTTCCAGGGTTACCTTTGTAAGGAATTCCTTAAATTGCGGGGAGGTATCATAGGATTCTGATTTGGTGAAGCCAGGATTGGTGTAGTTACATTTGTAAAAACCGCAGCCGGCCAATCGTACTAAAAAATTACAGCTGAACTTCAATTGAACTTTAACCGAACTTCGACTTTTTGTCTATTTTCGTATCGCACTAATGATTTTGACCAAAGTTGAAACGCAACTCAATCAGAGTTGGAACGTAACCAGTGTCAAATGAACGGTTGGTGTATGATGTTTAGCGCAATACCTAATTCCTTGAAGCTGAATCGAAACTTAACTACAATTGCAACCGAACTTTAACTGAGTTACAGATGGAACGCAGCTGTTTAAAATTAACGCGATTGGCCTGCACTACACCAGATACACACACTAAGTCTTGTTCCTTTTTAGATATAAAGCACTTTTACTCACGACAAAAGGCATGGAAATTCTGTTTTTTTTTATTTGTAATATTGGGGGGTTAGTCCTATACTAAATGTTGATTACAACAAAATGATGAGTATCGTGATATCCTGGAACGTATCCAGGTTATCATTGTACACAGTATAGAATTAAGCACTTTTTTCATTACCCCGTCTAACCCACGGTGCGGCTTCAGAGTGTTTTGACATCACACGCATTTGTGGCTTTTTGGTTTCGTGCGCTGATAAGTATTTAAAGTTCTAACGAAGCTATGGATTAACTTTTTTTAAAGATATTCGACTAATTCTTTCACTGTATAACATACATTTCTAACGTATATAAACCTATTTAATTATTTTTAATTTTAATGAGATGGGAACCTTCCGTATGTTAATAAACTATAAAACTAAGGGGGAAATCAGGATAGTTTCGCTCTCCGACTTGGGGAAATACGTTTTTATTTTTTGTGCGTATAGAATAATTATTTAAAATTATCAAATATTTAAATTTAAATTGATTAGTAACACTACTTTAATCGATTAATTTTACAGCACAAAGCTTTTGTTTTTATTTTGTAACCTATCCTACTCATTTTACAAAATTGTTGTTTATTTTATGTTACCTGTGTAATGGGAAAAAAATGGTTTACTAAATACAACATATAAGTTACATGTACAACATAATTTTATATTATTTCTGACATTATTTAATAAAACTAGTATAAATTTAAAAAAGTTACATGTTGTTTAAATCAATCTTAATAAAGGGGTTTCAATATTTTTGTATGAAAGCTGGTATATCCCCATATACATGGCATATAAAGGTGACGTAACATGATATTCACAGATTTAATTGTTAACCTATTCAATTCAAAAATAAGTTATTAAAGTATGTAATATACATTATGATATTATTTACGGTACCCATCGTAGGTTAGTCCAATTCACACTTGGCTGATTTTATTGTAGTTAGTTTTTACACCATATAGATTTTTTTGTGTGCAGGTTTTTATTATAGGTAATGATTTTATTATAATAATTATACAGGTTTAAATAAGTACCTCAAATGATTTTATTTACAGTTTGGGATCAATGAACGCGAAGTAAACTACTAGAAACAATTTATGATTATCATCATCATCATCTTCGCTGTTGAAATAATTATGAGAGTACCTACTTTACAAATCACAAAGAAGACAGTAGAATATTTTGCAGTCAGTTAATAATGTATTAAATGAAATATAACTACAAAAATTTTACAGCCATTATTTCACGACTTGTAAAATTACTTAAATACCTACCTACCTCATTTTCTACAGATCAAGTTATTTAAATTCACTGATAAAATATTGAACACGCTGTATGCGAGTCACGATGGTCACTTTGCTCAAGTGACCATCGTGACTCGCATACAAGAAAGTCAAGAACTAAAATCTCTATACACGTTCGAGCCCTATCAACATGTGTTTGTGCCAATATCCCTGTCTCAAAATTTTTTCGGAATAGATTTGGCCTATCTCCTCAAACAATAAATAAATAACACATTTGAACTTGTTTTATTAAAATGCAACTTTGACATTTCATAAATACTTACTATTTTGTTCCTATATCGCTAAATTGTTATATGATTTCTTGATTATCTGATTTTTAAACTAAAAATAACGTCTCCTGAAAAATTTGATGCTTGGTCGTTAGGCCAAACAAAGACTGAGGCGACGTCTAGTAAAGTCTCCACTGCTTTACTGAGAAGAAGAAGTTGAAAAAAAGCATTATTTAAGACTTCGACTGAAGGAATCTGTATCCATGGTCATGAGTAGGTTTAAAAAAAAAAAAACGTTTTGTTTATTGAGTTTTTGGCGGGAACGCGGAAAAATCATGTCGCCTCATTGTATTATTTTGTTAAACTTGTGTTTTTAACAGTGATAATTAGTGAAAAATGGTGGTATTTCGTTGATTATGAGCTGATTTACGTGCATGAGTGTAGGCAAGTGATATAATGTGACGTATCATGTTGTTCCGTGTTGTTACCAAAACTCCATAGACGCCTCTAGTAAAGTCTCCACTGCTTTACTGAGGTATGAATTGGACTATGATTGGATTTGACAGCGACTTTATTGGACTATGACGAGACTACGACTGTGACTATTTTGATAAAATATGTTTGTAAATTGTTTATTATTTAAGACTTCGACTGAAGGACTCTGTATCCATGGTCATGAATAATTAAAAAAAAAAAAAGTTTTGTTTATTTGTGTTTACGTCTTCACTTGGTCCTTGGTCCCTGTGCTCGGTCTTCACGTGCAAAGAGAATGTTCACGTGTATTCACGTGGTCTTCACGTTGAATTACATATTTAATTATAAAAATAATTGTAAGAAATGCCTACTACATAAAGATTAAATAGTTTGTTTAGATCCAGTGTCTCGTGTACGGAAATATTGGATAGTGAATGTCTGTTTAACCTACATGACAATCCGTAATGAATACATAATTATCACAAGTCTTCTTTGAATATAAAACACTAAATAATCAGTCTTTGATTATGTACTGTCTCATAAGTTTTCTGTAAGTTTAGAGTGATTTACCTATTATGTTAGAGGTTTTCTATTGCAGATATTCAGTAAGTTATTTTAAGTTACCGGCCTTGTTTTCTCCACATTCTGCCTCAGGATGGATTTCAAAACCCCAAAAAAGAAATTATTAAATTGTACATGTAGCACACTTTTGGATTTATTATTATCTATTTACCTAGTTATGCTAATATTCTCAAATATTATTACTTATCCTTTCATTATATACCTGTACATAATCAAAGTGCTCACCATATTCCAACAGATGTGTCAAAGATGTTTTTTATCCTGGAAAAAATATTACCTTGATAATACAACTATAGATCCAAATGAAAGTGTTTGTTTATTACTAATTCACACAGAAACAGAGGAAGGGGTCGACTTAAGTTTTTGTAAGAATATAGTTTAAAGTCTCAAACTGTGACTTGATCCTGAAAAATAAAAGGTTTCTATGCAAATAGCACTAAAACCAAAATATCAAGCAGGTGAAGTTACCGGCAAATCCTAGTTATTTAACACTGCCCGTGAGTCATATATGTGTTGACTAACTTTATCACTTCTGGTTCAGAAAAATCTGGGTAGACCAAAAATGAGATACCTAGGTTGATAACATTAGGCAATCAGTGGCCGTCAAATGAATGGGATTGGCAAGGGATAGAGGAAAATGCCATAAAAAAGGGATCCCTGTGCCCAGCAGTGGGTTATTAAAGGCTGATGATGATGTCACTTTTGCGGACAGTGACCAATGCTGGTTAGTGGACAGATATTTATTGAAATCGTTGTTTGTGATTTATTTCAGATGGCGCTGCTGAAACTTTTCAAGATGTTGATTGAGAAAGTTCACACCTGTGCTACATGCGAGTTTCCAGACTAGCAGTATAGCGATAGTACTAACTCGGCTCAGTTGAATCTCACAAGAGACTTGTTTTTAGAGGCAGCTTGCAGCTATGTTCTATACAGGTCCGAGTACAAGTCATACTGCCATACTGTGAATACACAACATAACCTGAACTGACGGATACAGAGGACAGGAACACTGTGCAGGAGGCAACAAGTCATTCCAACTGTCAAGATGACGCCTCTACGGCATCTACTAGTACTGGGAGAACTACTCAAAGAACGGAAAGAAAATTACATAAGTGTACCATGTGTGATTATAAAGCAGCAACATCAAGTCGCTTGAAACAACACATCCTGACGCACACTGGGGTAAGGCCATATCAATGTGATATGTGTGACTATAGAGCAGCATAGCTTGAAAAAACACAAACTGACTGACATGGGAGTAAAGCGGTATCGATGTGACATGTGTGATTATAGTGCAGTACGGGCTGGTACCTTAAAAAAACACAAACTAACTCACACTGGAACAAGGGCATATCAATGTGATATGTGTGGTTACAAAGCAAAATGTGTCAGTAGTTTGAAACGACACTCCTTAATTCACACGGAGGTAAGGCCGTATCAATGTGACATGTGTGATTATAGTACAGTACGGACTGATACCTTAAAAATACATAAAATAACTCACACTGGAACAAGGGCATATCAATGTGATATGTGTGATTACAAAGCAAAATGTGTCAGTAGTTTGAAACGACACTCCTTAATTCACACGAAGGTAAGGCCGTATCAATGTGACATTTGTGATTATAGTGCAGTACGGGCTGATACCTTAAAAATACATAAACTAACTCACACTGGAACAAGGGCATATCAATGTGATATGTGTGATTACAAAACAAAATTTGTCTGTAGTTTGAAACAACACTCCTTAACTCACACAGAGGTAAGGCCGTATCGATGTGACATGTGTGATTATAGTACAGTACGGGCTAGTACCTTAAAAATACATAAACTAACTCACACTGGAACAAGGGCATATCAATGTGATATGTGTGATTACAAAGCAAAATGTGTCAGTAGTTTGAAACGACACTCCTTAATTCACACGGAGGTAAGGTCGTATCGATGTGACATGTGTGATTATAGTGCAGTACGGGCTGATACCTTAAAAATACATAAACTAACTCACACTGGAACAAGAGCATATCAATGTGATATGTGTGATTACAAAGCAAAATGTGTCAGTAGTTTGAAACGACACTCCTTAACTCACATGGAGGTAAGGCCGTATCGATGTGACATGTGTGATTATAGTACAGTACAGGCTGGTACCTTAAAAATACATAAACTAACTCACACTGGAACAAGGGCATATCAATGTGATATGTGTGATTACAAAGCAAAATGTGTCAGTAGTTTGAAACGACACTCCTTAACTCACACGGAGGTAAGGCCGTATCGATGTGACATGTGTGATTATAGTACAGTACGGACTGGTACCTTAAAAATACATAAACTAACTCACACTGGAACAAGGGCATATCAATGTGATATATGTGATTACAAAGCAAAATGTGTCAGTAGTTTGAAACGACACTCCTTAATTCACACGGAGGTAAGGCCGTATCGATGTGACATGTGTGATTATAGTACAGTACGGGTTGGTACCTTAAAAATACATAAACTAACTCACACTGGAACAAGGGCATATCAATGTGATATGTGTGATTACAAAGCAAAATGTGTCAGTAGTTTGAAACGACATCTTAATTCACACGGGGGTAAGGCCGTATCGGTGTGATATGTGTGATTATAGTTCAGTACTGGCCTGGCAGGTAACTTAAAAAGACACTTATTGACTCACACTGGGGCAAGGATTTTGTAAACAATCTAGATTGCGCACAGACGAAATTTGGTTCAAAGTTAGCTTAGGAAAATTCAACCTTAATGCGTTGCAACAAAACATATATTCCTTTGAAATGGCATAAGAGAGACGCTGTGCCGATTATGAGAGTATGAGACTTCCCAAAGTGATGAGGGTGTCCCGCTCGCACTATTGCCATTTCGAAATGACACTTATATATGGTAGAATTATTACCTGTAAAGCCGCGACTGTCTTAACCATTTTTTAGTTTTTATAACAATGTAGTTTGATAAGATTTTAGTAAAAATTGCGAATAGATGCTAATAAAACAGAGTTTGAAATTTATTTTGTAAAAATATACCTACGTCTTTATAATTAATGGTTATTTTTTTATTTTTGACTGATTGTGTATACATAGAAGTGTGGTAGGGTGATTATGCTGGACATATTTCTTAAACATGCTGGGTGTACAATAGGTGTATGGTCGTGAGTGTCGTTTTTAATTTTTTTGGGTTGTAGATTTCAAAAACGGCATCCATTTTGAAATTAAATATGGCGGATGTTACTTTTTGCAAAAAGTCGTCATTGGTGTCGTTTTCTAGGTTTTTGGGGTGTGGATTTCGAAATTGGCATCCATTTTGGAATTAAAGATGGCAGACGTCACTTTTTTGAAAAAGCCATGGGTGTAGTTTTCGAGGTTTTTGGGTGTGTATATTTCAAAATCGGCATTCATTTTGGAATTCAAGATGGTCAAAAAAGTGAGTCAGCCATTTTTTATTTCAAAATGGATGCTTTGTTTACCACGGAAGCCTAAAAATGATTGTGACTTTTCGTAATAAAGTCTAAGATTTTTCGTGACAAAGTCTATTCATGGAAAAGTTTTCGTGATATAGTCTATTTGTGAAAAAGTATTTCGTGAAAAAGTTTTCATGAAAAAGTTTTTCGTGGTTAAGTACTGACACGGGTTGCGTGATATGTGTCAAGATTACAGCTATAAAACTTAAACGTTGTTTAACACCGTAAATATGGATTCCAGACCATTGCTATCTTAACAAAGGTGAAAGAACTCTTCGAGAACTACATTTCCGATAACAGCTGTCAAACTTGAAACTGAATTATCTCCGTATATATTGATTCTAGACCATTGCTTTTATGGGTTTTATAGAGATCTTTAGGGAAGGACTATGCCCAGCAGTAGGCGTCCTATTACTAAAACGACGACGATGACGAAGGACGACGAGTTCGGGGTAAGATAATTGCGATTCCTGCGTGCAGTAACATTCCAAAGAAATATTATATCCCGAGATGATCGAGATGTTTTGGTCATCCTACTTGGAAATGAGACACAATCATCTGCCCCCCTACCGCCTAAAGCAATAGCAATCGTTTATGACTTCATTTTAGTCATTTGGCACCGCCTATGTGACGTTAGCCATCAAAGTTGTTCATTCAACGATTGCTTTCGCAATCCGCGCAAAGCAATTGATGGCTAACGTCACATAGGCGGTGCCAAATGACTAACATGAAATCATAAACGATTGCTATTGCTTAGGCGGTAGGGGGGCTGATGTTGTATCCTTGTCGGCACGTTTTTCTTTGCCAGTACTCAATCCTGTTTATATGATAAATCCATGCACTAGGGTAATCGTACGTCGCCGTAAGCCGCCATAACCGAGAACTCTGGGCGGTGGGTTCAGAGGAGCCTGCTGCTCGGGTAGAGAGCTTCCCAGCCTCTCCTGAAGATACACATACTCGTATATATCATATAGGATATGTTATGCATCAAGATACATAACATATCCTACTGACATAACAAATGCAAAAGTTTGTGAGTATGTATGGATGTTTGTTACTCTTTCACGCACAAACGGCTGAACCGATTTGGATGCAATTCGGTATAAAGGTAGCTTAGACCTTGGATTAACACAGGCTACTTTTTATCTCGGGCTAAAAATAAAAAAAAAATCAAAATCAAAATATATTTATTAACATTAAAGAATGTACATTACAATGTAGTGCTAACGGGCCCCAAACTAGGCAAAGCCTGTATCTTGGGCGCCCTGTGGCCGGTTTCCATAGTTCGATGTCTCGCTGAGCGTTGTACACATTCAGTTGTATTCTTTTCAATGATTACAGCAAAATTTACCATAAAAGGTACAAAATAAGTATTATTCTAATTTTTTTAAATTAATGATAACATAATGGAAAAGCAAGGCAATACACACAGTTTTTTTTAAAGATTTGTACTGAAAGATTTATAATTGTCTTAAAACTATTAAACATTAGCACAAAACAGCTCGACGTTCTAGCTTATTTGATGTTTGAGATTTTGTATGTGTGTGTGTGTGTGCGTATGTGGGTAACGCTGCAATACACGAGATCTCATGAGAGTCAAGGTTGTGTGAATGTCCAGATGGGTGTGCATTTGACAGTGTGTTTGTTATTGTGTGAGTTTAATGTACAACCCTGGCTAAGGGGTGCAAGGAGCATAGCATGCTGGAAAAACATCTTTGAACCTCATTTCACTATATTTCACTAGTTTTTCAGTTTGTTTATATGACAGTGATAATAACCATTTCTTGATATTTTGTTTAGCTTCAGCAAAGGAGACGTTTGCTATTTTAAAAAGTTTACACACTGAGTTATAGGTAAAAGCGTGCACATATTTAGGGAGACGTGAGGCAAACACAGAGCTTATTTTAGGGAGCAATTGCTCCCGTGGACGACGTTTGCTAGTATCTGGTGCATTGTCCCGGTGATGGATTTTAGAGATAGCACGTAATACAAAAAGCTGTCGGACAGTCAAAACGACGGCTTCTTTATACAGCTTTTCTGTGGAGTATCTGCGCGGCTTGCCTAACAAAACGTTGAGGACTGCTCTTTGAGCGCGTTCAACTTCCCCCATATAAGTCTGTGCTGCTCCTCCCCATACTCCAATGCAGTATTGCAATAGTGTTTGGCAAAGTGTCTTGTATACTAACATCTTTACCTCTTGTGATGCTATTGCTCTTAGGGTTTTCATTATATACATCATTTTTCGGACTTTCTTGGCAACGTAGCTAATATGGTATTTGAAGGATAAATTTTGGTCAACAATTATACCCAGATATTTAGTGTGTTTTACTCTCGATATTGAATTACAGAGACAGTTAGTATGAGTCACATTTTGACTTTTGGAATACATACAATCCGTACTGTGGATTTTTATTTCAGTCTGATCTGTGTCCGTGGTTTGAGTAATATTAAAAGTAATAAAGTTAGTTTTTTTGGTATTTAGAGTAAGAAAATTTTCGTCAAGCCACCTTGATATATTAGCCATACTAGCTTCAGCCTGTTTGAATACCGATTTCCAGTCGTTCTCATTAAAAATTGCAACAGTGTCGTCAGCGTAGCAGATCAGTTCGGTGTTTGGAAGGTCTAGGCTTAATAAATCGTTAATGTAGATGGTGAACAAAGTGGGAGCCAGAATACTGCCCTGCGGTACTCCAAAACTGCAATACAGCTCATCACTTTTCAGATCCCCAATTTTAACACACTGTCTCCTTTCTGTTAAATAACTAGAGAACCAACTGAGAGCATTTCCTCTGATTCCCAGGCGTTCGAGTTTTTTCAACAGGATTCGTGTCGAGACTGTATCAAAGGCCTTAGCTAAATCGAGGAACACGGCAACACATTTTTTACCGCTGTCCAAATACGATGACACAGTCTCGGTAAGGAGTTGGGCGGCGTCCTCTGTTGATTTCCCTCGTCTAAAGCCAAATTGTCGATTACTGAGCAGCTCATATTTTTGTAGGAATTTTACCAACCTTTCGTTAACCAATTTCTCAAGAACTTTAGAGACTATGCTAAGTAAAGAGATGGGTCTATAATTGTCTGGGCTTGTCTTGTTCCCTCCCTTATGTACTGGAACTACAATTGCAGTTTTCCAACTTTCCGGAAATATGCCTGTAGACATGCTTAAGTTGCAGATGTAAGTAAGGGGCTCTAGTAACGCATATCTTGCATGTTTTAGTAACAGAGGAGTTATTTCATCACCTCCTGGTGCACTATCTGATTTAAGATTTTGAATTATGTCATTTATTTCTCTGTGATCTGTAGGCGCCAGGAAAAGAGAGTTTTGGATTCCTCCGCCTGAACGGACTTTCCGGCTCGGCGCATCTTGTTTTATTTAATTTATTTAGAACATTCGAAGCCAGATCCGCTCCTGCATCTACAAAATGCATGTTACAGCCATTTAGAACATTTTTAGGATTTTCAACGTTGCTCAGCAGCTCATGGGCGCTATTTTTTTGCTTGGTATCTCACAAACGTTCTTTATTGCTTTCCACATTTTTTTTGTATCGCCTTGGTTTTCCGTCAGCTGCTTGTTGTCATATTCTATTTTTAGTTTGTGAAGCAGATTATTGCAGAAATTTTTATAGCGGTTATAAGTTATTTTTAAATCTTCATTTTGTGGGTCAAGTCTCAGCTTCAGATGCAGATTGTCGCGATGACGCATACACCTTATTAACCCTGGCGTTATCCATGGTTTGAGATTATATTTAGATCGGGACACTTTCTGTTTATGTGTGTGCTTCCTCAAGCTATCAAATACTACCTCATTAAAAGCATGAACCGCGTCATCTACATTATTTTTACTTAAAACATATTGCCAGTCTACATTTTTAAGGTTATTTGCAACCTCATAAACATTAGTTCTAGTGAAGATTTTATTTTTGTCTTTAATTTTATTCGTAATTCCGTTCAATCCCACAATCAAAATGTCATGATCAGTCAAAGAGCTTTTACAAATGATTCCTATTCCTAATGCGGGTAACACCGCGGGGCGCAACTAGCACAAAATATTACAATAAATATTTTATAATATCTCTGTTACATAGCCGTAAGGTACTCAAATAAAATTAAAATATTTCCTATTTTTTTTTAAAATAGGTTATTAGTTATAAGGGCACTGATTGTTGTTAGTTTTTAGTTCTTTGTCTATACAGAGTTATCCAGAATTGGAGTACTAAGCCAAAAGAAAATGTTTCAGACAATTATAATTTGTCCGTCAAGTACATAATTAAAAAATATTAGATACGTATTTTTAAGGTTCCGTACCTCAAAAGGAAAAACGGAACCCTTATAGGATCACTTTGTTGTCCTTCTGTTCGTCTAAAGATATCGAGTTGAAATTTAAACTGTAGGTATACCGTATATCTATGGTCTCTTGCAGTTGTGTAAAAGAAAAACTTCTCAGTTACCGTATAAAAAAGATAGAGCCGTTTATGTCGTAAAAAAACGCATATTTCAACGCTCACAAAAATCAAAACCTACAGGAGTATCCCGTTGACATAGAACTATGAAATTTGGCAAAGAGCATTGTCTCAGAGTACACATATAGGAATAAATCTGAAAACTGTACATTTTTATTTAAATGACATAAAAATAGGGCCTCAAAATTCTCAAAATATGGGTTTTAAATTCAAAGTGTAAATCATATCATGTAAGGTATCATATAAAATAACTTCCTTAGCACATGCTAAAACAGGTTTTTAATTATTTTAACGTGTTTATTCGGAACCCTCGATGTGCGAGCCTGACTCGCACAGCAAAAAGTCAAGCGCGAATCGTACTAATAATTTTGAATTTGGAATGTTTTGCCGAAAGAGTTTGCCAAATAAATAAAGAAGTTCGTAATAGGTGCAGCCGTCGTGTACATTTCTCCCACCGTGCAGTGTCTCTGTAGCCGGCGACGCTGCATCAATCTCGGTGCACGGCGGCTTCCATCGGTAGTAGGTACTACGATCTTCTTGACAGGTCGTCTTAGGATACCTCCCGTAGTTCGCAAGTCGACTACTCGCGTCACGCCGACCGCACCGGGGTAGGTCACCTCAACTATTCCCTGCCGCCATGTAAAGCGAGGCCATTGTCTATAAGGTTTACGGTGTCTTCGGTCTTGCCTGCTGTCTGCAGTCCCTCGGCTGTGGACTCCCAGCGGTTTTGAAGTTCAACTCGTACTCGCGAAGCCAGTGGAAAAATCGGCGGGTTGTCGAGAAGCGCATCAGTGCGTATGTTCCATGTAAGCGTAAGCGAATAAGTTGGGCATCGCTATGTTGGTAGCTTACTCGTCCATGATAAAATTATTCCGTGTTACAGCGGGTTCATCTTAGTTTGCGGACACATGCGTACACATCCGGGTGTTGTCTATAAGCAAAAGCATGTCTTCTGTGAGCGTTCACGTCTGCATACTTCACATAAAACGAGCGTGAGGGAGAATGAAGCGGATCCAATGTCTTATCGGTTAGGGCTGCGGCAATTGTAGTCGATGGCGCCACTTCCGCATGTCTCTTATTGATCGCACATCGATGCTCTGCGATGATCGCTGCAGAAGTCAGCGGTGCCACAGCCGCATGTCTATTGTCACTCAGAGCGGCAACGTTGGAGGTCGTCGGCGCTACCATCGCATTTACCTTGTCAGTCAGAGCGGCGACAGTGGAAGTCGGTTCCTATTGCGGATATCTTGCTTGTCTGTCAATGCAAGTGAATGAAGTTCCGACTCACAGTTGTCCAGCATAGCAGCGCATTCGTCACGCCGGAAGAGCGATGTCTCGAAGCTTCCATCTCGACGTCTTGTTTCTCTTTGCACCGCGTGTTGCTCTAGGTCATTTATCGGCGTCTTTATAACAACTGTGAGGTCCTCTACCGCGAAATAGTTGCGGAGGGCGTCGTCCATATTGTCTTCAGTGTTCACGTGCGCCACAAAATGCACTCGTGCTTGTCTATCAGCGTGTACTCCATGAACAACCCAACCAAGAGGAGTCAGCGAGGCCACCGGTTGGTCGTGGCGCGGCGTCCCGATCGCAATTTCTTTGTCGTTAGAAGGTGCCAGTTGCCAATAAGTATTTTTGGTGTTACGTGACCGGTGTCTAAGATGTGTCGAAGTATCTCGAGGTGTGGGCATGATGTCAGTACGTTGTCTGGTACTCGTCCCGAACTCAGTCTCAGATCTCGTACAGTGCGGAGTTTTAGTTGTTGTGTCTACCTTTTTATTTCCAATCGCGGTGATATAGAGCGGTTCGATTGGCCCGTCAGCGCCAACTTGCTTAAAGAGCTTTTCATCTACTAAAGACACAGTAGAGCCATCGTCTAATAAAGCCCATGTGTTGGCTTTTCCCGCTGGTCCTAGAACTGTGACTGGCGCTATATTTAGGTAAGCTGTCAAAGGAAGCTTCTTTGTCCATGTCGATGTGCAGATTTCTTCTTCCTTAGGTTTCTGTGCTTCCCTTTTGATATGGTGCAAAAGCTGATGGTAAGTGAAGCTGCACCCGTCAATATCGCATCGTCGCGTTTTACAATGGTACAAACCTCAGTTGCAAACAGCGGAAGCAGAGTTTGGCAGCCTTCGCTATGTCCCAGCGATCATCCGTTGTGGCTGCTTTGAACTCAGGGCAATCTGGCAGTGAGTGGTTCGCTTGACGGCACGCAACACAGGATCTCACACCGGCCGACTGCGGCGTCGCGTATGTCCTCTGATTGTTCTACCTGCGATGATCATCTCTAGCTGACGGCTCGGGTTCAAGTTGTGCGTATGTGCTGCACAACTCAGCTTCACGCTGAAGGAATCGTGTTAAATTTATCAGGTCTGGTTCATCGGCTGGCTGTGTCGCAGCGAATTCAAACCATCGATATCGAAGCGTCGGCGGCAGTTTCTCTGAAGTCGCAGAGGTAATCATAGGGTTGTATAAATGATGCACTCTGTCCAGCGCCTTCAACGCGGCAACGATGTTGGAAACCTTACTCGAAAATAAACAAATCGCTCTTGGGCTATCGGTGAGCTTTGGCAGGGCACGTAGTCTCTCGAGCTCAGTAATCGCGATAGCCTCGGGTCGGCCAAATCTAGACTCGAGCGTATTAATTATTTCCGCAGGCTCTGTAAAGTGTAGGAGCAAGTTTTCTACCGCTTCGCGAGCTTTACCTTTAAGGCAGCGACGAAGTCGCGCTGTGTTTTCCGTCGCGCTGTAATTCGCAGCGGACTCGTTATAGGCCACCTTGAAAGATAGCCACTCTAAATGCGATCCTCCGTAGAATGGTAACTCGGCATAATACTTCGCTGACGAATTTGGTCCAGCCTGACGAGCGGCTAATAGCGTGATAGCAGCAGCGAGCTCGGAGATGTCGGACTTAGGTACACAGTGTGATGATTATCCTTCTTCGTTTCTATATAGTTTTCGTACTCTATGAACGATTGTCAGTAAGATCGTAAGATGTCAATATGTAGAGTGCATTTTTGCTAATTAAAGCCTAAATACGAGGTATTTATCTTTATTACAATTTAATTAGCAAAATGGAAAAATATTTACGCCCTGATCGTTTTGACGAAGATCCATCTTCGAATGAAGATTTGTCCCCTCAGTGGACGCACTGGAAAAAAACTTTTGAAAATTTTCTGACAGCTGTCTCCGGTGAAAAATCTTCAGTAAAAGTTGATAAATTCCAACTTTTGGCCAATCACATATCGCCTAAAATATTTGTGTACCTACAAGATTGTACCGATTACGACATCGCAATACAAAAACTCGACTCACTGTTTGAGAAGTGGTGGTTTCAAATAGACATCTGGCTCCAGCTGGGGAGACAAAAAGTGTTGTGTAACTCTTTCAATGCGTTTTCATGCGACGATCCAGTTGTAGAGGCTACGAGTGGCGTTACAGCCCTTGATAATGCATCGGCTGCTACATTTTCTCTTCCAGGGCGGTACACAATATCAAAATTATATGCAGAGAGCTCTAACCGCCAACGTTGAATCTTGTCATTTTTTATCCTTGAAGTATGTCTCTGATTAAACATAAAGGCAACCGATTTTTGGTCTGTTATTAGCTTGAAAGCTCTTCCGATTAGGAATTGTCTCCATTTCCGGAGGCATTCAACAATGGCTGCAGCTTCCTTTTCTATAGCAGGGTGGTTTCGCTCACTGCTGTGAAGGGTTCTAGAAAAGAATGCAACAGGACGGCCATTTTGCGATAAAGTTCCCGCAATGGCATTATCAGACGCGTCCGTCTCTACCACGAACGGTATTTTGTCATCAATTGCGTTTACTGCCGAGGACGATATCTCTTGTTTCAAGGCTTCAAAAGCGCTTACTGCGTTAGATGCCAGTGGAAAAGTTTGCGATAAAAGAGGTTGAATTTTCTCCGAGAATTTTGGCACCCATTTGGAATAATGAGCGAAAAATCCCAATGCTCTACGCAGCGATGCTTTGTCTGAAGGCAATGGTAGCTCCGATAGGGGACGAAGGCGATCTGGGTCAGGTTTTATTACTCCATCACAAATGTTGTAGCCTAAGATGTTTATGTTCTTTAGCGAGAATTCACTCTTATCTAGGTTTAGGGTAAGATTATACCGCTTGGCCACGTCGAGAAAACGCTGTAGTTTTGTATCATGATCTGTCTGATTGTTGCCACAGATAGTAATATCATCTAAATAGGCGTAGACACCACGCAGGTTCTCTTTCTTTATGATTCCATTGATTGATCGTTGAAAAACTGCTACTCCATTAGTCACCCCAAATGGTATTCTACGAAATTGATATAAGTTACCTTCGGCTTCGAATGCAGTGTAAGGCTTTTCTTGATCGATAATTGGAAATTGATGGTAAGCGCTCTTTAAGTCTATTTTGCTGAAAACCCTGTGCTTAGCGATATTAGACACCACATCTTCTATACATGGCAGCGGATACGCATAAAGTTGTGTATATCTGTTGATGGTCTGTGAGTAATCTATACACATTCTTTTCTTATGGCTCTCGTTTCTCGTTACTAATACTTGCGCCCTCCATGGCGACAAGCTAGGTTCTATTATCCCGTCGTCTAAGAGTTTCTTTATCTCGTCTTTAATGAATTGTTTGTCGCTATCTGAAAATCTTCGTGATTTAGCAGCTATTGGCTTACAGTTTGGCAAGAGATTCGGGAATAAGCTTACTGGCTCAATGTTGGCGTGCGTCAATGTACACAACTTCAAAGGCGCTCGGAGTCCACCAAAATTTACCTCTAATGTCTTGTGTTTTTCCAGAATATCATGGCCGATTATTACGTCAGCGCATAGATTTTCCATTATTAACAAATCTGCTTGAAAACTGTGACCTTGCATGTCGATATTTACTGAACATCGTGAGTTAACCTTTCTTTGTAGATCTGAAGCCGCCATTGTTATATTTTGATCACATGAATTCGCTTTTATTCCATATTTATGAATAAGACGTTTATCTATGAAACTTGTAGTGCTTCCTGTGTCGATTAAGGCATTGGCTTTGTAGCATTTGTCAATAGTGATTTCTAATTTGGCTTTTTCAAGATTAGCCGTCCCAGCAACAACGTGTGACAGTAGCTTTTTATCTTCCTTTGCAGCAAGTGGTTCATTATAACCGGTGCTTGCACTCTGGTGTAGATCAGCACTTCTGCAAACCTTTGCAAAGTGTCCTCTTTTATTGCACTTCAAACAGGTGGTACCAGCAGCGGGACAGTTTTGTCGTGCATGTCTCTTATTACCACAGAAGTAACAAGTTTCCTGTATACTTTCTCTTTTACTGTTGGTAATGGCTGCATTGACAAAAGAACTGGTAGAGGCTTGCTGGTAACTATCGTTATGTATACGCGCCAACTCTAATGCGCGTGCTTGTTTGTGTGCTTCATCTAACGTGAGTGTGCTGTTTTCTAGTAGCCTTTGTCGTACAGAGGACGAAGAAAGTCCAGCTATGAATGAATCTCTTATAAATTCATTTTCATTCTGTTCGGCAGTTATATTTTTGAAGTTGCATCCTTTGGAGAGCAGCCGTAATGCTTGTAAATATTGGTCCACAGTCTCACCTGTTTGCTGCGATCGTTTTGATAGTTTGTACCTGGAGTAGATTTCATTTGGTGGTTTAATTCGGTATTGCTTGTACGGTTATATGCCCTTGGTGAACAAATTAGTGGACTTGTTCTCTGTATTCGGTATGCCGACCTACGTTCATTCTGATAGAGGCACATCTTTTCTGTCGAAAGAAATGAAGGAGTTTCTACACAACAAGGGCATTGCCACAAGCTACACAACGCCATATAATCCACAAGGGAATGGACAAACAGAAAGATACAATGGCATAATTTGGCGAACAATTCAATTGGCTATGAAAAGCCGTAACCTACCTATAACACGATGGGAAACAGTTTTGACTGAGGCTCTGCACTCTGTGCGATCGCTGTTATGTACAGCCACTAACGCCACTCCTCACGAACGTATGTTCTCCCACCCGAGAAGGTCCTCAAATGGTCAATCGATGCCCACCTGGCTTATTGCTCCAGGTAAAGCTTTAATGCGAAAGCATGTCAGAAGTAATAAATATGATTCGATGGTCGAGGAAGTAGAAACCCTTGAAACAAACCCGCAGCACTCACGAGTCCGACTGAGCACTGGGAGAGAAGTGGTGGTTTCAAATAGACATCTGGCTCCAGCTGGGGAGACAAACGATACTATCGAGTCAAACGATGAGGAGGACTTTGTAGATGCGTCTGATAATCAAACTGTAATAGAAGACGACACAGAGCCGGAGTTGCGTCGCTCACACAGAGTGCGCCACCCACCAGCACATCTCGCAGAGTATGTCACGGAATAAATATTAGCTGGGGAGAATGTGATGATTATCCTTCTTCGTTTCTATATAGTTTTCGTACTCTATGAACGATTGTCAGTAAGATCGTAAGATGTCAATATGTAGAGTGCATTTTTGCTAATTAAAGCCTAAATACGAGGTATTTATCTTTATTACACACAGGTCACAGGTTAAGTGGCGCCGCGGCTATGTCCAGAAGATTCTCTTGCCGGGGGGGGTGTTACCTCATGAAATCGCACTCAAGTCATTGAAACCAAAGAGATCGGTGGGTCCTGACGGCATCCCTCCATATGTAGTAAAAGATTGTAGAGCAAAACTAATTAAGCCGATGCACCATGTGTTTCAACTTTGCTATGGAAAGGCGTTTTACCCGGATGTTTGGAAACTTTCACGTGTTGTCCCAGTACCGAAAGGCTCAGGATCTGATGTAAGCGATTTCAGACCTATAGCGGTGTTGTCGGTATTCGGTAAAATATTTGAATCCATCCTACAGTGTCAAATAAGTAAACAAGTAGAGAATCAATTGACAGATGCCCAGCATGGTTTTAGGGCCCGTCGTTCAACAACGACGAATTTGTTATCATTTTGGTCATACACGGCGGAGGCTCTAGATCACAGAACAGCGAACTACTTTAATTAGAAAGGAAATCGATGACAATTTTCAATGAAAACCGCTGTCGCCAAGTATGTATTACCACTGTAAAATATCTGCACAATAACTGTGCAATTTCCACTAGCTTCGGAAATATTCTTTTTACTTTAAAATAGAGCGTAGTATATTTTCTGTCACATCACCAAGATACGTTAAAGCCCATAACATTAATTTGGTCATAATTTAAATGCCGAGTTTAAGTTATTAAATACACTTTATTTTATTAATGTTACATCACAATGGCAAATGCACCAACATGCCAAGCCAAAAAAAAAAATAATGGGCCAATCTCGAATTTGAATATGGTATCACAGTTATTTTTTGGCATTTAGCTAGTGATGAGCGATGTGATTGTGCAGTTTAATTTTATCGATAACGTGATTTTATACTTTTTGCATAATATATGGATTATGTAACTGAATCTATATAGTGTATAATTGATGACAATGATTGTGCAGTTTTATTAGTATTTAGGAAGTTTTGGAATAAACACTGAAAAATCATGTCAACGCGCCGTATTGTATTAATTTGTAAAACTTGTGTTTCTATCAGTGGTAATATGTGAAAATTTGTGCTATTTCGAAGATTATGAACTGAATTACGTACAATAGTGTAGACAAAATAATGTAATGTGTAACGTGATTTTTTGTGTTGTTACAAAAACTCCATAAAGGGCGGCGCTATTAGTAAATTCGCTACTGCTTTACTCAGGCATGACTTAGATGTGACAGTGACTTTTTACCTACTTCCAAAAAGTGAAGGTAGGTACCTACTACCTACCAGGGCTAGCCACCCGGCCTATACGAACTTACTTACTTACTACCTACTATGTTCGTCTGTATGTATGTTTTTGTATATTTTCAGCGGTATTTTCGCCAATTATGGACCGTTTTATTTTTTATTTTAATTTTGAAATGGTATACAAGTACACCCTAGCTGAAATCATTTAAATGATATTAAAGTCAGCTGAGCCGAAAAAAAAATGTAAAATCAACAATAGTGTTAAAAATTACTACATGGATGCCACATCAATTCCTGCGAACTATTTGGATTTTGTAAACGGTGGAAGTCGGCCAGACTTCCACCGTTTACAAAATGCCATTGTTGGCAAAAAATAATCAATTGTATCTAGATTTTTGTGCTGCCTACGACTGTGACTATTTATAAAATGATGTTTATTAAAATGTTTCTATTATGATATTGATACATGTAACAATAGTAGTAATTATCATAACATCATAATAGAACTTACACTTGACACTGGCAAATACATATTCCATGCGACGCCAATATTTAAAAGAAGCAGAATAATTTTATTACAATCGAATTGTTCTAGTTTGGAGCTCTATAATTGAATCATTGGATTAGCTGAATGTATACGTAAATGGTTACGTGGCCGAGTGAGAGCGCGTGCTTGTGCGAGCGGGAGATTTATCGGGGTGATTCGTTTACATCTTTTCAATTTTAGCGTCTCTTAGTCAATATAATTATAATTATAGATATCTTTTAAAAACGGAACCGTTATACCTAGACACACTAAATTTTTTTATATGAACTATAAAATTGTATTAGGTAGGTACTTCAGAAAATGTAAATCTTTACTGAATACGTACGGCATCCTTCGCACGCGACTCCCACAAGGCCGATTATGCTAATAAAATCAGATTATATTTTCAAACATACGTCAAAATAAAATGTAATTTAATTCAAAGGCAAATCACCCCCAAAATAACTCATATTTTAACAAAACACTAAACACGTCTTCCATCAATTCTATTACAGAATACATTATGTGTATACCTTATCATCGTATGTATAATTACGGTTTCTATTTTAGGTATTGATGGTGGCTTCAGGCATCTTTATTATGTGAGCAATCACTTTTCCAAAAAAAATGTAGGAATCCAGTCATGTCGTCCTGTTGCCTCGATCCATTTACTCTTTGTCAGTGCTGGTCCAGCATGCGACCACGAAAAGCCACAAAAAGAAATCTTTCAACACGTGAAAAAGTGACAGATATATACATCGCCATCACGCTGGCTCGTTCTGACACGTCGAAAGAAATATTACTTCGTGGGCATCCTAGCCCAGCTGGGAACTTTTATTCATAAGTAGTATAACAGTTAGAATGTGGTGCAAATACAATTATGTTATACTAAAAAGTACACCACAATCACAAATATTTTACTAAATTTGCAGATAACAATAAATGTCTAATTTCGATAATATTAACTTACTATCAAAATTTATCGATATCGATAATTATTTTGATTATAATATGCTATAATTACAAAACATTTGAAATTAAAATAATTATATTGACATCGATATTTTTTTATTCCGACATATTATTAACTTTGCAGCAAAATTTATCGATGTCGATAAAATGTTTGCAAGTTTTGCCACCACTATCAACGAAATTCTAGGCAGTAAAAGATAACGTTTATATAAAAAAATGCCCACAATTTAGACTTGCTATTGGAAGGATATTCCTCCTTTTTGTAAACTAAAGTCTTTGCTCTGTATTCGACACGTTACAATAGCACGAACTGGCATTTTTTGGGCAAAAATTACCTCTGAAATCACTTGAACGACTGAAACAGTAAATGTCACGATTTCACGTATCTTGAGTTATAACTCATGATAGTGGCTACAAACCCCCCTCCACATTTCCTTTCTATTTCCTTCTCTTTTCTGTGCTCTAGATGCTGGTGTGCAAGTAGACGCGGCGTATTTTGATTTTCGTAAAGCTTTTGACACTGTAGACAATGATATCCTTTTGGAAAAATTCTCCAAAGCTGGATGCATGCCGCACTTGCTGCGATTTATTTCTGAGTACTTACGTAATCACCGACAGTATGTAAATTATAAAGGCTATGTTTCTGAACTATACTATACGTACTCAGGAATAAGTCAAGGTAGTAATTTGGGCCCTTTAGAGTTTTTATTTATGATAAATGATTTGCCGGATATCGTCAGCACCGCTTGTTGTTTATTGTTTGCAGATGACCTGAAACTATTCATGAGGATACGGGACGTTAGCGACAGTGTTCTCTTTCAGAGGGATATAGATAGAGTTCTCCGATGGAGTGAGCGTAACAAGCTCTATTTCAATGAGAAAAAATGCTCAATCGTTACGTTCACCAAGGCTAAGGACCCACTGTGGGTGCGTTATAGTCTCGGGGATATTACGATACCAAGAACTGACACAGTTAAAGATCTCGGGGTTCTATTCAGTAGCGACTTGACATTTAGTTTGCACATACAAAAGATTTGTGCTCAAGCGTTTCGAACCCTGGGATTCGTTATGCGTCAAGCGCGTCCGTTGGAGAGTATCTCAGCGATTAAGGCCCTCTACAATGCATTTGTTCGAAGCAAAATGGAATCTAATGCCATCATATGGAATCCATACGAGGACAAATACGTTGAGATGGTGGAGAAGCTGCAAAGGAAATTTTTGAGATGGCTCTACCATAAGCGATATGGGTATTATGTCGGATATCCTTACTTGTACCCAAGTGAGTTTGTCATGGGGATGTTGGACTATGATACCCTTGAGATAAGGCGAACGCTCTCCCTGATTCTGTACGTGTGGCGCATGATAACCGGCCGTATGCATGTACCGTCGGTACTCGAAAGGTTGACGTTGGCTGTTCCGCTTAGGTGTATGGCGGCGCGTCCGCATGGTCTGTTTCGAGTGCCGTGGTGCAGAACTGAGTACGGTAGGTTGGCACCAGTGCCTAGAGCGCTGGCTACGCTCAATGCTCTACTGAAACGGAACTCAGATCTAGATCTATTTAATTGCACCGAAGCTGATGTTCGCAGAACGACAATTGATCTTTATGGTAGCGTTAAACATCTAATTCTTAAACCACCAGAATAAGTTCTTTTTGCTAAATTTTATTGTCTGTGATCTTTTACTTGTCTGATGATTTTTAATATTGTTACCACAACTTTTTTTTTATGTTAATTTATTTCTAAGGTAGTTTATATATTTTACATCTTTCATTTTATTTAATCTTAAGTTGTAATGTAATATAGACGGGCGCATTGGGGCCAACCTGTAACTGCCCATCTATTAATGATGTAAATAAATAAATAAATGAAGCCAGGAATCGATACGCTGGATTTTACGCATTCCGTCTTCGTCCGAGAGTGTGGTGCGCGCATCTTCTTTGTCGTCCACATGAGATTCAGCTTCGGTGGCAATGCGGGCTGCGGCGAGCTCTACGTGCAGTCGGATGTGGTCTTCTTTTTCGCCTTCGCGAGCTCCAGTTGGCGCTCCAAGCGTCTACTCGAACATTTTGAAGATGACATATTGTGGGTATATACGTGTATTTGAAGCGGTTGCCGCTGGTTGTTGGAGTAAAGTTGACGGTGCGCCGCTGTCGTAGGTCGTGTCGACAGCCGTGACCGCCGGTGTCGCTAAGGCGGCGGGCTGTGTTGGGCGCGGCGCAATGTGAGAGGAGGGCGGCGGCGGTGCGCCCTGCGTCACTCTCACCATGTTTGATTCGGTGGCTTCAACCTCTCCCGTATTTGGCGCGGGTGGTACCTACAGCGTGGGAGGAGGGCGGCGGCGGTGCACCCTGCGTCACTCCCGAGGTGTTCTCCCGAAGATTGCCGTCGACGTCGGTGCGACGTGCATCTTTAGCCTTCACGGAACGAGTCAACACCATCTCAAATCCGGCTATCGAAGGACCAAAATGTTCCCCACGAGCGCGTCTGCCCGAGGGAACCTAATTGCTGATGTGGAGCTTGGTAGTTTCCCTTGGACAACGAAAACACCAAGCTCCACATCAGCAATTAGGTTCCCTCGCGCAGACGCGCTCGTGGGGAACAGAAGCTGTTCAGGCGCTAGCCAATCTCTGCAACGATTAGCTAAAGCCTGACGAAAGTTCGGTTAGTACAGCCGCCTCACGGCCAATGGTTAGGTTCGTGCGACGCCTGACTAACCCACCGACGCAACCGTGGAAGTCCACTACCGTCGCCGTAACGTCTGGCTATACTGTGATAGCAAGCGAAGCTAGGACATGGATTATTCCAACAGTCGTTCGGTCGTCGCGGGGACCTACTCTGTACTCCTACCTCCCTAACGTCCCTAACCTGCCGTATGAAGTCAATATATACTTGTATAGATAGGTACGGGATACCTGGACCGTGAGACCTATCGGCACCAGGCGGAGTGGGAACAGGTATAGGTAACCCGCCCGCCTATAGCGGCACATATAATATGCTGGCTACGGCGTCGTCCCCTGCGCTGCAGACCTCTGTATGGGCTCCGTCTGGATCCTCGAAGGACCGAAGGCCGGTCGTCTAGACGACCTGACTGCTGGCGAAGGTGGACCCCTGACTCCCGAGTGCAACCGCCCGAAGGTACTCGCCACTGCACCCCTCTAGACTCCGGGTGCAGCCGCCCGAAGGTTCTCGCCACTGCACCCCTCTCGTTGTGAATCAAACAACCGTTAGGTTGCGATTGATTTTATTACATCTAATTGGTCTTGGAGTATACCTAATTTGATGACCGTGCATATTTGTATGCCGATGCCTCGCCTAGATGGTTGACGATGAATCTGGGTCGCGACTCTGCAGATTCCGCCGGCCCAGTAACGATGTGATAATGCAAGAAGAGTTGATAACCATCAGCACAGACGAAGAGCTTAAGCAGAAGTTCAACCAAGGCTATCAGATGTTCTGGTTGCTACGCAACATTGAAACACAGTATCCTACATTGTGGAACATTGCTGAAAAATATCTTCTCGCTTTTCCATCATCATATCTAGTTGAAAAAAGCTTCAGTGTGGTAACAAACATTTTGACGAAACAAAGAAACCGTTTGAATCATAAAATCAACGAACGTGGAGATTTAAGGCTGCAACTCACCAATATTGAACCGGATGTACTCGTAGCTAGATTGGTAGATAGTCACCAGGTACATCCATCACACTGAATGTTTTATTTTCTCTTTGCGAATTAATACTTTTTTAAATGTAACTTCCTACCTACTTAAGATTCTTTAAGTACTTAATTTGTAATAATCATTATAAATTAAACTTGATATTTACTGAATTGTATGGTTTTTTATTTTGTTAAATTTTAATGAGAAAATGAAATCAACTTTACTCACTTAACCAAGTGCAAAGTTTTCCAATTGGTACCTTAGTGCCTAGGTATTTTGTATCAATAGGAAAAAACTAAAGATAGGCCCCCTTATTCATAATAGTCTGCTAACTTAAAGCATTGCTAATTCTCACTCTGTTTTCTTCTATTGACTTAAGTCAGAATAAAAAATAACACTCTGTAGCAGCTGTTTTAAGTTAGCGGACCATTATGAATAAGGGGATTGATCTTAAAATTAGGTAATTTGGCCATGGGGGTCTGAGGTAACAGTTCGTTTTGGAAAAGGGGTCACTTGTCCAAAATAGTTTGGGGATCCCTGTTTTAGAGTACCTAATCGTCAAATGAAGGTGGTCCGGAGTATACTCCCTGGCCAGGCCACACTCGAAATATCATTTTTTACGGAGGTAATGCATCTAAATAATTGTACACCTAAATAACACTTACAGTTTTGGTCTATGTAAGATAAATGATATTTTAATCAAGTTTCGTTATTTCTTCGATTAGTGCGCCTTAATTAAACTACTAGCAATAAACCCCTTTTTCTTAAATACCAGTTATTTCACGCAAATAATGCATCTAAATAAATGTACTAAAATTGTACATCAAAATAACACCAAAAGTTTTGGTCTATATGTTAAAATTATTTTAATCAAGTTACTAAAAATTACCTGATAGAAATTAATAGCAATTTTTCTAATAAATATGGAAAAGTGATTAAAACGATATTAACCAAATATAGACCAAAGCTATAAGTGTTGTTTCGATGAACAATTTTTGTACATTTATTTATATGCATTATCCGCGCGAGATAACCGATATTTCTGAAAAAGGAGTCCGTTGCTAATAATTTATTTAAGGCGCACTTTTCTAAGAAATAATGAACCATGATTAATATATTATTTACCTAACATAGACCAAAACTGTAAGTGTAATTTAGATGTACAATTATTTAGATGCATTACCTCCGTGAAAAAACTGATATTTCAAGTATGGTCTGGCCAGGGAGTATACACCCTGGCCGGACCACCTTCATTTTAGGATAACTCTAAAAGTACTTATGTACAAATTATAATGTTTCTGTACAAACTATTGTACATAATTTGTAAATGTAAAAAAATGTACTTTTTTGTCACTTTATATTATATGGATATAACGAGGTGGACCGGCCCGGGAGTACGACACAAATGAGGACATCGGTAGAACAAAAGTTATCGACATGGCCCTAGCAAGTGGAATGGCAGTGAGCAGGGCACATCGCGTGGAGGACTGATAACCGGTGCGGTCAAAGAGTTCTCGACTAGAGACCGCGTACCGGCAATATCAATCATGTTATTCTGTTATCCAGTTATTCTATTTAGGGGTGAGCACTTTTTTACTTTTCCTGCACTATTTCAAGTAAATTGAACAAACTATTTCTTGAAACAAATCTGTTAATCCTTAGAGATACAAGAGTGTACAGTATGTAGGTACTATTCTAAACCTAAGTAAATAATAAGGCCAATTGTGAAGGCGCCATTCTAAATTTAATATCAATTTAGAATATTCTTCTTTACACATTACAGTAAAAAGAAACAGTAATATTTATTAAATTTAGGATTGCACCTTCATAGTTGGCCACAATATTTATTGACAATACCTATGATTATTTTTTAAGGTTTAGGTGACCAAAATTCATCAGAAGAAGAATTTAAACTACCATGTTCAAAAGCCAATGGCATTTGTATAGAGCAAGAAATATTTTTCAAGTTCTGCTTGCTATGCTCTGGTTCATCTATTTCACTATCTTCAGTTTCCTTTATTTTCATCGGGATAGAAAATTTCTTATGTATGGGAATCAGCAACCCAACTGGATGTCGCTCTCTTGATCTCTCTACTACTGGTGGAGGCGACACATATGGTTTGTCATCGATTTTTGGCATTTCATTAGAGAGCAATATTGGCCACATGAATAATGCTGTAAATCGTTCCTTTAGTATGTCCATACATTGCTTTAATAACACATTTCTGCATTGCATCAAACTGAGATTGATTTCATCTTCCTGTCTCGACTCAGACCTTGTACCAAAATGTTTCATCAGCACTTTGCAGCCAGTTATAGTTGAATAGTTCGGTGGAAGTACAAAAGATGATCGCTTTAACTTCGGCTTTTCGCCCCATATGTCTGGAAAATCAGCAAGATCTATTGTTTCTGTGGTTTGTGTTTTCGAGTAAGATTTCACTTTGACACGGGATTCTTTAGACGGTTCGCCTATTCCTGGATATATATCAGCGTATTTGCTGTTGTCGAATTCATTTTTATCCAAACCAGCTTTAAGGAAAACTAGCAACTTTTTTAGATTAATCACATTTTCTGCAGATGTGTCTGACAGTACTACATCTGTCTCTTCGGCTTGCTCAGTTGGTTCAGGTTTTTTAATACTCTCTTCTTTTATGATCTCGTTTATAAGTGTGGCCATAATGGCATTGTCAATCTCGGTATCGCTAGATTGTGGCGATATTTTATTTTTCTTTTTTGTTTTAACTTCGGTTTCGAACCTCTTGTTTAAATTAGTGACAGCATCTTTTAAGCTGATTGTTGCATAGCCGTGCAAGAGCCGGCGCGCCCCACGCCGAGGCGCCATAGCTATGTCCGACGTGGGATGAGCTTTCATCCATTTCATGAGTGTTTTATACCTCGACCGCATATTTGTTCGGTCTTTTCCTGGAAAATATTGTGTTGCACTCGAAAAATTGCACCCGGAATCCTGATTGGCCATAATCTGTATCAGTTTTCTGTCATCTTGCACTGACCATGTCGTGGACAACCTGAACTTTGTCAATATATTAAATCGGGTCTTTAGTTGCACTATCGTTCTGCCAGGGAGATATTGCATAATTTTTTTAAAATCGCCTTTAAAATGCTTATGACCATTAAGTAAAACTATATCCTCTTCTTCTACGAATCTGCCTTTTCGTTGCTGTATCAATCTCGAAAATTTGTTGTAGACCTGTATTTTAGTCCGGCCATCCATGGCGGAGGCAACTTTACCCCAGGGTATATATGTGCCCTCTCTGAAGTATTCAACCACACGTTGCAGATACTCAATTTCTTCATTAGTCCATTTACGGTTGGTACAAGTTTGTACTATATTTGTTCGGTAATAGACAAAGCATTGATAGCCACTTCGTCCAGTATTTAATTGTTTAGCGATACTATCCCAGTCTTGATTACGATGTGCCGCAGCAATCTTCTGCAATGCTTGATGTTCAGCTTTAGACCAGTTGCCTTTGTTAATAGATGGATGAAGGAACAATTTCCATAAAGCCTGGTACTCTTGCTCGGTATGCCTTTGATTCATTTTGTTAGCCAAGAGATCCCAGTCGTACTCCTGGTCAAGCGGCAGTGCAATTTCTGCTAAAGTTTTCTTATTTAAATTGTTTATTTGCTTTTCTAGTTTAGCAATCTCTATTAAATTATTGCCATCTTTACGAAGTCTTGATATTACAGATGTCAGTTCCTTTCGCTTCATATCCCTGGACATTTCAAGTAGGTTGTTGACCAGCTCAGTTTTATCTTTGATTGTCCAGCCAGGCACAGCACTCACTTGAGAGAAATCGTACATTTGAGCTTGCCTCATCATTACAGTGTCTTCGTTATCTGGTGCAGAAAAGTTGTTTTCGTCTTTAAAGTATGGCTTACCACAGCGTAAGTAGTTGAAATCATTCTCGTTTGAAGAATTAGATTGTTTGATCAATGCTGCTTCATTTTCTTTGAGTTTCTTTCTGACTTCAGCCAGCATTCTAATGAAAGAATCTTCAAGTTTCTTGTATCCAGCTTCGGTTTCTCTATTAAGGGCAATGGCATCTTTGTAAAGAGTAATACTTTCAAGTTGTTCAGGAGTGTATACCTGTTCTTTCTTTCTATTCGCTTGAAATGATTCTAGTGTGGTGTCGTTCAAGTAATCTTCTATATCATCGTCTATTTCACTCAAATCGCTTTCCATTTCTGAAGCGTCCATGGTTTTTTAGTGTTAGGAAGTGCGACAAATGGGAAAAACAATTTTAACTTAGAAACTAACCGAGATGGCACCAGGCCAAAGTCCTCGATTTTTCTCCGATACAACCTTTTTACTTGATCTGAGAATACAACGTCACAATCTTGCAGAACTATTGTTTAAAGTGAATCTTTGAGCTACCTATCTTGTGAAATATATCAGCCCAGGATCCACTAGGCACATTAACAATATGACTATAATTAGCGCTTTAACGTGGCTAAACAGGGTAGGTAGGTAAGTAAAAATAAAAATGTTTTCCATCAAAAATAACTTCAAACCACCTTCAAACTTGATTATGTTTTGTTTTGTTTATAACTTTTTTTTAAACCCACCCACGTACAAAATTAGGGAGCCAATAATGTACGACCCAGTAATTCACGACATGATAATGTACAGCCTTGTTCGGCATGATATTTTGTGTCACTGGCCATGGAATATCAGGCTGTGAAATACAGGCCGTACATTATCGGCCTGTATCGATAATGTCCGGCACAATTAGGGTTACCAGGCCTAAAAATGCAAAATCTTGTCTGGCATGTCCAAAAATTCTGATTTTGAAAAAAAAAAAAACGGTCACGCACCTGTATTAAATAAAAATCATAGTATTTAAGTAGGTACGTTTTTATTTACTAATATTATTTAGACCCATATTTTTGGTTGTTAGCAACCGCATTCAAAAAGTTGTTTTTTCCAGCTATTTCGCAATAAAATTGTTCACACGCCACGTGTTTATAGTTATACTAGCTGACCCGGCCACGCGTTGCTGTGGCTAAATAAATTAAAATTGCGACTATAATTTGAGATTTAAACTATCCTATCTCTCAAGTTGGATCGAACTGCACATGGTGTGCGAATTTTATTATAATCGGTTAAGTGGTTTAGGACAAACATTGTGACACGAGATTTATATATATTAAGAAGATTGCGGAAACAATATGGCTCTCACTGACTCCACTGAAAGTCTGTTTCTATCCGGGCTCAGTGCATGCGGAACCCGTCGCTTGAGCGGGCGAGGGGACAAGCAAGTATGACAAAAATCCGGTCTGTACATTATTGGCACAAGATTATGAATCATTAGGTATGTTTTCACTGAATGGTTAAAATATAGGTAACTAGGTATTTTTTTATGTTTGGGAGTAATTTTGATTAATTTTATTTTTATTTATGAATTTTACACATAGTCAACCTTAAAAACTAAACACACAACCCAACTCCGACCGTACCCGGCGCAAAAGAGCCCAAAATGCTAGCCGCATTACCTCGCTGGATGGCGATGGCTAACCTTTGCGCCAAGTACGAGCCGGAGCGGGAGTCATTAGTCTTCTCCCTTAGCCTGCGCCCAATTTCTCCAGTAAAAACTTTAGCTTCACTAACCCAACAGCCCAATAATGTCTCCACAACAATAGGCACGAACAAATAACTTGCCGCTAAAGAGGCATTCTTTCGCCGCTTCTTGTCAGCAGCGTCCTCCGCCGCAGCCGCCGGCGAGTGGACGGACACCGTCCACTCGGCTTGAGTCACTCGCAGCGACAGTGCATAGGCAGGTATATATTTTAACTTTAAAACCTGCCGAACCAGCGCACGTAACAGCTCGTTAGACTGGTCAACCCGTAAGAGCAACTGTACTGTACTGTACCAGCCTTTTTAATAGTCCACTGCAGGACGTAGGCCTACCCACGAAGGATGATTGGGCTATATCCACCACGCTAGCTCGTGCGGGTTGGTAGATATATATAACACCTTCTACAAAAAAAAAACCCGTAAGTAATCGGAATAAAAAGATAATGTTATGTATTATTTCTTTTGAATACAAGACTAGACGATAGAAACAAATGAAACGAGACAGTAGTTCGCTGTTCTGTGGAGACACGCGTAGTCACCGGACCTAGCGCCGCCGCCCCGCCGCAACGTGTCGCGGTCGCGGCCCGAACGGGCGTGTGACGTAATAGCCTGAGCGCGCGTGCTTTAGTTCAATGGCGCGAAATCTCAGAAATTCAGAAAAGATATAAAACTTCTCGTCGTTATAACTTCGGAAATACTGCATGAATTGAAGTGAAATAAAAAGTAATGTTATGTATATGATCTACACTCCGATTTAAGGCGGAGTGCCTCCATACAAATTTCACTTGACCTTCTTTCGTAACCTGCTATGATTTTCAACTTATTATTACTTAAGATATACCTAATATTGGCTTTTACATTGGCGATTTCAATAATATGATCATTTTATAGCCGTAGCCGTAGCTTTGTAAAGACAGCAGTGCTCTACAATCGATGATAACCGAGATAAATCACTTTGAAGTTTGACAGCTGTCATCCGAAATGTAGATCTTGTCGAGCTCTATCACTTTTGAAAAGACAGCGGTGTTCTGCAATCGACAATAATCATGATAAATCACTTTGAAGTTTGACAGCTGTCATCCGAAATGTAGATCTTATCGAGCTCTATCACTTTTGTGAAGACAGCAGTGTTCTACAATCGATAATAACCGAGATCAATCACTTTGAAGTTTGACAGCTGTCATCCGAAATGTAGATCTTGTGGAGCTCTATCACTTTTGAAAAGACAGCGGTGTTCTGCAATCGACAATAATCATGATAAATCACTTTGAAGTTTGACAGCTGTCATCCGAAATGTAGATCTTATCGAGCTCTATCACTTTTGTGAAGACAGCAGTGTTCTACAATCGATAATAACCGAGATAAATCACTTTGAAGTTTGACAGCTGTCACCTATGCCACCTGTCAAGCCACTAGTTCTACTAGTAGTACTTATAGTAGAACTTACAGGATCGTTCCGACTCGATGCGGTTATGGCGTTTATTTACTGAGTCTCTATGGTCACCTTCCAGCCTCATCATCAGACCCTGGGTACCATCTAGTGCCAAAGTACTCGTCAAGACGAAACAAACGAGATGAGACTTGATGGAGCTATGTCGTGTAATTACTTAGTTTCTATGACCACCTTCGAGCTCCATCATCAGAGCCTGGTTACCATCTAGCACCAACTACTCGTCGTGACTATTCAAATGAGCCCAAACTCGATGAGATTGTGTCGTTTCATTGCGATGTTCCTTTGGCCAGCAACCTTCAAGCTTTATCATCTGATCAGTCATCATGATATTTCATTGTCACGCGATTCGCATATCATGCATACTATGCAACTTACTGGGAACAAATTATTAGGTAATCTATGTACAATAAATAAAGAAAAAAAAATCTTCTGCAAAATTGAATATTTCGAATCTAAGATTCGAACTCAGTACGTCAGATTGGAAATTCTTCACATCACAGTACAACTTTGCTATTTGAGAAGATGACAATGTGACCAATTTTGATGTATAGTTATTACTGTTAATTTCATTTGCTAGTGTGTGTGTTTTGTTTACACGCACGAGAGTAGATCTTTTCATTGACCTTTTCTCAGGAGTTTAGGTACCAAAAGTTTCAATTGTGTTTTATAAGCCTAAAGAATGAAAGGAAATATTCTCAAAAATACTTTAAATTTGTTATTTCATGCTAAATAATGAAAAATTAATAAATAACATTAGTTTCGAAGAAATAGCGCCATCTCCAGGATTAAGTTGCTTAGCTCCACGTGTCAAAAACCCTTAAGGTTTATTTGATAGTAATATTTTGACCCTTTTTTGTGTTCTCCATTGCCGCAGCAATGGCAACTCTGGTTGTTTTTGTCATGGTATACATGTTACAAAGATGCTCTTTACTCTATGGTTATTATTTTTGGTTCAGGCACGGTTCAAGCTAATGCACAGACTACTATAGATACCTACTACGTATGGCTAATGGACTCCCTTATGACTGATGGATGGAATAAATATTGTGAAGCCACTGTTAAATGGTCATTTAACAGTGAAAAATTAACAACATTTATTGAACGTTTAGTTTACGCGTAAACGAGACACAGGCGCTTCACGTAAAGCTGACATAATGTAGTGAATGCGAATTGTAGTGAGTTTCTAGTCCACAGATAAACCTAGGCGCTTTCCCCATTGACTCAACATCTGTGATAGGACATCTTAATAATAAAACTAAAATTAAACCTATAACTTTTTATTGAAACAATATTTCGAGGAACAGAGGTAGGTATCCGTTTCTTACAGATTGCGATAAAAATAAACAATTACCCTTAAAAATAAATGCTTGAATAGAACAGACGAATGAGAATAGACATCCCATCTGCGGTTCCTTCCTTACTAAACTTTTTTGTATGTACTTATTGCAGACTTCCAATATGGACGAAGTCTCATTGATAATATCAATCAAAATGTACTTGTTTACATTTTGAGATGCATCGTTGTCTTATTATTATATAATAATATAATGATTCAAAGATATCTTTCAGACTTCTAAAAATATGGTATCATTTTAGAGTTGAATCGATCACATTTCACTTCATTCCTTAAATTCCATGTACAAAAAAATCTTAAAATTACCCGCGGCTACTAGTCTATTCACCGATATATTTTCTAAACAACAAATATAAATTGAACCAAGCTTAAAAAAATTAGTCCACTCATTAACAATGATGATCAATCGATGAGCAATTATAGGCTCTTTGGCTCTTATGCGCTAATGTGTTAGCTGAATATATTGCCTTATAATACATGTCCACAATCTGGTAAATCGTTGGTGGATATTTACAATTTTTAGTACATTAGGTACTGAAAATTAATAAGTTATTTAATACTAAGAGCCACACAAGACGGCGGATGGGAAGTTATGCGCATAAGCCGAAATATAGGTATGCGCGGGAGCCAGAGAGACGAGACGCCGGGGCAAACCAGCCCGCCAACCTCATGCCTCCCGCGCGCTCCCTACGTCCGTGCTCGCCACTACGACACGCGGTATCGGCATTGTGCACACATGCGCAATGATTGGCCAATCACGGCGAAGTGTCATCTGCGGCTAACTTCTCATCCGCCGACTTGTGTGGCGCTTAGTATACTTAATTAATTGGTTGTGAATTTGATAAGCTAGTTGGCTTTTCTGAAGTATTCTTTGCTTTCTTGCGGGCTCGGTTTGATGGTGCTGGCGTTCGTATCGGGATTCCAATTGGCGGGGCACACTGTAGACAAAAACATATAATATTATTTAAAGTGTTACCATGTTTAGACGGTTCTATTGATATCAGACGTTCATAAACAAAGTTGAATAAGAAATTAATAATTTAGAAGGCGATTTTAGGATTTGTTCAGTATGAGATCAGTACAATATTAACATTCTAAAAGATACCTACTAAATGACCAGAAAAATTATGATCCGTGCGCGTGGCGTAGTGGTGAGCACGGGAGTAGGGAGTGCGCGGCAGCATATCCCGCGCATACCTATATTTCGGCTTTTACGCAGCATTCTGCGCATAACTTCCCATCCGCCGACTTGTGTGGCGCTTAGTATAATATAAGTCAATTTTGTTGACGACTGTCGTGGCTTCTACTGTACGCGGCAAATTTTCCCCAAATTGGCCTAAAAACGGCAACTTGAAAGTGGAGATACAGCAGTTTACATTTTTTTCACATTGCATGCTACAACAAAATTATTAATAAATAATTATCATAATTAAAAGGATTTCTAGTTTCCTTTCGTGGTACAGTATCCTAATAACGCGTGCTTTAGAGTAGGTATATGACTTTAGGTCAATGTTTATTATTAGTTGATTGAATCAGGCGTTACTTTGTGGAAATTCATATTCAAATCTTTGTTTTGAATAAATATTTAGTGTATTTCCGCTATGTTGTTGTAGGCAAATAAGTTTAAGGGCCCTATTCAATAATCCGTTAAAAAACACTACGATTAATAATCACACTAATATTATAAATCCGAAAAGTTTGTTGGTTTGTTCCTGTTTTACGCTCCAACGGAGCAACGGATTGACTTAATTTTTGGCATGGATATAGTTCAAGGGCCGGAAAGTGACATAGGCTACCTTTATCCCGAAAAAGTAAGATGTTCCTGTGGGATAGCACAAAAGTTAAAATACCACGCGGGCGGAGCTGCGGGCAAAAGCTAGTATATCAATTCTTAATTCTTACTTGATTGGTCTCCACTTAAGGAGGTTTTTAGTATGCGTGACTTGGGAGTAATGGTAGACACCAAACTAGATTTTCGAGAGCATATAGACTGTGTCGTTAAAAAAGCATCTCGTCTGGGAGGTTTCGTATCTAGGCAGTCAAAATTCTTCAAAGATCCCACTGTTTCTCTTATCTTGTAGCCTACTGGAGTACTGCAGTCCTGTCTGGAGCCCATCCTACCAGGTCCACATAGATCGAATTGAAAGATTGCAAAAGAAGTTCCTGTACCATCTCTCATATTCGAGTAATCTGTGTAGGCAGTTGGACTCTTACGAATCTAGGCTTTCACATTTTAAAATATCGCCACTGTCACTCAGAAGGAACATAGCTGACATCGTATTTCTGCACAAAATAAGTGAACGGTATTTTGGACAGTTCTCATTTGCTTGGAAAATATGTTTTTCTGTTCCTCGTTCTTCTAGCCGTCTTGACAATAGAAGAACGTTTAGCTTGCCACATGCTCGTACAAACTACGGCCAGCACTCTTCTTTGTATCGCATGTGTTCATTGTACAACAATATATGCCAAGATTTAGATATTTTTAATCCCTCCGTGTCATATTTTAAGCGACGTTTAACATTTATTTTAAGCTAAATTTATAAAAATTTAATTTGACATTGTTTTAGTTTCAGTTATTCAGAACTAATTCTGTTATGCATGCTGTGTTCACTTCTAGAAGGGCATATTCATTATGCATGTCGTTTTATTAATGTTTTTTGTTTAATGTAAGTTTTAGTGTGTAAGCCCAGTTTTGTGAACTATTAATAAAAAAAAACAATAATTATACATTTAAAAACATCATTTTACAAAATAGATAATATAATAATAAATTTCACTAAATCGGTGCTCAGCACCGATGATCGTAAGGCGGTATGGAGGAGCAAGGAGCTGCACGGGCGGTTCTATCGGGCCCTAACAGGACCCGATGTGGATCTGCTCGCGTCGGTGGCCTGGCTGCGCTTCGGTGACCTCTTTGGGGAAACCGAAGGTTTTGCCTGTGCAATTGCGGACGAAGTTGTCTTGACGAACAACTACCGGAAGTATATCCTGAAGGACGGTACGGTCGACATTTGTCGGGCATGCCACCGTCCCGGAGAGTCACTCAGGCATATTACTTCCGGTTGTTCTCATCTTGCCAACGGCGAGTACTTGCACAGGCATAACCAAGTAGCCAGGATCATCCATCAGCAACTTGCTCTTCGATACGGCCTTGTCGAGTCTGAGGTGCCGTACTATAAGTACGCACCAGCGCCAGTTCTCGAAAATGGTCGTGCGTTGCTTTACTGGGACCGCTCTATCATCACGGACAGGACTATTGTCGCCAATAGGCCTGATATCGTGGTGATCGACCAGCAGTGCTCGTCGACGTCACCATCCCACATGACGAGAACCTTGTGAAGGCCGAGAAGGACAAGCTCAGCAAGTACCTTGACTTGGCTCACGAGGTTACCGCCATGTGGGATGTAGACTCTACGATCATTGTCCCGATAGTCGTTTCGGTAAACGGCTTAATAGCGAAGAGTCTCGACCACCACCTTAAGAGGCTCTCGCTAGACGGTTGGGTCAAGGGTCAGATACAGGAGGCGGTCGTCCTGGACACAGCGCGCATTGTCAGGAGGTTCCTCTCTCTGTAGGCCCAACCACCGGTAGCTTGGGCCTCGCCCCGCTGCCGGCGGCACTCTAGGTTTAGGTTTTTTATAGTATTTTATTTTTTATTATATAAATATTGTAAAAAAACTTAAATTTAAGACTATAAATAAATATGTGTATAATAATTTCACTACACTGTTATAAACATATTCATCCGTTAACAACTAAACAAAGAAATATTACAACAATTTGAATAAAATAATGACTAAATAGTGAAAACACTTCATTGATAAATAACATCCTACACTCTATTTATTAACACGTGTGTCGCCTCTCAACATCTTCAGAACGTGTCGACTCTTCGAGCTCGCACGCAACAATTTTTTTGTAACGGTTTATTGATTAGAGCCCTTAAGATTTATTTGCCCACAACAACATACCATCCCTACATAGTCCACGTACCACCTGCTCGTAATAAGCGATTCGCTTATTCCTTCATAATGCAGACCGAATCCCTGGGGATTGGAATGCCCTGCCTCCGTCATTGTTTCCTGACAATTACAATCTGGATATCTTCAAGTCAAGAGTGAATAGGTATCTTCTAGGTCTACATACTCCATCTTCGGCTACAACTTCGCTTTCCATCAGGTGAGTTGGTGGCCAAATGTAGACCTATTTTACATGTAAAAAAAAACTTAGCGGAAATTCACTAAATATTTATTGAAAACGAAGACTTCAACTTTCTTTTTGTGATAAACATTTCAAAAATTGACGCGCTCGCAGTATTTGAACCTGCATCTCTCTGGGATTCCGGCCCAGATGCTTTGTCAAATTAAGCTAGAACGCTGTACTGCGAAGACGCCAAATTAATGAAATGTTTTATCATTTTTACTACCAACTACTACAGTGTTGGAAAGCGCCATCTGTGAGAACTGCTTTAAACCAGTCAGTCGTCACCTAATGTGAAATTATTAGAACTTCTTACCATTAACGAGAAATGGCGCATTGCTCAATCAATGAAATGATTTCAATCGTGCTTCACACACTAGGTTTAAAGAAACTTCTATCACAATATAGGACAAAGCATCTGGGCCGGAATCCCAGAGATGCAGGTTCAAATCCTGCGAACGCGTCAATTTTTGAAACGTTTATCACAAAAAGAAAGTTTCTATAAACCTAGTGTGTGAAGCACGATAAAAATGATTTCAAAGACGTCAACGTTTATTGCTTACCTTCTCCGTGTTTATCGGCGAACTGGAAAGCCTTGACGAGCCTCAGCGTCTCGTCGACGGAGCGGCCGACCGGCAAGTCGTTCACGGACAGGTGCCGCAGCTTGCCCAGCCCGTCGATTATGAAAATACCTGCACAAAACAACTTCAAATATAAATAATTAAATAAAATATAAATATTAGGGGACATCTTACACACGATCTCTGACCCCAAACTAAGCAAAGCTTGTGTTATGGCTGCCAGAGACTGATATACTACATATACATATTTTTAAACACATACTTATATAACCTAAATAACACCCAGACACAGAGCAAATACCCATGTTCATCACATAATATTTGCCATGGGTGGGGATCGAACCCACGCCTCTGTGATACAGAAGTCAGGGTCACTAACCACTGAGCCACCGAGGCAGTCAAGTAATATGTACTTCATTAAATATAAATAAATATTTTGGGACATCTTACACACGGCCTCTAACCCCAAACTAAGCAAAGCTTGTGATATGGCTGCCAGAGACTGATATACTACATATACATATTTTTAAACACATACTTATATAACCTAAATAACACCCAGACACAGAGCAAATACCCATGTTCATCACATAATATTTGCCATGGGTGGGGATCGAACCCACGCCTCTGTGATACAGAAGTCAGGGTCACTAACCACTGAGCCACCGAGGCAGTCAAGTAATATGTACTTCATTAAATATAAATAAATATTTTGGGACATCTTACACACGGCCTCTAACCCCAAACTAAGCAAAGCTTGTGATATGGCTGCCAGAGACTGATATACTACATATACATATTTTTAAACACATACTTATATAACCTAAATAACACCCAGACACAGAGCAAATACCCATGTTCATCACATAATATTTGCCATGGGTGGGGATCGAACCCACGCCTCTGTGATACAGAAGTCAGGGTCACTAACCACTGAGCCACCGAGGCAGTCAAGTAATATGTACTTCATTAAATATAAATAAATATTTTGGGACATCTTACACACGGCCTCTAACCCCAAACTAAGCAAAGCTTGTGATATGGCTGCCAGAGACTGATATACTACATATACATATTTTTAAACACATACTTATATAACCTAAATAACACCCAGACACAGAGCAAATACCCATGTTCATCACATAATATTTGCCATGGGTGGGGATCGAACCCACGCCTCTGTGATACAGAAGTCAGGGTCACTAACCACTGAGCCACCGAGGCAGTCAAGTAATATGTACTTCATTAAATATAAATAAATATTTTGGGACATCTTACACACGGCCTCTAACCCCAAACTAAGCAAAGCTTGTGATATGGCTGCCAGAGACTGATAAATCCTACATATACTTACTTTTAAATACATACTTATACATATAGATAGTAACTAAATAACACCCAGACACAGAGCAAACACTTATGTTCGTCACATAAATATTTGCCCAAGGATGGGGATCGAACCCACGCCTCTTTGATCCAGAAGATAGGGTCACTAACCACTGAGCCACCGAGGTAGTCTATGGAACATTCAATCAATAAACAAGCCGTGCAAGCCGTAGGCCATGGTAGTCTAGCGGTAATGACACCCGCCTTACAATCGTGAGGTCGTGGATTCAAACCCGGTCCAGTACTAATGAATTCCTTGGAATTTATGTACGGAATTTGGCTTTTCGGTGAAGGAAAACATCGTGAGGAAATATCCTGCATATGTCCAAGAAAAAAAATCCATGGCGTGTGTGAATCCACCAACCCGCACTAGACTATTAAAAAGACTGGTACAGTACAGTAGTAGTAGTAGTACAGTGTAATTAATAATTAAAAATGATACAATCAACTTCAATTGTAATACTTTTAACGTAGTTTGACTAGGTCAGCAATCACCGTCAAGCCAGGTTCGGCACGGTTAGTCTTAGGATGGGTGACCGCGGGTGGTATTTACACCTGAGAGCTACGCTACCGTGGCTCGGACGACACGTAGAATTGTAGTGTCCATGCCAAAAATCAAGTCGATCCCTCGCTCCGTTGATATGCATGAAAGAGGAACAAACCAACAAAAAAAATGATAAACACTTTCACTAATTCGACGTCTTCACAGATAACGTTTCTAGCTTAATTGGACAAAGTATCTGGGCCGGAATCCCAGAGAGATGCAGGTTCAAATCCTGCGAACGCGACAATTTTTTAAATGTTTATCACAAAAAGAAAGTTTTTAAATTAAAAATGTCTGTATACCAATGAAGGTGGAGGCTAGTGCACTACAAATTACAATAATTTTCTTATAACACCTGTGTATGTACACTTATTACCTAGTTTCACAGACTAATAAAATCATTGTATTGTAAGTCGAAAGTTTTCGACCTGCGTATGTTGCCAGTGATGACTTATGGCACAGAAAAGTGGTCTCTCACTATGGGCCTTATTAGTAAGCTCCAAGTAGCCCAACGAGCCATGGAGAGGGCTATGCTCGGAGTTTTTCTGCGAGATCGAATCAGGAATGATGAGATCCGTAGAAAGGTTACCGACATAGCCCAGCGGATTGGCAAGTTAAAGTGACAATGGGCAGGGCACATAGCGCGGAGAACTGATGACCGGTGGGGTAGAAAAGTTCTCGAATGGAAACCACGTACCGGCAAGCGCAGCGTCCACCCACAAGGTGGACGGATGACCTTATTAGGACCGCAGGATCGCGCTGGATGATTGCATCCAGCTACCAACTGGTCTTATTGGAAATCATTAGGGGAGGCCTATGTCCAAGAGTGGACGTCCTATGGCTGAAATAATGATGATGATCATGATCATTGTATCAATACCTCGCGGAATTCCTGCCAAAATTTTGTATAAAATACGAATATGAATAGTGTGATATCTACCTCGGTACGCGAAGCCCATTTCATGTAACACATCGTAGTCTTCAGATATCTTCTTCTTATAGTCGGAGAGCAGGGGGAACTCCAGTTTACCCAGACCACCATCCTGGAAAGGAAAATAAAAGAAAAATAGCAAAAACACAGAAGAAATAATAAAGCACAGTTGGTGGCATATATACGTGAAACTTGCTCGAATGTCTGCTTTCGTATAAACCTTTACCCTAAAGAAAAGGCCAAATCAAACTTGTAGGCGGCTGCGAAATTAGCTACAAGCTAATTGCAGCAGCGAAACCCAATCCTCGTGCAGCTGTTAACTGAGCTCAGGAAGAATTTAATTTTGCGTAGCTCGTAGCTAGTGCCCAGAGAATTGACAGGTTGAAGTGGCAATGGGCAGGGCACATAGCGCAGAGGACTGATGACGATGGGGTCGAGTGGACGTAGGTCGTAGGACGTCCACCCACAAAGGTGGACGGATGACCTTCATTAAGACAGCAGGATCGCGCTGGATGCAAGCCGCTACCAACCAGTTTTATTGGAAATCACTAGGGGAGGCCTATGTCCAGCAGTGGACGTCCTGTGGCTGAAACGAACAAACGAACGAGCTCTATATCTTAAGTTCCTTTTTGCAATACAACACACTATTGTACACATCACATGTTCTATAATTCTAAGCAATATGTAACAATATATTGTTACGAGATGGGTTCTTGGATAGTCAGTTAAAACGCCGATTATTCACTTTGCACTTTATTGCACACAATCACTTCACAAAAATCACAACAACACACGACACAACTGGTTCGCACAAACACTTTACACTGGCACTGATATTCACACAAGCTAGTCACTTTACAATCACTGGTATCGCACTCTAACCCGAGTAGTTATCGCTTCGACGGTAAACGAATGAAACTGATCCCCAAGGGTCGGCCGGCGTATTTATATTCGTTATTTCCTACAGTCTCGAACCTACGAGATATTTCGCAACATTACTCGATCTCAATAAACGCCATTGTGTTAACAAGTAAACAACTTGAAAGTTCGAGAATCCCTATTGTTTTTCAAATACGTAAACACCAAACAAATAAACTCGAGTCATAAAGCCATAAAACTGAATACAAAAGGCACCAATAAAAACACAATAAAGCTTCACAGAACAATAGAGCTTCCCAGGACCGGATCACGCAAACACCGCACTCCATACCTACAACGGGCGTCTACTGCGTTACACTACCCCCTCCTAAGACATGCTCGTCCCGAGCATCGTTGCACCCGTAATATCGCGCCAATCGATCCACATGAACTATCTTGGGAGCACCTCGATGTCCCTTCTGTATGCGGAACGTCACGTCGTTGATCTTGGTCACCACTCGGTATGGTCCATCCCATTTGGCTTGTAGCTTTGGAGATTTCCCTTTTTTGCGTATAGGGTTGTGTAGCCATACTAGCGAGCCTTCCTCGAACCCAGGGTTGTTAGTCCTTCTGTCGTATCTAGTTTTCATTCTTTCCGATGTTTGCTGGCCATACTCTCTAATGTGCTCATAGATGTCGTTCATCTTGTTCCGGAGGTCACTGGCGTACTCAGTTATGGGTTGTGGAGAATCCGGTGGGACACCAGTTATTAAGTCGGCGGGTAGCCGTAATTCACGTCCAAAATTGGCAAAAGCAGGAGTGACATTGGTGCTCTCATGAACAGCACTTCGGTATGACAGCAAAAATGGCTGGATATGCTTGTCCCAATCCCGTTGTTTGCTTTCGACTACTTTTGCCAGGTATCTCTCCAGAGTTTGGTTGAATCGCTCCACCAGTCCATCTGATTGCGGGTGGTATGACGTTGTCCTTGTTTTGTGTGCACCCATTAGCCGACACGTCTCTTGAAACAGTTGAGATTCAAAATTTCTTCCTTGGTCACTATGGATTTCCAATGGTACTCCAAAACGACAGAATACTTCATGGACCAATTTGTCTGCTATCGTCGATGCCTCTTGGTTTGGAATTGCGAAGACTTCCGGCCACTTGGTGAAGTAATCCATGACGACAAGGAAGTACTTGTTGCCACTTTCGCTCACAGGAAATGGTCCGGCCACATCCAGTGCGATTCGCTCCCATGGTGCTCCAACATTATACAGCTTTAGTGCTCCTCTGCTGCGGGTATGCGGACCTTTCACTGATGCACAGCTCGTGCATTTCCGTACCCAGTCTTCTACGTCATCTCTGCAGTTGATCCAGTAAAACCTTTCTCGAATCTTCAACAGTGTCCGTTTCACACCCAGATGTCCTCCCGAAAACCCTTCGTGGTACAGCTTCAAAACTTCGGGAACTTTTGCTCTGGGTACAACCATTTGGAGATGGCACTGGTTTCCTCGAGCATTTTCCCATTTTCGGCACAGCACTCCCTCTTGAAGCACCAGGCTATCCCATTGCGCCCAATAGCTCTTTGTCGTAACACTCAGTGAAGCAATAGCACTCCAGTCAGGCTTACGGGCATCTGATTCCATCCATTCAAGAATCGGCTTGATGTCGACGTCTTCTTTTTGTTCAGCCTGAAGGGTTTCTTTCCATTCGTCGCCGATGTCAGCTTTGAGCATTCTGACAGGTACTGGATCTTTTGACTCTTGTCTTGAGCAATGCTTGCAGTCCTCTGAGCATGGCCTTCTTGACAGTGCATCTGCGTTGCCATGAGATTTTCCACTGCGATGTTCCGTGGTAAAGTCAAACTCTTGTAGTTGCTCAATCCATGTTGCCACTTGGCCTTCGGGATCTTTAAACTGCAGTAGCCACTTGAGAGCAGCGTGGTCGGTCCTCAGATGGAATTTTCGCCCGAGCAGGTATTTGCTAAAGTGACGCAATGTCTTCACCACTGCAAGTAGCTCCTTTCTTGTCACACAGTAGTTCCTTTCTGGCTTGGACAGGGATTTGCTGAAATACGCAATCACCACTTCTTGGTCTCCTTTTCTTTGCGACAATACTCCTCCGATGCCGGTGTTGCTGGCGTCAGTGTCCACGATAAACTCGTTCTCGGTGTCCGGAAAGCCGAGAATAGGCGTATTGCAAAGTCGCTCCTTTAGTCCTCGAAAAGCTGCGTCGCAATTTTCATCCCAGAGAAAGGGCCGTTTTTCCTCAGTCAGTCTATGCAACGGCTTAGCGATATCAGCAAAGTTCTTCACGAATCGCCTGTAATAGGAGCATAAGCCCAAGAATGCTCTGACTTCCGTCTTGTCTTTTGGCACAGGCCAATCCTTCACAGCACTGACTTTACCTGGATCCGTCTGTACGCCAGCTTCGGAAATCACATGTCCCAAGAAATTCACTTGCCTCTTGAAGAAGGAACATTTCTTCGGACTCAGCTTAAGATTGGCAGCACGTATTTTTGTTAGGACTCGTTCCAGGTTTTGTAGGTGGTCTTCGAAGGTTTTTCCCACAATTATGATGTCGTCTAAGTAGACAAGGCATGCGTCTCTAATTAGTCCCGCAAGAACCAACTCCATTAACCTCTCGAACGTAGCGGGGGCGTTGCACAACCCAAACGGCATCACTTTAAATTGCCACAGGCCTTTTCCCGTAGAAAATGCGGTCTTCTCCTTATCTTTAGGGTCTATTTCCACTTGCCAGTACCCGCTCTTCAAGTCTAGCGTAGTGAACCACTTCATGCCCGTCAGTGTATCCAACGTGTCATCAATCCTCGGCAAAGGGTAGCTGCCCTTCTTCGTTACGTCGTTGACTCGTCGATAATCAACACAAAACCGCATACTGCCGTCCTTCTTTTTCACTAGAACCACTGGAGAACACCACGGGCTGGATGACGGTTCTATCACACCGTTGCGTGCCATGTCTTCGATCATTGACTCAACTTCTTTTTCTCGAGCCACTGGTATCCTTCTTGGCCGCTGTCGTATCGGTGGCACGTTTCCTGTATTTATCGTGTGCTTCACTAAGCCAGTCTTCCCGTTGACAGCATCATCGAGGGCAAATATGTCGGTAAAGCGCTGTAGCATCTTCTTCGCCATCAGAAGTTCTTTTTCAGAGAGATCTTTCCGGGAATCTTCCAATAGTGTTGAGACGTTGCAACTCCCAGCACAGTTGTATTCCTCCTTTGGTTGTTCTTGGCATCTGCGCATCCAGTCTACTTCTTCGCATGTACCAATCGGGGTTCCTCCTTTGATGAGTTGTACCTCGTTACTTGTGTTGAGCACACGTACCACAGCAGTATTAGTAGTCCTCACCAGAGTTCGGGCCACTAACCATGGTTGATCACCTTCCGATTGTTCTATTAGAGCACATCGTTGTTGATCTCCCAACTTCGGCGGTAATCTAACGGCCACAATGGTTTCCGATCTAGGTGGAAGGACTGTTCTCTGCAGACAATAAACCTTTCCCGATATGGCGCCTTCCATGAAGATTTCTTCTCTTCCACATCTCAAGATTCCTTGGTTGACGTCAATCTCACAATGATGTTCTCGCATGAAGTCAAGACCCAGAATGCAATCGTCAACTATATCTGCCACAATGACTTTATGTTGGAAAGTTTTCTCACCCAACCTTAACTCCACCAGCTTCTCTCCTCGGACGTATATGTGCTGGCCGGTCGCTGTCAGAAGTTCAACTGTTTTGCAGCTTTCGAAGTTTGGAAGAAAGCGCTTAGCCAATCGGGAACAGACGACAGTGCGAGAAGCTCCAGTATCCAGTGTTAGCTTACAAGAAGTTCCGTTGATGGCACCATTGATGATCAGGCTGTTCCCATCGTGAGCTTGTGAGATCAAAATCTTTGGGGCCTTTTTTAGACCGGCCAGCACCCGCCCCTTGGTCCTGGCGCTTACTCGTTTCCCTGCTGCTGTGTGGTGTCACGGTGCGGCCGTTCTTCCCGTTCTTCTAATGGTCGATCCTCCCTCGTTCGACGTGGCTTTGGGCAATTCCGCCATAAATGGCCTCTTTCATCGCAGTTGTAGCATCTAGGGCCAAACCTTGTACGAAGTGATGCGTCCTTTACCTCCCTTATATGTTGGATATCCTTCGCTGGATTTCGTACAGCCTCGACTTCTAAGGCTTGAGCCAAAGCTTCCTTTAGTGTCTTATGATGCCCGAGTTTCACTGCAGTTCGTACTTCGAAGTCTGCTATCCCGTTAGCAAACGCTTCCACTAGATGTTCGTCGTTGGGTAATGGCGCGGACTGATAAGCCTTCCGGAATAGTTTCTCTACCTCGACGGCTCACTGTTGAAGACTTTCATTACGACGTTGCACCCTGTTCTTCAACTGCGCTCGGTACACACGTTCCAGGTGCTCATCACCATAGCGGCTTTCCAGCGTTTCCATTAATTTATCGTAGGTCACTTCCTTACCTACGGCATCCAGAATACTCAGGGCTTCGTCCCGAAGGCTCATGATGAGGGCGTTCTTGGCTTGGTCCTGGTTCCATCCATTGGTTTGAACGGCGGCGTCAAATTGAATTTTGTAGGCCGACCATGATGATGTCCCGTCGAAAGGCGTCACTTTGATCTTCTGTGAGGCTGGCGAGCAGGTTGTAGATGCAGCGGTTCCATTTCCAGCTTTGATAACGTTCAAGGTCCTCCTCACGTCAGCAATTTGTGTTTCTGCCTCGAAGATGCGAGATTCGTGCTCTTTTATGCTGACGTCGTGCTGATCGACTTTCTCTTTCACTTCTTTTATTTCTTTCCCCATTGTCGCCTGAAGACTCGAAAGAAGATTTTCTTCTAGCTGGCGAGTCTGCCTTTCATTGTTCCGGGCCTGTTCTTCAAGTAGACGAGCCTGCTCTTCTTTGTTGCGGTCCAATTTTTCTTCCAGCTGGCGAGTCTGCTTCTCGTTGTTTCGGGCCTGATCTTCTAGCTGCCGCGTCATGGACTGCATCATCGACATCAAAGCAGCCATATCAAATGCCACAGGGACAGCAGGTAATGTAGCAGGTGCCACAACAGGTGGTGCAGCAGATACCACAAAAGGTGCCGCAGCAGGTGCTCCTGGGTTTCTGCAGTCGTCGTTGGTTGCCTCGGACTCACTGCCTTCCATTAACAGCGAATTATTTCCAAAGCGTCTCTGGTCGATCTCCTCCTGGCGGCGCTCCTGCTCCTCTTGTCGGCGCGCTTCCTCCTGTCGGCGCTGACTCCTTGTGCGAGGGGTCTCTTCGTCGTATGGCGTTACCGGCATTTTCAACTATCCACCCTTCTGACACCAAATGTTACGAGATGGGTTCTTGGATAGTCAGTTAAAACGCCGATTATTCACTTTGCACTTTATTGCACACAATCACTTCACAAAAATCACAACAACACACGACACAACTGGTTCGCACAAACACTTTACACTGGCACTGATATTCACACAAGCTAGTCACTTTACAATCACTGGTATCGCACTCTAACCCGAGTAGTTATCGCTTCGACGGTAAACGAATGAAACTGATCCCCAAGGGTCGGCCGGCGTATTTATATTCGTTATTTCCTACAGTCTCGAACCTACGACATATTTCGCAACATTACTCGATCTCAATAAACGCCATTGTGTTAACAAGTAAACAACTTGAAAGTTCGAAAATCCCTATTGTTTTTCAAATACGTAAACACCAAACAAATAAACTCGAGTCATAAAGCCATAAAACTGAATACAAAAGGCACCAATAAAAACACAATAAAGCTTCACAGAACAATAGAGCTTCCCAGGACCGGATCACGCAAACACCGCACTCCATACCTACAACGGGCGTCTACTGCGTTACAATATAATTATATAATAAGCTATACCTATGAGATACAGGCCTGGCCGAAGTTTTAAAGGAGGCGCCTAGGCGCCCTGAGGGGTTAGTCCAGGTTTACACGTAAATTGAAACTACAGCTGTTTCCGTAAGGCTCTATACATTTTTGTACAGCGCCCCTGGCGGAAACGAGGAAGAACTAACCAAAATGTATGGAGCCACACGCAAACGCGAAAGTTTAAGTAAACTATGCAAAACCTAGATTAAGGGCTTTGGTAATTGTAATTATTATATTTTTTGTGAAAATTAAAAGCTTCATAAGCTTTATTGTATTTGTACCTTTCTAGGAGTGTTGATCCAGGCAAGATGGCTGTATTCAGAATCTGTGGATACTCCGATGATGTTGCAGTTGATGCCGGCAAACTCTTTGGCTTTCTCGCTGAATGCTATCAGCTCCGTAGGACAAACAAATGTGCTGAAATTATAAATAAAATATTGAGATTCAATATAACCATATTGATGACTGCCTCGGTGGCTCAGTGGTTAGTGAACCTGACTTCTGGATCAAAGAGGCGTGGGTTCGATCCCCACCCAGGGCAAACATGAGATATGTGATGAACAATGAGAGAGCAAACACTCTGTGTCTGGGTGGTATTTAGGTACTATCTATATAAGTATGTATTAAAAAATATGTATATGTAGTATATCAGTCTCTGGAAGCCATATCACAAGCTTTGCTTAGTTTGGGATCAGAGACCAAGTGTAAAATGTCCCCGAATATTTAATAATTATTAATACAAGTGTTATTAGGCTTAGCTTTCATTATGGCAGAGTGGCAATAGGCAATGTTGTAGAGTTGTGTGTAGTTGTCTTGTTAGCGACGCGCTCATTATTTTAAATCTAGTTGCAAAATGGCAAATGTACCGCGTAAAGTTGTTAAATTAGAAAATTATAGTTTGAGTTTAAATTCCCGCCACAATGGTAGGCCGCGCCTTCAGCGCGGTCACCTAAATGTCAATGTCAATGTCAAATAGTCTTCCACTTCGCAAGAAAAACCGAGCGGGTGCGTCGACACGCACTGCGCAATATATTTTTCCAATAAGTGTAACAAATCTGTGCTTCAGTGCATTAAACAGTTATAAAAGTTGCCGAGTGTTTTTCTCCACGTAAATAGTGACCACAACACCTACAAATTGGTCCTATCAAACCGGATAATGTTCCACACGCCAAGATCAAAAATGGCCGGCTCAGAAGCAAGTGGCACACGACGTGAATTAGAAAAACGCGATCTCGATAAAATGGCTGAAAAAGTATTGCAAGAAACATCCACTAGTGCAAAACGAGAATTCAAGACGCCGGCGCGGGCAACTTCGAGTGTAAAAAGCGAGATCAGCATGACACGAAGGTCAAAAGGTCATGCTCACACCGCGTCATCATCCGCTAAAGCGCGCCGAGCACAACTCGTTTTAGAAGCCACCAAAAAGAAAGCACAGATCCAGATGGAGCTTATAGACCGGCAACTGGAAGTGGATTTAGCCGACCTAGAAGAACATTCCAGATACAGTCCACAAAACGACGAAGAACAGCACGAAGTTGAGCAATGGCTCGAGAAGAGTCGCCACGAAGTGCAGTCCGCCCCCGACGATGGCATTTTTACGGACGGACCGCAACCGGCAATGGCCAAGGCGACATATACCGTTGCTCCTTTAGCACCTACAGTACCTACAGCGCCCCATCTGCCTACGTCACAGTCTCCGGCGCCACCGATAGTTCAACCTGGCGTCACCGAGACTGTTCAGATGCTCGCGAACGCGTTGAAGGATTTAGCTTCACAAACACCAAATAATAATAACCTACTCACTCGCTTGAGTACTCCGAAGGATTTGCCTGAATTTTCAGGAGACCCACTAGAGTGGCTTCAATTTAAACAGGCGTACAACGAGTCCACAGAAATCTGCAATTTTAGCCCCAGAGAAAACTTATGGAGACTGAGGAAGTGTCTCCGCGGCGCGGCCAAGGATGCGGTAGCAGCTTTGTTTATTTCGGCGAGTTCACCGTGCAAAGTGATTGCTACATTGGAGCTGCGATTTGGTAATCCTGAGTGTATTATAAACAGAATTATCCAAGACATCAAAAAATTGCAACCGATGACACAAGATTTTCACAAAGATGTGGTGCAGTTTTCCATAAAAGTGCAAAATCTGATTGAAGCAGTGCGAGCGGTCGGGTGCGAAGAATACATACAAGGTATGAGCTTAGTTTCGATAATATTGTCCAAATTCCCATCATTATTGCTGTCTAAATGGTCTGACTACAGCTATCCTCTCATAACTAAAAATCAGAAGTCACGCCTGTTAATTTTGTCTGACTTTCTGCACGAAGAAGCTGTAAAGATTTCTACAACATCAAGTATTTATTTTACTAGCCCTCGCACTGAACAGAATAAACAGAAAATCAATGATAATCCTAATCGCGCTCATACTCTTTTACTGCAAAGCGACGCTGATGATAAATGTCAATTTTGCCGCACCTCCAAACACAAGCTCACTGAATGTAAACAATTCAAGAAGGCGTTACGTAAAACTAGATGGCAATATACCAAACGTAACGGGATCTGTTATAAATGCCTACTGTCGCGCCATGCGCGTGACGTATGCACCGCGCCGCCCTGCGATAAGGATAACTGCGGCCAGTCGCATCACCGCCTGCTGCACATCGATGTAAACAAACCAAGGGACGGCGGCGATGCGCCGCACCACGTACCGACGCCTAGAATACCTACGTCATCGTCGACGCCGCCGGAGCCCGCCATCGAACCTGTGATTGTGAACAGTGAACAAACAGTAACGCATATTAACGCGAGTGAATCGACAGTGTTACTGAAAGTCGTACCTATTCGTATACATACGCATAACGGTATTATAAACACAAATGCATTACTCGACGACGGTTCGACAGTCTCATTGCTAAGTGCGGGGTTAGCTAAACGTGCGGGAGTGAGAGGTCGCCCCGAGACGATGCGCGTTCGCGGCGCCTGGGCCGATAAGGAATTAACTTGTGAATCGGTCATCGTTAATGTGAACGTTTCGGGTAGGGACAATAAGGTGCATAATATAAGATTACGTTGTGTTGATAAATTGGATCTGCCAATACAACGTTGTTCTATTGTGAATTGTGATAACGTAAACTTGCTCAGCATAAAACATAAGTTTTGTAATAATGATGTAAAACCTGAAATACTTATAGGACAGGATAACTTTAAATTATTGTTACCGCTCGAAGTTAGGCTAGGTAATAATAATGAGCCGTCCGCTACATTAACTCCTCTAGGCTGGTGTGTTCACGGTATGTTGAGAGCGGCGCGGAGTGCGCGCTCGCATGACGCCCCCGCGGTGCATGCAACCATGTTCTTGAGCGCGAGTGGCGCGCAGCCCACGCTCGCTGCTGACGCTGCTACATCCTCGACCGCCGCCGTCACCGAAGAGGTTCGTTTGCTGCAGACGTTACACGAAGAGGTACGGCGCTCGTTTACGCTCGATTCTATAGGAGTATCAGGTAAGCCTCGTCAAAATATTTACGACGTGAGCGCAGTCGCGCAGCTGGAGGAGACCGCCAAGCTCGTGGAAGGGCGCTGGCGCGTCGGCCTGCCGTGGAGGAGCGACAGCGGCGCCATGCCCGACGCCTATCCTAACGCTGTAAAGAGGCTGAAAGGGATAGAAAGGAAGATGAGTCGGGACAAGGATTTTGCAGGTAGGTACAGGGAGCGAATTCAACATTTATTGGAAAATGATTACGCTGAAAAAATAACAGGTGCCCATGCCCACCCAGCGTCCAGGACGTGGTACCTACCACATTTTGGAGTGGATAACCCGAATAAAAATAAGCTACGATTAGTATTCGATGCCGCGGACGAGGTGAATGGTAAGAGTCTCAATAATTATCTACTCACGGGGCCGGACTTGTTGCCACAGCTGTTTGGTATTATGCTGCGCTTTAGAGAAAATTTAATTGCAGTAACTGGTGACATCAAGGACATGTTTTTACGAGTTAAAATCCGCCCCGAGGATCAGCATGCCTTTAGATTCCTCTGGCGGAGTAGCCCCGTTGAGCCTATAGATACCTACGTGATGAGTTCACTCATATTCGGAGCAAACTGTTCCCCATTCGTGGCGCAATTTGTTAAAAATTTAAATGCACGGCGCTATGAGTCATCGATGCCTGCCGCAGTTAATGCAATTTATAAATCCCATTATGTTGACGATTACATAGATAGTCTACCAGATGAAGCGACTGCTATAGAAATCGTAAAAAATGTTTCAGATATTCACAAGAGTGGTGGTTTTGAAATGCGCAATTGGACAAGCAACAGCGTCGCCGTTTTAGACAGCGTTCCGAAAGAAACTTTAGGTAGTGCCGCCGTCAAGTTCAAGGTCGAGCACGAGTTCCAAGGTGAGCGAACGCTGGGACTCATCTGGTACCCGGCCGAGGATCAGCTAGGATTCGACTTGTCCTTGAAACGAATACCTGAAAACATTATTCAGGGTAAAGCAAGGCCTACCAAGAGGATAATGCTGCAAGTCGTGATGTCCATTTTTGACGTACAAGGATTTTTATCAGTATTTACGATCCAAGGAAAAATCATGTTACAGGATACATGGCGCCTAAACGTAGGCTGGGATGACGTTATACCTGATTACGTCTATGATAAGTGGTGCAAATGGATTGACTTGTTAAAAGAGTTAATTCGTGTCCGCATTCCTAGGTGTTATCTTATAACGAGTAACACGCGTGGGAAAGAGACAACACGAGGACCGGTCGGCGTAGCGCCCAGCACAGCGCGCGGCACTTGTGCTACGGCGAGCGGCTACGAGACCGAACACTCCGAGCAGCTTTCTACAAGCTCTACGGCTACGGAACGCGGTACTCGGAACGCAAGTACAGCTATTAATAACTACAATGACTTGCAATTGCATACGTTTAGCGATGCTTCTGTCAAGGCGATGTGTACCGTGGCGTACTGGCGTTGGACGAAGAACGGGAAAGTACGTGTCGCATTTATAGCAAGTAAATGCCGCGTCGTACCAGTGAAACCGCTGACCGTGCCCCGCGCCGAGCTGCAGGCGGCCGTGCTAGCCGCACGACTCGCGGACATTATTGTGAAAGAACACAGAATGGTACCAGATCGTAGATACTTCTGGAGCGATTCCACTACAGTTTTACAGTGGATACGAAATAACACGCGCTCGTATAAAACCTTTGAAGCTAATCGATTAGGAGAGATCGATGAACTTACGCGCGTGGCCGAATGGAAATATGTGCCTACAAAATTAAATATAGCCGACTTGGGAAAGCGGGAGGAATTTGACCAAGCGCTGTTCGAAAACGAATGGTTCACAGGTCCCAAGTTTTTATACGAAGATGAATCTTCGTGGCCGCTAGATGTCGTCAGCTCTGTCTGTGAAAACGAGGTGAAAACAGAGTGCGTGACCGTAGTTCAAGACTCCGCAGCCGGCTTGCCTACGCCGGACCCGCAGCGATTCTCTTGCTGGCTCCGCTTGCTGCGCGCCACGGCTGTCATGCTCACGTTTATCGATAGATGTAAAGGACTCACCTGCGAAGTAGACTGCGAAGCGATGGCTCGTGCCGAAACTCTGCTACTGAAGAAGGCGCAGGGCGACTCCTTTCCTGACGAGATATCTGCAATAAAAAATCAAAAATCAATATCAAAAGAGAGTAAATTACTCACCTTGTCACCTTATGTCGATGAAGACGGTCTGCTGAGGCTCGGAGGACGCATCGATGCTGCAACGAACTTAGACCTGGAAGTAAAAAGACCGATTATTTTGGACGGGAAACATCCAATAACGCGACTTCTTATCAGATACTACCACATCAAAGCTGCACACGGGAACCAGGAGATGGTCGTGAATAATCTGAAACAGAAGTATTGGGTTATTAGAGTCAGACCGACGGTGAAACAGGTAGTTTCGAGCTGCATGCTGTGTCGCATAAGAAAATGTAAGCCTGAAGTACCCAGAATGGGTGACTTACCTCATGCTCGAGTGGCGCATCATCAGCGATTGTTTAACTTCTGTGGTCTGGATTTATTCGGGCCGATGGAAGTAACAGTTGGAAGGACGAGACAGAAACGGTGGGGAGTCCTTTTCACATGTCTTACTGTCCGCTGTATTTACATAGACATTGTGCACACTTTAACGACAGACTCCCTGATAATGGCGCTGCGTCGCATGGCAGCTCGACGGGGCTGGCCGAGCCATCTCTACAGTGACAATGGGACAAACATGCGAGGTGCTGACAAGGAGCTGCAGCTGGCCACGAAAGGGCTTGACATGGATGCTCTGAAAGCTCTTGGAGCTAATAATGCCATGAAATGGCACTTCGTACCGCCTTTTAGCCCTCATTGGGCCGGAGCCTGGGAAAGGCTGATACGCAGCGTCAAAACAGCTCTGCGTGTTGTCCTAAAAGAACGTGCGCCGCGGGACGAGGTCTTAAATACCTTCATGGCAGAGGTAGAAAATATGGTAAACAGCCGTCCGCTGACTCACGTTTCTGTAGATCCAGACAGTTCTGAAACCTTAACTCCAAATCATTTTCTTCTAGGAACTTACGGTAATTTGCCCCAAATAGGAACCTTCGAAGACTCTGACATGTATCTGCGGAAGCAGTGGCGTAAGGCCCAAAGGTTAGCCGACATGTATTGGAACAGATGGGTGCGAGAGGTTCTGCCTGCATTGCTTCCGAGACAGAAATGGAATGCAGAAGTGAGACCACTACAAGTAGGTGACCTAGTTTTTATTGCCGACCCAGATAGTCCCCGAAATACCTGGCCAAGAGGCAGAGTTCTGCGCACCTACCCAGGTAAGGACAACCGAGTTCGACTCGTAGATGTCAAAACCAGAACTGGCGTCTGGAGACGATCGGCAGCCCGCGTCGCTCGTATTTCCACGGTAGAATAGTGCTGTTCCAGCACTAGGGTGGGGAGTGTTAGCGACGCGCTCATTATTTTAAATCTAGTTGCAAAATGGCAAATGTACCGCGTAAAGTTGTTAAATTAGAAAATTATAGTTTGAGTTTAAATTCCCGCCACAATGGTAGGCCGCGCCTTCAGCGCGGTCACCTAAATGTCAATGTCAATGTCAAATAGTCTTCCACTTCGCAAGAAAAACCGAGCGGGTGCGTCGACACGCACTGCGCAATATATTTTTCCAATAAGTGTAACAAATCTGTGCTTCAGTGCATTAAACAGTTATAAAAGTTGCCGAGTGTTTTTCTCCACGTAAATAGTGACCACAACACCTACATGTCTACTGCATAAATGCTATATTCATGGAGCAAGAAACAAAACACAACCAAGAGCAAAGCTGTTATTTATTTAATGCCTTGACCAGGTGCCCTATTGTGTAAGGGCAGAGCCAGACATTCGTTTTCGCTTTTTCTCCTGCTCGCGCCAGTTACTCAAGCCACAAGAGTGTGCAGGAGGAAAAGCGAAACCGAATGTTAGAGCACTTACATAATAAGGCCCCAGATCTCCAATCTGTTTTGATGGAGCTGGGTATTTTTGTTCACTTCCAGACCTATTACTGAAATTAAAGTGGATTTCTGTCTCAATTCAGCCAATCTGAAACTACTCTCCGAATCAATGTGTAGTTACCTTAGGCCAAATAGGTATAATGAAGGTGGATGGTAGGAGATCTTACTAATTGATATACTTTAAAAGAAGACTACATCCAGCAGTAGACCATCATAAAAAAATGCTGGTAATGATGGTCAAATAAATAGCTAATACTTACAAATCCAATGGATAGAACAGCAGCACAACATATTGTCCCTTGAACTGCTCAAGTTTCAACGTAGTGAAGTTGCCGTCCACAACGGCTGTGCCTTCAAAGTTAGGTGCCGATTGCTGGATTTTGGGAGCAAATGCAGCTGTCGCTGAAATTATACAAGTATTGTGTTAATGTAATGTCAAGTAATATTGGTGAGACATGCATTACCATACAACACTACCGTTAAATGAAGAATAGACAATTGACTAAAGGAGAGATTAAAGTGATGAATATAAAAATATGGAAAAAAGTGATGGGCTACCAATAATTTTTAACTAGATACTATAGAAATGATACAAAGTACTCAACAGTAGTGAAGTACAGTGTACAAAATTTGAAGAATCTCAACAGTGCTTAGTTGTATAATAAGCCTGATTACAGAGGCACTAGCGTAAATTTAATAACAACATAAAAAGCATTCTCTCTATCGAATGCCTAAAGTGAAAAAGAAACAGAACTATGCTATTTAGCTAGTATATTTACGATGCGCCTCTGTGATCGGGCTTAATGTTAAGTAACAGTAATGCTTAACAGTATAACTATGTAACAAGTCACAATCATCATCAGCCTATGATACCTTACTGCAGCACAGTGATTTATAAAATAAGTAAAAAATAATAATTATAAAACCGGTCTGGTGATTTCATGGGATAATTTTACCATCTTTTAAGCTATATATTTATTTCTATAGAGCATGGGTCTCCAAACTATGAAGCCTTAGGGTCATGATGATTTTTAATTTTTCTGCCCATCTAAGCAAACAGGCTTTTTTTAGTGTTTTTGTTTTATTAGTGGGATTAATTTCAATTTCATTATTACTAATATGCTTAAGCTTACATACTTTAGTTGAGTTTTCTACGCCATCATTTCTGTCGTAAAGTTTTACCTTGCAAGTAAATAAAACTGAGTAATTATCATTCTGTGTTTTCATTCTCTTCCATTCACCTTATCACAGCAATAGTAATAACAGTTAAACATTGGCTGTCATGGGCCAGATTGGTGACACTAGTCTTAAGCTATCGCGGGCCAGATTGATGGCACTAGCGGGCCGGATTTAGCCTGCTGGCCATAGTTTGGAGATCCCTGCTGAGGGTAGTTTAGGAAAACTCAGCATGTCAGACAACCTATCACAAGTACAACAGTTTTTTTATTTTAAGGAAAATCTGTGCATATTTACGGCAAGTTGTTAGTTTAAGGTCAAGGCAACCATTATCATTACACTTTGTCTTCTTCATTTTATTTCCTTTGTGACTATTCTGTATCAGTGAGTTAATTGTATTAAAGCTAAAGATGCAAATGAATTGTCAATGTGAATAGGTAGGTACTCACTCAATTAATGGAAGGTACCTACAGGAAGTAATTAGATATTGTGAAATGACAGGTATGTCTTAAGGATGCTCTTCAGAAATATGCTCATGTGTTATCGTGTTACATAATAGTTTAACAGCAAACTAGAGAGTAAGGTTTAAAGCTACTTACTAGTGCTGAAGTTAACTCTCTTTGTTGCCGAGATTGCGGGCGTGATGACCTGATAAAACAGAAGAATCGCCTTTAGAATCGGGCCACTTATTCAAAGTTTACAAACGCAATTTATACAAAATTACACTTACCCGACGGGCGAGTTGTCTCACTAAGAACGACATTGTGAATTAGTATTTTTCAGCACAGTTAGTTGTCAAGGTAAACTAATCCTGAGATTAAAATAATAAATTGAATTGAGCCGGATGAAGAAACGAAATGAACCGGCAACGGCGTGCTACAAAATGTCTCAGAATGACACCGACACTCTGACAGACAAGGGACAACTGACATCATATTGACAACTCCTCTATGGACAAACCTTAGAGTATATAAATAACTATAGAGCGCGCACGACGAAGTGGGAACATTAGGTACAAGTGAGAACAAAACGACGTTCCCGCCGCGAGCGCTTGTAGTCGTAGCAGAGTACTAGGAACGTGCGTTTCTCGAGCAACTTTTTTCAAATTGATGTATTAAAATGGTGAAATGTGCAGTTCGACCTTGAAAAAACGATACTAGAAAACACACGAAATTGAAATCCAGTATCACATTTCATCGGTAAGTCGATTATAATACTTATTTTTATGAAAATAAATCCGGAATCGCGGGGGTGAAGAAGACGTGGGAGGCGGGCACGCACAGGCTCGCCCGTGCACCGCACCACACCGCACTCCCGCCGCGTGATTTAGAGATGGGACGTGACCAACGCTGTAGTCGATATAATGTTTACTAGAAGTACTGCATATTACATATAACAGATTTTTGTAACTTTAATACTTAAAATCTTATTATAATTTATTATAAATAATTGTATAGTGTGTTTTGTGCGATATACTTTCTAATATTTTTAATGTAAAATTATTATAGCGGTACATAATGATGTAATGTTACGATATCACGTCTACACTGCTAAATTGATTTTGAAGATTTTAGTGGTTTAATTTAATTTAATGGACTTAAATTAAATTTAAAAAAATGATAGTGAGAGATACATTTTTGTAATAAGTAAGTTCGTAGGTATGTGGCTGGTGGCTAGCTCTGGTGTCAGCGTTATTAGGCCGCGTGAATGCCTCTGACATAGCTAAACGGGACCTACAATATATTGTGTCATCCAAGCAACGGTAGCGTTCAGTTGGAAAATGCCACCCACAGTCGCCGATCCACATAATACCTGACTGTATTTTTGTAATGAAAATATAGGCTCCTACAAATATAGTATAAAATATGTAAAGGACAAACTTACCCAAAATACTGAACAACATTCCAAAAAAAGGTCGAAATTTATAAAAATATCTTTTGTTTTCTTAATTTTCAGATTTCCAAAAGACCAAAATTTGATGAACAAATGGATTATCGCTTTAAAACAAACAAATTTTGAGCCAAACATATGGAATAAAGTTTGTTCAGTACACTTTCTTGATTTTTTTGACGTACATATCCAATAAATACTTAATTTTTCTGAATAAATGTCGTAAGTAACATGTAGAAAAACTTATACTCATATTATTCTCTTAGATGTTATCGCACGAAATATATTTGTAGGTACTTGTTTGTACCGCGCTGAACCTGCATCTATTGACAACAAAATGAGTTTACGTTGCCCGCGTGCCCATCCCTAGTAATCGCCAACATACATATATAAGTAGCTATACTTCATCTGCCTACGACGCGCACTGGGCGTCTAGTGCGGTACTAGCGCTCTATAGTTACTATACTCTAAGGGACAAACTGTGACAAAGACAGCAACTTTGATTTTTTGATTCCTGGCGCCACTACTTAAAAGCATTTGCTAGTGTAAGTTTTGGTCTGTGGTTTCAGGGTTAGACCCATAGTAAAAGTTATAATGACTACATTAAAATCTTGGAATAATTTACAGATATCTGTAAATGTCTGTGTTGGAATATGTCCGCCGTATAAGTCGCCATGGGTATACATAAGTGTATTTGTGGCAAGAACTTCGAATCACAAGCTTGAACGATTTTGCCAAAGCCAAGTTTGGAGGATTTAGTGGCCATTACGCTATCATGCTTGCTTTGCATTGCTCATACAGAATAATAAGTACATAGTTGTGCTTAATTTGTACTAGTTGTGCCATTAAGAATACGTATTATGGGCCCAACTACATAATTGTGTGTGCGAAAGCAGAAGGTCCACCAGGAACTCCTCATAATAATTGATTCATAATGAGCACATAATTAACTAAACCTACCTTCATCTAAAGAGTCCCTGCAACACCAAGCCTAGTTTGACACAACAGAATAAAATACTTAGGTACTTGAATATGACTTCAATACAACAGCCACATTTGGTACAACAGCCTTATTTGATTTCAAATCATATACATAAAGAAAATTGCAATACACACAACAATATAATTTCTGTACTTTTAATAATTTGACAAAGTGATTTACATTTTTTTTACACTTCGAAAATTTTGTACTTACCATATTTTTTTTCTGTTAACGTACTTTATTAACCAATAGACGAAGGCGAAATTATAAAGCTTGTTGTAGAAATTGAAGATCCTATATCCAATTTTGATTTTCGATGCTCTGTAAACCTGTAAAGAAATAATAACTAGAAAAACATGCGCATTGAACTGTTCAGAAGAAATTATTAAGATTACAGCACGGGTAGCACGGCTAGGGGAGAAAACCATTTTAACCACTTTAAAATGTCAGTTGTCATTGTCAATCCATACTTTATTTCCTCTTCGAGGGGATATAATGGTGGAAAGACTATTTGTCCCTTTGCCATGCTTCCCGTGCTGTATCGGGTTGGAGCCGCTTTATACTGCTATTCGATCCGTCTATCCGTTCGGGAGGACTATGTTCAGCAGTGGACGTCCTATGGCTGATGAATAGATCGTTAGATGACTGGACTAGCGCGGCCCAAAAAAGCTCAATAACACTTTGAGATCCGCCTGGATCTGTCAGCATTTTGTGATTTTATGCTTAGTAAGTGATCCTAAACCTTATTAAAAGAAAAAAGTGCAAGTTCAACTCAATTCTTACTGAGCTATATGTATTGCAGGCCGAGCGCGGCAGCGTGCGCGAGCACCGCCTCGGCCGCCTGCCGAGTCTCGAGGTGCGCGCGCGCCGCGTCCGTCCAAGACTTGGCCGCGGCTCGCGACGCCCCTTCCAGCGCGTTCACGTACTTCAACGCGGCACCTATGTCGCCGCGCTCTATCCAGAACCTAAAACAACCGACCTCATTCATTCACCAACAAGTATAAAAAAAAACAACGTGTTGCACTCCGTGAATGCCGGCAGAAGTGAACTTGAACGTTACCGTTATGCATTTTTGATTTTTTTTGGAATGGTTAGGGAATAACTTCGCACGAATTGCTTTATATAAAAAAAAATAAACTAAAATGAGATTTTACATTATTTAAACAGTGGAGTGAACCATACCTTGCTCTTTGCAATAAATCAAAAGTATCCAAATCTTTGGAAGGTTCCTTCGGTGGTTTATCATACTCTTTTTGAGGTATCCCTGAAAGCTAAACATAAAACTATTAATACCTAATTTAAATTCAGATTCAATCTATTGCCAATAAAATACAGCCATTTTCAAAGAGGCGGAGCTAGGAGTGGGTGAAGTGGGCCACAACTTACTGCTCCCGCTCGGAAGGGTCTCGCACTCCGAAAAAAGAACGAGTAAAGTTTTTTTCAGCTATTGAAAAAAACATCCATTCCGCTAGCTACGCTCATGCTCAGTAACGTCGTGCACGACATGTTTAGTTTATATGTGGCGGTTTTTTGTTTGCCGTTTTAGTAAACATCGTGAATTCAGGTTTTAAACTTTGAAATGATTTAGTTTTATAGTGCTTCACACATTAGGATTTATCTCAAAGAAATGTTCTTAAAAGCATTTCAAAAATTTTCAACGATCGCAAGTTTTCAACTTTATGTCCAATCCACTTCTTTTTTACATTCATGGGTGCTACAGCTACCGTGTACCAAGAGGAGAGAGAGAGAGAGAGAGAGAGAGAGAGATAGAGAGAGAGAGAGAGAGAGAGAAAGACTGACCTTCATGAAGAGGAGAAGCGACTGTATGAAAGAGAGAAAGAAGATCGGCAGTGGCGCGCCTTCCTGCTCTACCAGCGCCACCTTCAATGCGACGTCTTCCATCTGAAGTCAAACAAAATTAATTATAATTGTGCCTTGGCTTAGGGATGATTTATACTAGGACGGGGCGGACACGGGACGGGCCGGATGGGGCCCGTATGACGCACGTCCTACACATTTTGTGTAAAAGCTCCCGCGCCCGCCCCGTCCTAATATAAATCATTTCTACATGGCGACAAGCCAAGCCGTGACAAATCGTGGTGGTCTAGTGGTAATGACACCCGCCTTACAATCCTGAGGTCGTGGGTTCAAATCCTGGTGAATTCTTTGGAATTTTTGTACGGAATTTCACACCAATGGCTTTTCGGTGAAGGAAAACATTGTGAGGCAAACTGCATATGTCCATAGAAGAAATTCGATGGCGTATTGTAAGGAAACTAACCTTTTTGTTAGTCTCCCTACATTAAAACTATTTACTTTGCTAGAGCACTGTACATCTGTCCATGTTTATTTCTATTTTATTTCAAATTAAAAAAAAATATCATACGCTGACAAGTTCAGCTATCTGGATTTTGTTTTCGGGCTTCCCTTGCTGGAGTAATCAGAGCTCCATCTGATGTTCACGTGTACTTTACTTCCTTTGATATATCTGTGATGTAACTACTGTTTTCCTTCCCTGTCGTGATCCCGGATGGACAATGGACTGGGCGTCTGGGATAGTATGTGGTGAGGGTCACGGCACCGTTTCAAAGTTTTTCCAGATTGGCTCCTTCATCGGGGGGCCGCTGTTGCTCACCCCGAGCGCTCGACCGGCGCAGGCGCTGCTGCTGCAAGCCCCGTTGGCCAGACTGGCTGGCGCTGCACCATCAGCGTACAACGTCATACATACAGACCCAAATATTTTAACTAAATAATTCACAATGACTAGAAACTAGACGTTATTTTACCTAATTAGTGCTTGTAACCGAGCACTTTGGCATCGCGCGGCGTTGTAGTCGGCTTGCAATCGCCTTGCGGCAAACTAAAAAGCTTCCCACTACGTAGCTTGGGAAGGATTTTGGCTCGGACATTTTTTATGCACAATTGTGACTCTACAGATCTTTGCTCGAATAATGAGTGTGAAAAATAAGAAAAGCAAGAATGTTAGTTCACAATGTTAGTTCACAAAAAAAAATTGCCAGTGGCCATTTTTTTTTTATCGCGAATAAGTTCACGCTTGACCACCAACTCGCCTGATGGCAAGCGACGTTGTGGTCAAAGATTAACGACGCAGACATAGAAGACACCTATTCACCTGTTCAAATATATAAAATATAAAAATAATATATAAAATTTTTGTTGGCTATTCGCTGAATAATATGTGTGTACCCATGAATGGTCTATGCTACCTACTAACTATTTTAATCGTGTTTTTTGTTCGCTTATTGTGTTGATGTTATTGATTTACCTACTTTTTGTTGGTTTATTTACGTTAAGATTGTAAATAATTGTTCATACAGAAGTTATATGTAAATAGCACACTGACCTATATGTGCATGTTACTATAATGTAGTATTTGGATTATCACATAAGTGAGACGATATGTTTCTTGTGATATAACAATAAAGATCTTTGAAGCTAAATATAATCTCACCACGTGATATTTGGCTCGAAGAACGCTCTCGGGCACAACCCCCTTTTTGCGCACCGAATCGGGTATGGCCTTCAGCACTGATTTCACCAGCTTGTCATCATCGCCTATGGAATAAAATAATAATACCGCATCTTGATAGTAAAATAATAGAACATTACTGCAGCGGCCACAAGCATTGATGGACGTGCTTGAGTTGGGGCCAAGGCGAAGCCGAGGCACTCACGTGACTCCATCAATGCCTAGTTGTGGCCAAGGCTTGTAGCCAAACCTTTCTCAAATAATGCGAAGAAATTAACTTCATAGAGGAAACTCGGGACCTATCAATAACAACATAGCTTACACTATTGAAAAGATAGGTAAGCCCTGTTTTGTTCTGGGCGCCTGGTAGGTACTTTTGTCTTACAAGAACTTACTTAAAAAATAAAAAACCGGACAAGTACGAGTCAGGCTCGCACATCGAGGGTTCCGTACAAACATAATATTAAAATAATTAAAAACTTGTTTTAGCATGTGCTAATGAAGGTATTTTATATGATACCTTACATGATTTGATTTACTCACTTTAAATTTTGAAATCATATTATGTGAATTTTGAGGCCCTATTTTTATGTGATTTAAATAAAAATGTACAGTTTTCAGATTTATTCCTATTTGTGTTCAAATTTCATAGTTCTATGTCAACGGAAAGTACCTTGTAGGTTTTGATTTTTGTGAGCGTTGAAATATGCGTTTTTTTACGACATAAACGGCTCTAACTTTTTAACACGGTAACTGAGAAGCTTTTCTTTTACACAACTGCAAGAATTCATAGGTTTACGTATACAGTTTAAATTTCAGCTCGATATCTTTACGCATTCTCGAGATAAAGAGTCTTGACATACACACAGACGGACAGACGGACAACAAAGTGATCCTATAAGGATTCCGTTTTTTCCTTTTGAGGTACGGAACCCTAATAAAAGAAGTATGTTTTATTTTTAATTAAAAGGCTATTTTGAATATGAATTGATTATTAACTTTTTTGTTTGATAGGTATGTCATAGGTACTTCTTTAGTTTAGGACTTATCACCCACATACCTGAAGCCTTTTCGATCGCCTTTAGTTCGTTGTGCACCTTGACTACGGGATCCCCCATCTTGGTAGCGGCCAGTAACTTGGCTCCCGCCGCCCACAGCTCCTGAGACCGACGTGTCTCTTGTTCCGCCTTCAGACGGGCTAAAAACGAACATTACAATATTTATCGCATGGCTAAACGGTTAAAATCAACCGGGACCTACAATTTGACGTGTCACTCGAGCCACGCTAGCACACAGTTGGAAATGCCACTCGCGGTCACCCATCCGAAGACTAACCGTGTCGAACGTTGCTTAACTTCGGCGGTGTATGACCTACTCAAACTATGAGCGCCAAACCGTTTAGCCTCACCAGATGCCTTCAGGCAGCGTAGACGCTCAGACACCAGGGCTTTCCACCCGGCCTGTACCGTAGTATTATTATATCTTCTTTGCCTGTACCTACGAACTTAGGTACTTGCTTATTATTTTTCGCCAAAAACGGCACGCAATCGACTTCAATCAATGCAAACGGAAAAAATCGAACAGATAGATATAATCGATGATGATGATGGGATACCGATTTTAAATTATTGCTGATTTTTTAAAAACCGCACAACTGATTTCGATTTTAGAATAAACCTCTGAAGTAGACCTTAGCGAACAAAAAAAAACATCAAAATGGAGGAATAATTGGCACACTGAAAATAATTATGTATGTAATGAATTTGCATAATTATTTTAAAGACATGTTAGTCTTTTTTTTTTTTTTATTTCGAATAGGTTCGAGTTTGACTACACTCTGCCTGATGTTAAGCAGATGTGCGGTCTTATAATAAATTATTATTGCCAATAAATTATTCTTGTTCTTAACGAAAAACGACCGTATTTAATCTCGTATTTGAATAAGAATAGTGCTGAAAATCGCAATTGGTTTAATAATATAAAAACAAATGTCCTAGGTAAGTACGTTATATTTCAATTGTATGATTACCGTCGAGTTTTTCTTGGAGGATGCGTAGTTTGAGAGCCAGTGCTGCTTTTTCTTGCGCCATCATCTTTCGTTCCGTTTCGACTTGCTTTTGGACCATCTTCTCTAACTTCTTCGTGGCCTGGAAAAACAGAGATTTTTTCACTTACAAAATGTACGTCTACAGGGTTATCCAGAACTGCAGTACTAAGCTGCAACGGGGTAATTAATACCATAGTTATTAATATATTTTACTATGTGGCCAACGCAGACTTAGAATAATTATTTTTTGCAAAAATTAGCATGACCTACTTCACTTTAATCATAAATACTTCACCCGTATACAGAATTCGCGAATATTTCGCACAGATCGATGTAGCATTTTTCACATTATTGTTGATTTATCAAAAATGGCTCAGCCGATTTCGATAAAATTTAAATGGGACCAATTTCGAAGTATTATACTCTTTCCAATAAAAAAATAATTATTGAAATCGGACCACTATGAAAAAAGTTATGCGTGGTTATACATAAAAAAAAATATATATATACGCGTCGAATTGTACCTATACCTCCTCTGGTGGTTCGTCGGTCAAAAAACAGCTGTTTTTTAAGCCGGAAACATACTATCGGACGCGGCTGACGGACGCGACTGACAGCCGCGACTTAGTAATGTGCACAGTCTTAAAACATCCGGTGTGCCAGATCGCTCTCGGACGTCCGAACGCTCAAGGTCGTCCGAAGGTGACGTCCTCGACTTATGTCCGATAGTGTGCACGGCTCAGTGTACTTTCATAGTCTAGATACCTATCAGTCGCGGCTGTCAGTCGCGTCCGTAAGCCGCGTCCCATAGTATGTTTCCAGTTTTACTGTTATTTGGAGTTAGTAGGGAACATCTGATTTTTTTTCTGGAATTTTGGGTTGGCCCTATTATGGTAAAAGTGTAGATAGTCTTCAAAAACACCTACCTTCGGCTTTGTACAAGGCAAGCAGAGCTATTACAGCCAGAGAGATAGCGCTGTTGTCGCTTGAGTTAATTCTCAACCACGAAAATGTATGGAAAATCTTGCCCAGAGCTGTCAAAACTGTGTCAAATATTAATTAGAATTTGCACAGAGCTATTACAACTAGAGAGATAGCGCTGTTGTCGCCTCAGATTAAATAAAAAAATCAGAGAGAACGTCGTGGCACAGTCAAGTGAGGCCGGTTTTTTATACATGTGTGAGTGCGTCGGTGTTGCGCCGCCATAGTTCGACTGACAAGCCAAGGCATAGTTTCGTTGTACGTGGATGTGTGTGTAATTGTCTGTACACGGCGAGGCGTAGTTTTGGTCGGCCTCACTAGTTTGTTCACAACATTCTGTCTTTATTTTTTTATTTGGTCTGAGGTTGTCGCTTGAGGCAATTCTCAACCACAAAAAAGTATTGAAAAATCTTGCCCAGAGCTGTCAAAACTGTCAAATCTGAATTGGAATTTGACACTACTGAGAGAAAAACACGGAAACTAGCCACTGAATCGAGATATGTTTTATGTCTATTTCTAATTCATGTCAAATAAAATCATTGCATCTCTTTCTTTCTTTTCTCGATCGACCACATTATCCCTCTGGTATCTCTGTATCGGAATTTGACACTAGTGCGAGAAACACAGCAACTATACTCTATAAAATTTAACTTGATCTCTGCGACAGTGACATTGACATAGAACATTGACATTTTTAGAGTTGGGATAGTGGTAGAAAAAATCGATTTTCAAACAATGTTGTAATGAAATCGAATGAGTAGTTGAAGGTGAGAAATTGGATTTTATTTACTTACTATTATTTAAGATCAAGTATGTACACATGGAAATAATGTTATGATATTAATTAAATACTCATAATAATGTAACGATAGTATTTATCGACGTTTTTCACTATTATCGATGCTAATGTAACATATAATTGGGTTTAATTTAATTACACATGTAAAAAATGTTATGATATTAAAATATACAATAAAATTAATGATAAATTAAGTTTTATTTAAAATATCGTCAGTATAAACTATCGATATTTAAATTAAAACTCTATCTAAAACTCTGTGGTCACGATCATTCGTCGCCCATCACTAATCGGCATGCCCATAAAGTATGACATTGACAGGTACTGTCTGTACTATTAAGAAATTCAGAGGCGATATTTTTCTGACAGCTGTCGCAAAGAGCAAGTTAAATTTTATAGAGTATAGACACTGAATCGAGATATATTTCGTCTCTTTCTAACTCATGCCACATTAAATCATCTTTCTTTCTTTTCACGATCGACCACATTATCCCTCTGGTACTCTGTGATCCCCGACCAGTAGGTACTCACTTTAACAGTTTCCTCTTCCAGTTTCCGCTCCAGAGTTCTCTCCTGTTGCTCCATGAGTTTTTTCGACGCGTCTTTAGCAATTTGCTCGTTTTCAGCCTTCTTATCGTCGGCCTGCAAGGCAAGTCAAAAAAACATCATGAACAAAATTGAATAAAAAATAAAATAAAAAATAGCCCAACGCAATAAGATTCCGACCATAGCAGTTAACAAAAGAGCTAATAACTTTGAAACGAAGCAATATTGAAGAAACACTAGAATTCACCTTTTATAAAAAATCATTGAAATTAGTTCATCCAAATGAGTTCGCAATCAAAGATGCCACACACAAATACACACACACAAACACACACACACACACACACACACAGAGAGAGAGAGAGAGAGAGAGAGAGAGAGAGAGAGAGACACATAGACACAGAGGCATACAGGCGCACACACGCACTGATACAGACACACAGGCATACAGGCACACAGGCACACATGTACACAGATACACAGGCACATGCACACCCACATGCACCGTCGTTTTTGACTCAATATCCATATCCGCCAGCTTCTTCTCATACGCCTTTAACATACAAGAGTATACGTTCTTTCAGATCTTTCACGTGGCGGCAAAATATGTTGTTACGCGAATGCCATGCTAGCAGAAGTGAGATTTACTCACCCATTTCTTGAACTCTACGGCAATCACGTTCAGAAGCGAATGTAATGTTTGATTGACAAATGAAAAAAATATGTGTCCAATATTTTTTGATAATTGATTTGACGGACTAATTAATATTGTTGTCATCATGCATATTTAAGCCAGAAGTGGGATTTACTCACCCGTTTCTTGAACTCTGCGTCCATATCTGCGAGCCTCTTCTTATAAGCCGCTTGTATGTTGTCGTTCCGTTCTTTCAGGTCTTTCCTCGTCCCCCCGCACTCGCCCCCGGCCGCCAGAGCTGACAAACAAATTGTTATATTACCCGCCGACGCAAATCGAGAGGTGTTATACTTGACTACTGTTTTTCTCATAGAAATTATAGTCAAAAAATCTCATTGGAAGTTAATGCGGTCGTTTGTTAAGAAAGCTTTTAAAAATAAAGGTAGGTACTTAGTAACCGTGCTAGCTTCTCAAAACCTACATAAATTGCGCCAACTTTTGTAGCAACTTGCCATTACTATTTTATCTATTATTACCTTTTTTTCTTAATATTTTTAAGTTTGACCGCTCAAACTTGGGAGATAATAATATAAATATAGTTTTAAAAACAAACTAAAAAACAGCAAACATGCCTAGTTTTTTTAAAATTATTATTATTATAAATGCATTGTCATCGGTCTTTGATAGGTGTGCAAAGTTTAAAGAAAACTGATCGCAGAGGATTCATTTTGAAGAATCTTACTCATCGTGGTGTAATACTACGGCCGGCGTACCTCAGGGTGGCGTCTTATCACCTCTTCTTTTTGCCATTTTCATTAATTCCATTTCACATTCTCTTTCTACGTCCTACCATCTTTACGCTGATGATCTGCAGCTGTATTGCCAAGCCCCTATGGGTTGGCTATCAGAAGCCGTGGAAGCAATCAATAATGACTTGCGCAGCATTTTACACTGGAGCAAATCTTTTGGGCTCAAAGTGAATCCATCGAAAACGCAAGTTATTGTAATAGGCAGCTCTCGCATGATATGTCAAATAGACTGGGACACGCTACCGCGAGTGATTTTTGATGATGTCACCATTCCTTACAGTGACACGGTTAAGAACCTCGGCATTGTCTTCGATCGTTGTTTGTCCTGGGGTCCGCAAATTGCCGAGACTAGCCGCAAAATGTTTGCGTCTAGCGGTTCCTTGCGTAGATTGCGTAACTTTTTACCGACTGCCACTAAAATTGCGCTTGCACAATCCCTTTTACTCCCAATCCTTGATTATGCCGACGTATGTTACCTAGATCTCACGCAAGTCCTGCTGGATAAACTTGAGCGCCTCCAGAATGTTTGTATCAGGTTCATATTTGGCTTGCGCAAATATGACCACGTTTCAGAGTTTCGCGATAAGCTCAAGTGGCTCCCTATTCGTCGTCGCCGGGATGCTCATATTCTTTCCCTTTTGTATAGCACCCTGTTTATTCCTTCGTCCCCACCCTATCTCCGAGAGCGTTTTCGTTTTCGACACTCTCTATTGAGCCGTTACCTAAAATCTTCAGATAATCTCACACTTAGTTTCCCTCGTCACAAAACATCTTTCTACGATTCTTCTTTCTCTGTGGAGGCAGTCAGACTTTGGAATGACTTACCTTTGGAAATTAAGCGTTCACCTTCATTGAACGTTTTCAAACAACTTGTGAAAGCTCACTATCTGAAATCATAATGCTACTTGTTCCTTTCGCTACTATTTTATAACGTATGTAGGTATGTATATAAATAAGTATATGTATATTTATATATTATATCGTATATATGTAAGTATATTTAAAACTTAGATTGAATTAAGTATATTAAGCTTATTATTTATAGGTGTTTTCTTTGTTGATATCTATTTAAGGCCACTATTTCTTTTTCTTGTCGGTTCATATTCGTGCAAGGTTGCCTGGAAGAAATCGCCATGGGTGATAAGGCCGCCCCTTTATAATCATATTTTTTGTCGTATGTGTTAATAGTGTTTATTTTTTATATTGTGGTTATAAATAAAGAGTTTTGTCTGTCTGTCTGTCTGTCTGATCGCTCAAAGTAGGTTAAAATTGAGCTCAAAGGGGTTGGTTACAAGCAAGCAAACATACATGTGAAACTCATAAAAGCATGTTAAAAAATATCATCTTTATAGATCTGGTATAAGACCATATTTTTGGTCCTGATTTAATTTTTGATTGTAACTTCTAGCATGAAGCAGGGTGTCGCAAGGTAGCATCTGTGGCGCTCATAGCGTAAGTAGTTTGACTAGGTGTTTGTTCGCGATTATCGAAGTTAAGCAACGTTCAGCACGGCCAGTCTTCGGATGGGTGACCGCGGGTGGCATTTACAACTGAGCGCTACCGTGGCTCGGATGACACGTTAAATTGTAGGTCCCGGTTGTTTTGACCGTTTAGCCATGTCAGAGGCCTACGGGCAGCTTAAAAACTCTGACACCAGAATCCTTCCAATTTTAAAGCCCATTAATTGTTAGCTTGGAGCAAGTATGTACTAGAGAAGCTACCAGCGTAAAGGGTGTGAGAAAAAAGATGTTTATGTTTTTATCAAATTCAGACTCTAGATAATAGTAAAAACCTGCATAATACTGATAGAAGTGATAGAAAACGGATAATAGTTCATAAATATGTTGATTTACTTAAGTATCTCATCAAAAATTAAACAGTAGTTTTTTTGTCTGATTACAACGTCTACGCCGTGCGTCGTAGATAAAAAAAAACGTATACGCAAACAGAGACAAAAGATATTAGTTTCGTCCTGTTCACACTTTCATACTTGCACATCTTGCCCTCTCTTACTTTTGTAACTTATTTAGCGACCTGTCTAGTTATACTTCACTATGAATTGTTAGGTACTGCTGGTATATATAACTTTTTAGCATTGCTATGTTTGTGACATCCTGTATTATAGTGAATGGCTCAGGAATCAAAAGAAATTAGCCTGTATTATAGTGAATGGCTCAGGAATCAAAATAAATTAGAAGAAAAATACTAACTTTCTAAGCCGCGATTGACGCGTTCCGTCATTCCAGCCGATGCCTCCGCCAGTTGCGCTCTTAATTGCTCGGCCTAGATTACATGCCAAATTAAGAAATTATAAGAAACTCTTACTGTTACCCACCTCAGAAAAATAGAATTATAAGTTTTTAAGGCAGATAAATTTCACACCACTGGCTTTTCGGTGAAGGAAAACATCGTGAGGCAACCTGCATACTTCCGTAGAAGAAATTTGATGGCGTATGCGAATCCACCAACCCGCACTGGGCCAGCGTGGTGGATATGGCCCAATCACCCTTCGTGAGTAGGCCTACGTCCTGCAGTGGACTATTAAAAGGCTGATACAGTACAGTACAGTAAAGGATTTGTTCCGTTACCGGTATTAAAATAAATAAAAAATTTAACCAGATCAATGATTACTGTTTTAAAAAGAGCATTCAAAATGTAATTATTATCTAATAAAAACATATTTTTAAAGCCCTGCGAAATTTAGAAAATCGATAATATATATTTGGGGTATGTAACGTGAAACGGAACGGATATCTTGTAAAGAAACTCGCTAATCTAAAAACTCTCAAAGCTAATTAAAAAAAAAAGTATAATAGAAATGTCAATATCAAAAGAAATTGATTGATTAATTTGATTTTCGATCAGTGTTGCCACCTTAGCCCTTTTGGAGATAGATCTAGGACTGATTACTGTAGGTGAACCTTGGTGTGTCATGATTTAGCCCGGAAAGGGCTATCTAGCGCTTATTTGGCCTATTTATTTTCTTAGAAAATATGATTATTTTGAATTTCCAATATACTTTTTAAAATAACAATTTAAAAAAAATGCAGGGCTATATATTATTTTTTATTACTACATGGAGCTTTAAAATTTTAGTACATTCCTAGAAAAATTAAATGATCTTGGTTAGAATTTTAATACCGAGTTCCTTGTAAATCAGGTACAACTCCTTTCTAACGTGGCTTGGAAACGGTTCTACAGTGGGCACGGGCCACCCGTGCTAAGTCCACGCAAGCAGGTTACTTCAAAAATAAGTTATCAAATGCGTGTCGAGACACGGGTATGATAGGGTTCCGCAGATGGTGAAGATGATTATGATGACGATAATTTCAATCTCTTTTCAATTGGTATATGTGACTAAAAGCCGCTTAAGAAACCTTATTTGTGTTCATTTCAAAAACCCTATTCCATTTCAAAAAAACCTATAAACTATAAACCACACAGAGAGAAGTTGAAAATAAAAAATCACCCCCACTTTACATGTATGAGAGCTACCCCTCAAATACACAATTTTATTTTTTTTAAGTTTAAATTGAGATCTTATTAATTAACTAAATTTAATTTATCATAATGACAAATTTGATGCAATTTGATTCATAAATGTATGAAGTTACAAGGCTTTGTAACATTAGGACACACGGACGGACGGACACAACGAAGTTATAAGTGTTTTTAGTTTTACTACGGAACCCTAAAAATAGCCTGAAAGCGTGCCCTTAGCCCTGACACATTGCGCAGAGGCGAAAACAGTGGTGTTTCCGCCTCTGTGGAGAGTTTCCGCCTCTGTGGAGAGTTTCCGCCGTTTACCAGGGTCGGCGGAGACTTCTCCATAACCACCGGTCTCCCCAAGCTGGTGATAAGAATTTACCTAGGTCAAAATATAATGCAATATAAACCACTATATAGAAGAATTATACTAACATATCTCTTGGTATGATAGAGGATGAGGTCGGGGTCTCCTTTTAAGACCGGTTTCTTGCACAAGTACTTCAAATCCCGCGTCATCATAGCATTTTGCTCCGTGTACTTGGTTACAAAATCTTCTACCTGGGAAAAAACATATTTTGTAATCTCCCTTCCAACCATACATATTATGGAAAAATGTATAGCTAAGAAAAATCTGGATTAGTACCTACCTGCTTACCTAGATCGGCCATTAAACAACAATAAAATTGCATCTGATGAAACCTTGGAGGATTTAGCTACTGGAGAAGAATTCAGCGCGCGTATTATAATTTTGTCATGGTATGAGAAAAATTGTACCTTCATGTGAAGGAGACACCAGACATTTCATTACACAATTTTAGACTTAGCGTCATAAGCAATTAAGGCGAAAATGGATTATCAGCAACTGGGCTGCATTGCTCTCGCTCGCTTCGCTCCATAAACCCGTCATCCATTAACATTTTGACTTTATTTCCATATACATTAGGTCGAAACTTCAGTGAACACCTCCTCCCCCGCGCCTCACGATAAGCTGACAGGATGTAGTGAATGCGAATCGTAGTGCGTTTCTAGTCCGGAGATAAAAAGTCCCTGGATGAAACGGTTGGTAGTCACAATCATTCGGATCTATAATAATATTAAGTCCATAACGCCAAAGAAAGTGGAGTTATATGGACATAGTTCGTATATAACCTTTGTGTCAGTTTTTAAGCCATATAAAGGCCAATGTGATGTACCTAGCTGATTTTTTTCTCGAATTCTGGGTTGGCCATGTAGGACTCACAATCCGAACAGTGGATGCGCATCCCTAGTGGCCATAGTTTATGGTTTAGTCTATGGTTAGATCCAGATTAATAAAAGGCTTTGTCAAAATGTTATTAAAAGCTGTTTTATTAATGGAAAGGCCCTCTACAGGGTCAGAAACTGTACGATTTTTTTCAGGAGAGACGACAAGTCCCCAAAAATCGCTATAAACAGAGAAGAAGACCTGGTAAAAATAAAGTGACCTGTCGTCTCATTACTTGTCTGCATGTATGCACCAGTTATATGATGTACAATTTAGCTACGTTTTCTATAACTAGTCTCATATTTATTGGTAAGAATGTATTTTTAGTATTAAAACATGTACGTGGGCGAATACACAACGATTGCATTACTGTACTTAATCTCATAAAACATGATCGCTATAGTAAATGGTTTTGTACCCTTATATCTGCAATATGTCCATCTGACTACCTAACACTATACCGAAGCATAATTTTTAATACCTTCCACATCATTAGTATGCCACAATTAAATATTAGCATGTTTGATAATTCGATTTATAACTTTTTCCTATTAATTTTACCTTCTGGCACCATGCGAGCCATGCCTAAATTTCATGACATGCGAGCAATACTCAGCGTTCCAACTAAGCAGCGTAATTTTAGGATTTGTGATGATAAAGTAGTTGGGTATCACCCCGTTGACAGAGGATGTTTGCAGGCCATATCTAACTATAACACGAATGTATGTTATCATAAGTCTTATAAAAGAATACAGTTTCTTTCTTTTTTAAAATATAATGTACTATTGTACTTATGCTACTCATTCCACAATGGCTAACAAACAATTAAACGTATTTTATCAGAATGTACGAGGCTTACGTACAAAAACACTTGACTTTCACAGAGCATTAGTCAGTAATAATTACGATATTATCATAATTACAGAGACTTGGCTCCACGATGGTATATTGGACAGCGAATTTAGTGATCCGCGATACGATGTGTTTCGCTTGGATAGGGATTTAGCCTTAACGAATACATCACGGGGCGGCGGTGTTATGATCTTGATACGTACGGATTTGGACGCACATATATTAGATAACGTAAGAACTACTCATCTAGCAGACATACTCTGGATAACAATTCCTTCTAAATCATTTAACGCCACAGTAAGCACTGACTTACACCTGTGTGTAATCTATGCGCCGCCCGACAAGCAACTGCCTCAAGGTATTAATGATGTTGTGCATAATGTAACACGCATTTTTAATTCGCACGGCCACGGCCATTTTCTGATCGTAGGCGATTTCAACCTTCCGTGCGTGGATTGGGACCCTCATATTGGACCACTGCATATAAGAAAAGGACCGGTAGAACTGCAGGATGCTGGTAAAAACTTAATAGATGAATTCAATATGCTGGGGCTAGAACAGAGTAATTTCACTAAAACCATTCATAATCACACAATCGATCTAGTATTCAGTAACTTTTCCGCGTCCTGTAAACCCGCTCGTAATTCCCTAGTGCCAAAAATTGACCGTGCACATACTTGTCTCTCGATTGACCTTGCAAATATTACTGTACGCCCTCTTGAAGAACAGTGCAAAACAAAACGTAATTTTTACAAATGCGACTATGATAAGATTAATGAACACCTGAGCGACTTAAATTGGGATAATATATTGACATCCGGTAACGATGTTGATCACGCGGTGGATCTCTTTAACGCTGAAATTTATAAAAGCTTCGACCTTTTTATTCCCGAACGGAAAGTCAAAAGAGATAATAGGACTTATCCACCATGGTATAGTTCCGCATTAAAAAAACTACTCCGAGAAAAGTGGAAAGCTCATTCCAAATGGAAACGTTCCAAAAATAACCTTGACTACTTAGAATTTTCTTTATTACGAGCAAGAGCAAAACGTTTAGATAGTGATTTGTACAACAACTACATTGTACATATACAAGACAAAGTTAAATGTTGCCCAAAGCTATTGTGGCAATACGTTAAATCTAAAAGAGGTAAATCATCATATCCAAAAACATTAAGACGAGGCACCGGGCCGAGAAACACGAAAACGGCAAAAACGAGTACTTTTGAATGCGCGATGTGAGAGGATGAATGATATCGATTCAAATTTAAAAAATGTCATAGATAAGGGAAAATCTTAATAAATTGAATGAACCGGACAAAATTTTGAAAAGTAACCGGCTTTATTAAAAAAAAAATAAAACAAATTGCTCACCAAAAAAATTTTAGTAATTCGAATGCTCAGAATTATCAGCGACAACACCCCATTATTTTTTACGAATAAAATAGCCAGATCCCTTTTCTTTATTATAAACCGAGATTTTTTTTTTTTTAAATTGTATATTATGAGTAATTAATTAAAAACTCAATCAAATCTCTTCGCGCCTACTCTAGTTTAGCTTTTACTCTACAGTGTTTGCTCAGAATATTTGATCCGGCACTATCTGGGCCGCCGCCGCCGTACCGGTGCGACGTTGCGACTCCGACGAGCGCATGATTCGCTCAGCGTCGGGCTGGCAACGCCGCAAAGTACAGACGGCGCGAGATGCGTGCTGTTTGTTTTTGGTTATTGTCTTCTAGGTACTCTGTGCGACGACAACCGAGTAATTTACTTCAGAATTATTTTCAAAATTATAAGTTAGACTTTAGTGTACTATATTATATTGTAGCTTTAGAACATTATTATAGTAGGTAGTAAGTTAGGTACTTAGTATTTTTATTTGGTAGTGTGTAAATAGTAGTGAACAAGTGTGCATAGAAAATGGGGAGGAAAAATAAGCGGAAAGAATTGTTTTTACAAAAACGAAAAAGAAAACCTAAAAAAAAATGACGGAATGTTTGGGTAAGTCGAATTACATATATAATAAACTTGCAATAAATAGTTGCACTCTAATGCCCTAATAATAAAGTCTATATTTGGCAAATACACATTCGTCTACAGATTATGGATTATCACATTCTTACTACCTAGGTACTTCAATTTTTCTGCATTTACCTATATTTACAATTTTTTTAGGTCAAAAAAACGGAAACTGCAACCTGACGATTGTCAATCCACATCCTCAACAGGGCCAGTAGATAGAGAGTGAGTCCATGCCAAGTACCTATCTATCATGTCAGCAATCAATTTAAAGTATCTAGTAATAATACTCCGTCTATTCTTTATTTTCAAGTGTGTACCTACTAAGATTTGTCTGTACAAACTAACCATACTGTAGGAAACAAATATCAGAACAAAAAGCTATGGAGTCGTCTCTTGATATTTTAGAAACCTATCTAAAATAATGATATTTATTAGGTGATGTTCTATCACCTAAATAATTGTGTTAGCTTTAACTTTTTAATAATTATATAATTACATCATTTTATTTTGTAGCCACCCAGAAATATCACCAACATACGCAGAGTTACACAACGTGTTGCCGACATCTGGGGATTCAGAGGAAACGGTAAATTTAAACACTTTTTTTAAATTATCACGGTTATAGTATTGTCTTTTACCGACTTCAAAAAAGAGGAAGTTGTCGATAGGGTTATTATTTTTTCTTCTTTTAAATAAACGAAATTAAAATTATTCTCCCTGCTTTATCACAAAGATTTTCCAGGTATTTAGTGAGTAGTTAGTACCTATACCTCCGCCACTGTACTCCATTTTGTACATGTCTAATTCCTTTAATAGTAATGTAAGTAATTTAATTTCAGTTAAAAGAACCAAATCCTGAAAATGAAGAGTTACAAAATGTGTTGCCCACATCAGAGGATTCGGTGGAAACGGTAAACTTAAGTACCTTTTTAAACTATCGCGATTATTGTCTTGTCTTTTTACCGACTTCAAAAAAGAGGATGTTGTCGATTTGGTTATATTTTGAAAATGTCGTTTTTTACTTCGTCTGCAAGTTGAACTTGTGTAATTTTGTTTCAGTTAAATGAACAAAACCCTGAAAATGAAGATATTCCATACATATTCGAAAGTACCTCTGAAACTACAGTAAGGATTTTGTTATAGCTAAGGCATGTTTACATAATAAGAAATTCAAACTAAATAAATACTAAAATATGTGCTTAAATTTCAGATTCATACAGAAATACCCGACTTGGGGCATCGAGTAATAGATGTTAATCATTTTACATCACAACTAATACAACTCTCTCAACATGAATCTCTGTTTGACTGCGGATTAGCCTCAATGAAATTAGTTTCTGAACATCGAATTGGATTACAATCGGAATTTACATTTGTCTGCTCTATGTGTAATTATAAAAACAAAATAAAATCATCTTTGGCTGATGTAAACAAAGATGTTGTTGCAGGAATAATGGCAGCAGGTTGTGGTCACGCGCAACTGAAGCAGTTTTCCGCAGCAGTAGGATTACCCATTATGTCTGAACACACTTACAATAAAATGCAGGACGATGTTTGTGACGATTGGGAAGAAACTGCCTGGGAGGAAATGAAAATAGCCGGAGAAAAAGAGAAAGAAGCAGCTGTTATTGAAGGCAGGGTTACAAAAGATGGCATTCCCATGATTGATGTCATTGTAGATGGGTGTTGGAGCAAACGCTCATACAGAACAAACTATGCTGCATTATCGGGTGCTGCAGCCATAATTGGCAGACGTTTTGGCCAAGTTTTGTACATGTGTGTCAAAAATAAGTATTGTTGTATTTGTGCCCGAGCTCAAAACAAAAAAGAAAGTCCCAAAGAACATGTCTGTTATAAAAACTTTGAAGGGGCTTCTACTGCTATGGAATCCCAAATAATAACTGAGGGGTTTAAACAATCCATTGAAATGCACGGTATAATATACGCGCGACTTATTGCTGATGGCGACAGTAGCACCTATGCCAAAATAATAAATGCTCGGCCATACCCAGGCTTAACAGTGTCAAAAATTTTCTGTCGGAATCATTTACTGAGGAACTATTGCAATAAGTTACAGCAACTTACTTCAGACACTCACTTCAACGTTACAGACAGGAAATATTTGACACAAGAGAAAATAATGCGCTCCAGGAAATATATTTGCGACGCTATAAAACTTCACAAGGAGAGCCAAAATACAGATGGTTTATATAAAGATATAAACGCATCTATTGGCCATGCGTTTAACTCTCATGAAACTTGCAACCAGTTATTATGCAAAAAACATATGCAAATAGACGCTCCTAATCCGTTTTTTGGGAGTTTGCTTTGGCAAAAAATAAAAACTCATGTCGCACGATTGGCTGAAAAAGCCCATAGTTTAATTGAAGATGTCGACAGTAATGTAGTGGAAAGATTTAACGGAGTCATTGCCAAACTTGTTGGTGGAAAAAGGGTAAATTATTCTCAAAGAAGAGCTTACCAAGCAAGATGCTCTGGTGCAGTAATATCTTTTAACACCGGCAACTTGCTGTCGACTGTCCACCGTAATATTTATGGAAATAGCCCAAAAAAAACTATTACAAAATACGAAAGAGCTGTAAATGAAAAAAAGAATAGAACAAAACAAAACTGCAAGAGGAAAAAAAATCGTACTTTGGTGCCGCGTACATTAAATCTAGATTATGGAGAAATTGTGGATAAGCCAGACTTGGATGACGACACATTAAAAAAGGCCAAAGACACCTTCATCCAGAATTTGACGAAAACCGAAGAACAGCGAAAAGACGTAGAAAAACGAACTATACTACAAAGTGAATCTGGAGAATGGTTGGAATTAAGGCGAAGCATGTTAACTGCATCAAACTTCGGTAAAATTGTAAAAAGAAAAGAGTCGAATACATGCCGAAACGTAGTAAAAAATTTACTTTACAAGCCAAATATTGACAACGTGTCATCAATAACTCACGGAAAAAAGCACGAAAAAATTGCAATCGAACAATTATCGGTTATGGTAGACACAAAAATTAGAAAATGCGGTCTATTTATAGATGAGCAATATCCATTTTTGGGGGCAACGCCTGATGGGATTACCGATGACAACAAAATAGTCGAAATAAAATGTCCCATAGCACCATTTAAAATGGGTATAGACGAGGCGATTGAACAGAATAAGATGCATTTTTATAAAAAAAATAAAGACGGCGAAATAGTAGTCAACAAAAAATCAGACTGGTATTTTCAAGTCCAAGGCCAGTTACATATTTGCAGAAAACAGGAGGCCTTACTTGGAATATGGTATGGAGACAAAAAAATGAAAATAGAAATCATAGAAAGAGACGATAAATTTTGGTCAGATATAATGGAGCCAAAACTGCTTAAATTTTACTATGATTGTCTTCTTCCCGAGTTGGTTGACCCTAGACACATAAGGAACAGGCCAATTCGTGACCCAGAATACGTGATTTCAAAAGGGAAAGAAAATGATTCAGCTACCATTTCAATAGAAAAAAATACTGGTGACGTTGACGATTGTTCGGTCGGGGATTCCATAGATTATGTGATGCCATTTTCAGAATATTGATATATTTTTCACAAAAAGCGTTAGTTTTAACATTAAGATACCTACACTTTTCAACACTATAGTAGTTGATAAAAATGATAAACACTTTACTAATTTGGCAGCTTCGCAGATAGCGTTCTAGCTTAATCAGACAAAGCAGAGCCGGAATTTCAGAGAGATGCAGGTTCATATCCTACGAGCTCGAGAGCCATAAAGGACTTTATCGTGGCTGACTCTCTGCTTAGATTCGCAAGTGAAGTAATAATTGCGAATATTTTCTCAAAATTGGACGCAATTTATGTTGGAAGAAGTATTGATGGCTCTAAGAAAAGGACATCACTCACAGTCCATATATATTTGAGCTAATTCTGTGTAAGAAGTAAACGTGCTGACCAAAGCGATTAATTGGGAGATGATCTACAAAAAGATGAGCCCCTTCATCAAACATTTCGAAATGTTTAATGAACTGGTTTCGAATACTGCTGCAGCAACTGCAAACTAGACGAAGCAGATAAGTTCACTATCTATGAGGCTACCGGAGAGTAAATTATGATGCTGTGATATATGGCAAATGGCAATAGTCATTGAGAAGCTAGCTTGAGGAGACATCCCCGACTTAAATAAAATCGTCACGTAGATGGAAAATGAATGATATAAAACGAATGCGGAAAAGACGATGACCAGAGTTTTCTGAAAATCTCGATGAATATTCTCCAGGATAAGCTGTAAACAAATTATACATACGACGCAGAAACTTAAACCTGTAAATTCTAATTTGCGAACTTGGAATATTGATGGAGTACAACATTAAAGGAAAAAGTGTCTAGCTTGCTATTATTTGCGACGGAAGAGACAAAAAAGAAAACGAGCCAATGAAGTTTTCTAAAGCAATTGAATGCGCAAGCTTATAAGTACAAATAAACTTTTTGTATCAGGGTTGATGATCAAAAGTGAAAATTACAAATATTTACGGAATGTTGACACAAAACCCGAACATATGGTTCTATGGCTAAAATAGACTTTTACAACACAAAAAAGGCGATAATAAAAGTAACACTTCAAGTGATGACGCCCAAGATCGTGCTAAGAGAATGCTACAGGACGTTCTGTTTCGTCCAGAAATCCCACTTAGATGAAATAGACAGCAGCAGACCGGTATGACAATGACAGTCATTTTGGCAAACCTGGCGAGGAACAGGTACATAAAACGCAAAAGGTAAAGCGATGGAAATGGGTGAGTTTTTGAACACATATTTTGATCAGGCATAACTCAGTTGAGATATTTGCTTTTATTCTTTGATAGCTCATTAAATAGAGGCGTAAATAAAAAAAAATGGCCAAATTGTTGGATATTAATCCACATTGGCAAAGCAAATTATATGTTAAAAAGCAAAGTAATGTTCACTGATTGAGAGCGAATACGATAAATTCGACAGAATGATAAACTTTGCAAAGTATATACGTATTAATGGTGAATTAATAATGTAACCGATCAAAGAGGTTTAATATAAAACACCCTTTATTTGACGTGCATACAGTTATGTGATCTATAGTCCTTCCGATATTTCCGAAATTATTTTGCTAAGCTCAATATAATTTAAAGTTAAAAATTGTCAATGGTGTAAATAATGGTGTTGAGTTTGTCAAATGAATAATTGATAATGATAATGAGTTCTGTTTGCAATATTATAGCGGGTATTTGGCTACCACTAAACAGTGCATCATATTGACAAATAAATGGTATGATAAATAGTACGTATTACGTACGGAGAATAAAGAACGTATTGTATGAAACGTTCAGAAGTAAGGTCTCGGAAAATAATCTAGGTGAAGTCAGTGACAACTGCTTCTGAAACCTAAGATGTTGAGCCCTACAAAGCACTGAATAACGCATTTTGTGCGTCGCTAACACACCAATAAATTATAAATTTAGTCGCATCTGGCGGCAGTATTATTCGGTTCAAAATTAAAATTTTAACGATGGAACCAAGTTTGATGAAAAATCAGTGAAAGTTATCTTGGCCGATTACTTTGATTTATTGTTAACAATATTGTCGTTACTGTTGATGCTAATTTTATTAGTGGTGCAATGGTACATAGACTTTATTGGTGTTATTCTATGGTTTATTGGTATCGATTTCGTTGTTGTTATTGTTGATGCTAATTTTATTAGTGGTGCAATGATACAATGACTTTATTGGTATATGTAACCAGGTATACACAAAAAAAAAAATGTAATCATAAAATAATGTACTTTAATCTTGACTTCTATTCTATTGAAGACTATTTTTTTTTGTTTAAATTACTAATTTATTAAGTTTAATGAATTTATTTTTATTAATTTATTGAAGTCAAGAGATATTGTAAGTAAGTTCACTAAATTAGTATGAACCGAATTAATACAAGGTGTGAGATGTGGTAAACGAAAGGTTTATAAAGCCAGTGGTCAATAGAGTGAACTCTATAGAACCAGGAAATAGATGAGAGACAATTAGCTCTTATCTGGTAGATCGTTACGATCTAGCGATAACGATAGTAGAATAGATAGTATAGAAGTTCTAACGATAATACAAAAGCCCGTTGTAGAATCAACCGACATAATGTTGTAAACATCCAGCAGATTTGATAACAATAACAATCATTTGATACATTTTAAAAAGGGACCTACTCGTACGATACTTGAAAGAGTTGAAAGGGACCACAGATTTAATTTAAAAAGGACATTTGAGAACTGAGCCAAATATTTATGTCACGAGAAGTAATGTTGTTATGATATTTATAGTGGTAGTGTATTAGAACAATCATCAAAGCACACTATTTGTTTGAATTCTTTGAACAATATGAATCAGAGTACAATACTATACCTTATTGAAAAGGTAGTTTCAATTACTGAAGCCTATGTAACTCACTGTATGCATAAATAAATAACATTTTGATATTTAAATTGTAGAGTTACTGAAACAGTATATTTAAGATGAATAATTGGTTTGATTGGGTTTTTCTGGGTTTTCCCCAATCCTGCGCAACAAATGTTGAACCAATTTGAATGTATCCCCAGACAAGGTAGGAAGGTGTGTTGTGTTATTTTAATTGTATAAAATTTCGTTATCAAAATAGGAATTGATTTTTAAATAGATTAATTTTTGAGGGGGCGTGTTGGAATATGATACAAAAACTAATCTATCTCACTCTAACATGTAATGTATGTGAGTGTTTCTCTTTCCTTCACGACGTTTACATTATAGTAAAATACCCCTTTGTTCTACAACTTTAATGCTTATTATGAATTCCTCACCACTGTTCTTATAGAGCTGTGCTAGACCGCACTCGCACCTATCCTACCAAATATCGGTAAATAAATGATTTATATTTTAAACCGATTAACTAAATATTTTATTTCTGGCATCCAAACCCTTTTCTAAGTGTGTGAAGCACGATAAAAATAAGTTCATTGATTATGATACCTGTACATAATCAACATTAATTTGTATACAGGGTTATTTCTAATCAATTAGCATCCTTTTAGAGGTTTATTCTGTATATGTACATCAAAACTAACAACTTTTGTTCTGCAACATTTCTCAAAACTAACAACTTTTGTTCTGCAACATTTCTCAAAATTAAAAAAAAAAAGCTGTTCCATACATTTTGTTGCGGGTCACGGGTAGACTCACTATTCTACGGAGTGTCTACCCTTGACCACGGTTGATGCAACTCGGACGAAACGTCGGGATGATGAGTTATTTATTTATCTCGTAATTTCAGAGCGCGATAAGTCCCGTAGTATATAATAATAATGTGTTCAAATCGCGAAAGTTTAAAAACAGCAGTTGAAATAACCCTGTATTGTATGAAAAAAAAAAACATTAAAAAGATCAAAATAATTTTTGCCTTTTTTTTAAATTGTTGATTAAGGACAAGGCGACTCCATGATTATCTATGCTCTAGGCAAATTGAGTTGACGCGTGCCGCCGCCGCGCCGTTAGCAGCGCCACGTACGCTAGCCCAGCGTTGCCGCCCGCCGCTCTGGCGTGATCCTGTCAAGTGAGACCGCGTAAAATTTTGTCCGAGTGAAGGGGCGCGGTACTCGATTTTGAAACTATAGTTTATCAATGCGTCACCTTAAGACGAGGCACCGGGCCGAGAAACACGAAAACGGCAAAAACGAGTACTTTTGAATGCGCGATGTGAGAGGATGAATGATATCGATTCAAATTTAAAAAATGTCATAGATAAGGGAAAATCTTAATAAATTGAATGAACCGGACAAAATTTTGAAAAGTAACCGGCTTTATTAAAAAAAAAATAAAACAAATTGCTCACCAAAAAAATTTTAGTAATTCGAATGCTCAGAATTATCAGCGACAACACCCCATTATTTTTTACGAATAAAATAGCCAGATCCCTTTTCTTTATTATAAACCGAGATTTTTTTTTTTTTAAATTGTATATTATGAGTAATTAATTAAAAACTCAATCAAATCTCTTCGCGCCTACTCTAGTTTAGCTTTTACTCTACAGTGTTTGCTCAGAATATTTGATCCGGCACTATCTGGGCCGCCGCCGCCGTACCGGTGCGACGTTGCGACTCCGACGAGCGCATGATTCGCTCAGCGTCGGGCTGGCAACGCCGCAAAGTACAGACGGCGCGAGATGCGTGCTGTTTGTTTTTGGTTATTGTCTTCTAGGTACTCTGTGCGACGACAACCGAGTAATTTACTTCAGAATTATTTTCAAAATTATAAGTTAGACTTTAGTGTACTATATTATATTGTAGCTTTAGAACATTATTATAGTAGGTAGTAAGTTAGGTACTTAGTATTTTTATTTGGTAGTGTGTAAATAGTAGTGAACAAGTGTGCATAGAAAATGGGGAGGAAAAATAAGCGGAAAGAATTGTTTTTACAAAAACGAAAAAGAAAACCTAAAAAAAAATGACGGAATGTTTGGGTAAGTCGAATTACATATATAATAAACTTGCAATAAATAGTTGCACTCTAATGCCCTAATAATAAAGTCTATATTTGGCAAATACACATTCGTCTACAGATTATGGATTATCACATTCTTACTACCTAGGTACTTCAATTTTTCTGCATTTACCTATATTTACAATTTTTTTAGGTCAAAAAAACGGAAACTGCAACCTGACGATTGTCAATCCACATCCTCAACAGGGCCAGTAGATAGAGAGTGAGTCCATGCCAAGTACCTATCTATCATGTCAGCAATCAATTTAAAGTATCTAGTAATAATACTCCGTCTATTCTTTATTTTCAAGTGTGTACCTACTAAGATTTGTCTGTACAAACTAACCATACTGTAGGAAACAAATATCAGAACAAAAAGCTATGGAGTCGTCTCTTGATATTTTAGAAACCTATCTAAAATAATGATATTTATTAGGTGATGTTCTATCACCTAAATAATTGTGTTAGCTTTAACTTTTTAATAATTATATAATTACATCATTTTATTTTGTAGCCACCCAGAAATATCACCAACATACGCAGAGTTACACAACGTGTTGCCGACATCTGGGGATTCAGAGGAAACGGTAAATTTAAACACTTTTTTTAAATTATCACGGTTATAGTATTGTCTTTTACCGACTTCAAAAAAGAGGAAGTTGTCGATAGGGTTATTATTTTTTCTTCTTTTAAATAAACGAAATTAAAATTATTCTCCCTGCTTTATCACAAAGATTTTCCAGGTATTTAGTGAGTAGTTAGTACCTATACCTCCGCCACTGTACTCCATTTTGTACATGTCTAATTCCTTTAATAGTAATGTAAGTAATTTAATTTCAGTTAAAAGAACCAAATCCTGAAAATGAAGAGTTACAAAATGTGTTGCCCACATCAGAGGATTCGGTGGAAACGGTAAACTTAAGTACCTTTTTAAACTATCGCGATTATTGTCTTGTCTTTTTACCGACTTCAAAAAAGAGGATGTTGTCGATTTGGTTATATTTTGAAAATGTCGTTTTTTACTTCGTCTGCAAGTTGAACTTGTGTAATTTTGTTTCAGTTAAATGAACAAAACCCTGAAAATGAAGATATTCCATACATATTCGAAAGTACCTCTGAAACTACAGTAAGGATTTTGTTATAGCTAAGGCATGTTTACATAATAAGAAATTCAAACTAAATAAATACTAAAATATGTGCTTAAATTTCAGATTCATACAGAAATACCCGACTTGGGGCATCGAGTAATAGATGTTAATCATTTTACATCACAACTAATACAACTCTCTCAACATGAATCTCTGTTTGACTGCGGATTAGCCTCAATGAAATTAGTTTCTGAACATCGAATTGGATTACAATCGGAATTTACATTTGTCTGCTCTATGTGTAATTATAAAAACAAAATAAAATCATCTTTGGCTGATGTAAACAAAGATGTTGTTGCAGGAATAATGGCAGCAGGTTGTGGTCACGCGCAACTGAAGCAGTTTTCCGCAGCAGTAGGATTACCCATTATGTCTGAACACACTTACAATAAAATGCAGGACGATGTTTGTGACGATTGGGAAGAAACTGCCTGGGAGGAAATGAAAATAGCCGGAGAAAAAGAGAAAGAAGCAGCTGTTATTGAAGGCAGGGTTACAAAAGATGGCATTCCCATGATTGATGTCATTGTAGATGGGTGTTGGAGCAAACGCTCATACAGAACAAACTATGCTGCATTATCGGGTGCTGCAGCCATAATTGGCAGACGTTTTGGCCAAGTTTTGTACATGTGTGTCAAAAATAAGTATTGTTGTATTTGTGCCCGAGCTCAAAACAAAAAAGAAAGTCCCAAAGAACATGTCTGTTATAAAAACTTTGAAGGGGCTTCTACTGCTATGGAATCCCAAATAATAACTGAGGGGTTTAAACAATCCATTGAAATGCACGGTATAATATACGCGCGACTTATTGCTGATGGCGACAGTAGCACCTATGCCAAAATAATAAATGCTCGGCCATACCCAGGCTTAACAGTGTCAAAAATTTTCTGTCGGAATCATTTACTGAGGAACTATTGCAATAAGTTACAGCAACTTACTTCAGACACTCACTTCAACGTTACAGACAGGAAATATTTGACACAAGAGAAAATAATGCGCTCCAGGAAATATATTTGCGACGCTATAAAACTTCACAAGGAGAGCCAAAATACAGATGGTTTATATAAAGATATAAACGCATCTATTGGCCATGCGTTTAACTCTCATGAAACTTGCAACCAGTTATTATGCAAAAAACATATGCAAATAGACGCTCCTAATCCGTTTTTTGGGAGTTTGCTTTGGCAAAAAATAAAAACTCATGTCGCACGATTGGCTGAAAAAGCCCATAGTTTAATTGAAGATGTCGACAGTAATGTAGTGGAAAGATTTAACGGAGTCATTGCCAAACTTGTTGGTGGAAAAAGGGTAAATTATTCTCAAAGAAGAGCTTACCAAGCAAGATGCTCTGGTGCAGTAATATCTTTTAACACCGGCAACTTGCTGTCGACTGTCCACCGTAATATTTATGGAAATAGCCCAAAAAAAACTATTACAAAATACGAAAGAGCTGTAAATGAAAAAAAGAATAGAACAAAACAAAACTGCAAGAGGAAAAAAAATCGTACTTTGGTGCCGCGTACATTAAATCTAGATTATGGAGAAATTGTGGATAAGCCAGACTTGGATGACGACACATTAAAAAAGGCCAAAGACACCTTCATCCAGAATTTGACGAAAACCGAAGAACAGCGAAAAGACGTAGAAAAACGAACTATACTACAAAGTGAATCTGGAGAATGGTTGGAATTAAGGCGAAGCATGTTAACTGCATCAAACTTCGGTAAAATTGTAAAAAGAAAAGAGTCGAATACATGCCGAAACGTAGTAAAAAATTTACTTTACAAGCCAAATATTGACAACGTGTCATCAATAACTCACGGAAAAAAGCACGAAAAAATTGCAATCGAACAATTATCGGTTATGGTAGACACAAAAATTAGAAAATGCGGTCTATTTATAGATGAGCAATATCCATTTTTGGGGGCAACGCCTGATGGGATTACCGATGACAACAAAATAGTCGAAATAAAATGTCCCATAGCACCATTTAAAATGGGTATAGACGAGGCGATTGAACAGAATAAGATGCATTTTTATAAAAAAAATAAAGACGGCGAAATAGTAGTCAACAAAAAATCAGACTGGTATTTTCAAGTCCAAGGCCAGTTACATATTTGCAGAAAACAGGAGGCCTTACTTGGAATATGGTATGGAGACAAAAAAATGAAAATAGAAATCATAGAAAGAGACGATAAATTTTGGTCAGATATAATGGAGCCAAAACTGCTTAAATTTTACTATGATTGTCTTCTTCCCGAGTTGGTTGACCCTAGACACATAAGGAACAGGCCAATTCGTGACCCAGAATACGTGATTTCAAAAGGGAAAGAAAATGATTCAGCTACCATTTCAATAGAAAAAAATACTGGTGACGTTGACGATTGTTCGGTCGGGGATTCCATAGATTATGTGATGCCATTTTCAGAATATTGATATATTTTTCACAAAAAGCGTTAGTTTTAACATTAAGATACCTACACTTTTCAACACTATAGTAGTTGATAAAAATGATAAACACTTTACTAATTTGGCAGCTTCGCAGATAGCGTTCTAGCTTAATCAGACAAAGCAGAGCCGGAATTTCAGAGAGATGCAGGTTCATATCCTACGAGCTCGAGAGCCATAAAGGACTTTATCGTGGCTGACTCTCTGCTTAGATTCGCAAGTGAAGTAATAATTGCGAATATTTTCTCAAAATTGGACGCAATTTATGTTGGAAGAAGTATTGATGGCTCTAAGAAAAGGACATCACTCACAGTCCATATATATTTGAGCTAATTCTGTGTAAGAAGTAAACGTGCTGACCAAAGCGATTAATTGGGAGATGATCTACAAAAAGATGAGCCCCTTCATCAAACATTTCGAAATGTTTAATGAACTGGTTTCGAATACTGCTGCAGCAACTGCAAACTAGACGAAGCAGATAAGTTCACTATCTATGAGGCTACCGGAGAGTAAATTATGATGCTGTGATATATGGCAAATGGCAATAGTCATTGAGAAGCTAGCTTGAGGAGACATCCCCGACTTAAATAAAATCGTCACGTAGATGGAAAATGAATGATATAAAACGAATGCGGAAAAGACGATGACCAGAGTTTTCTGAAAATCTCGATGAATATTCTCCAGGATAAGCTGTAAACAAATTATACATACGACGCAGAAACTTAAACCTGTAAATTCTAATTTGCGAACTTGGAATATTGATGGAGTACAACATTAAAGGAAAAAGTGTCTAGCTTGCTATTATTTGCGACGGAAGAGACAAAAAAGAAAACGAGCCAATGAAGTTTTCTAAAGCAATTGAATGCGCAAGCTTATAAGTACAAATAAACTTTTTGTATCAGGGTTGATGATCAAAAGTGAAAATTACAAATATTTACGGAATGTTGACACAAAACCCGAACATATGGTTCTATGGCTAAAATAGACTTTTACAACACAAAAAAGGCGATAATAAAAGTAACACTTCAAGTGATGACGCCCAAGATCGTGCTAAGAGAATGCTACAGGACGTTCTGTTTCGTCCAGAAATCCCACTTAGATGAAATAGACAGCAGCAGACCGGTATGACAATGACAGTCATTTTGGCAAACCTGGCGAGGAACAGGTACATAAAACGCAAAAGGTAAAGCGATGGAAATGGGTGAGTTTTTGAACACATATTTTGATCAGGCATAACTCAGTTGAGATATTTGCTTTTATTCTTTGATAGCTCATTAAATAGAGGCGTAAATAAAAAAAAATGGCCAAATTGTTGGATATTAATCCACATTGGCAAAGCAAATTATATGTTAAAAAGCAAAGTAATGTTCACTGATTGAGAGCGAATACGATAAATTCGACAGAATGATAAACTTTGCAAAGTATATACGTATTAATGGTGAATTAATAATGTAACCGATCAAAGAGGTTTAATATAAAACACCCTTTATTTGACGTGCATACAGTTATGTGATCTATAGTCCTTCCGATATTTCCGAAATTATTTTGCTAAGCTCAATATAATTTAAAGTTAAAAATTGTCAATGGTGTAAATAATGGTGTTGAGTTTGTCAAATGAATAATTGATAATGATAATGAGTTCTGTTTGCAATATTATAGCGGGTATTTGGCTACCACTAAACAGTGCATCATATTGACAAATAAATGGTATGATAAATAGTACGTATTACGTACGGAGAATAAAGAACGTATTGTATGAAACGTTCAGAAGTAAGGTCTCGGAAAATAATCTAGGTGAAGTCAGTGACAACTGCTTCTGAAACCTAAGATGTTGAGCCCTACAAAGCACTGAATAACGCATTTTGTGCGTCGCTAACACACCAATAAATTATAAATTTAGTCGCATCTGGCGGCAGTATTATTCGGTTCAAAATTAAAATTTTAACGATGGAACCAAGTTTGATGAAAAATCAGTGAAAGTTATCTTGGCCGATTACTTTGATTTATTGTTAACAATATTGTCGTTACTGTTGATGCTAATTTTATTAGTGGTGCAATGGTACATAGACTTTATTGGTGTTATTCTATGGTTTATTGGTATCGATTTCGTTGTTGTTATTGTTGATGCTAATTTTATTAGTGGTGCAATGATACAATGACTTTATTGGTATATGTAACCAGGTATACACAAAAAAAAAAATGTAATCATAAAATAATGTACTTTAATCTTGACTTCTATTCTATTGAAGACTATTTTTTTTTGTTTAAATTACTAATTTATTAAGTTTAATGAATTTATTTTTATTAATTTATTGAAGTCAAGAGATATTGTAAGTAAGTTCACTAAATTAGTATGAACCGAATTAATACAAGGTGTGAGATGTGGTAAACGAAAGGTTTATAAAGCCAGTGGTCAATAGAGTGAACTCTATAGAACCAGGAAATAGATGAGAGACAATTAGCTCTTATCTGGTAGATCGTTACGATCTAGCGATAACGATAGTAGAATAGATAGTATAGAAGTTCTAACGATAATACAAAAGCCCGTTGTAGAATCAACCGACATAATGTTGTAAACATCCAGCAGATTTGATAACAATAACAATCATTTGATACATTTTAAAAAGGGACCTACTCGTACGATACTTGAAAGAGTTGAAAGGGACCACAGATTTAATTTAAAAAGGACATTTGAGAACTGAGCCAAATATTTATGTCACGAGAAGTAATGTTGTTATGATATTTATAGTGGTAGTGTATTAGAACAATCATCAAAGCACACTATTTGTTTGAATTCTTTGAACAATATGAATCAGAGTACAATACTATACCTTATTGAAAAGGTAGTTTCAATTACTGAAGCCTATGTAACTCACTGTATGCATAAATAAATAACATTTTGATATTTAAATTGTAGAGTTACTGAAACAGTATATTTAAGATGAATAATTGGTTTGATTGGGTTTTTCTGGGTTTTCCCCAATCCTGCGCAACAAATGTTGAACCAATTTGAATGTATCCCCAGACAAGGTAGGAAGGTGTGTTGTGTTATTTTAATTGTATAAAATTTCGTTATCAAAATAGGAATTGATTTTTAAATAGATTAATTTTTGAGGGGGCGTGTTGGAATATGATACAAAAACTAATCTATCTCACTCTAACATGTAATGTATGTGAGTGTTTCTCTTTCCTTCACGACGTTTACATTATAGTAAAATACCCCTTTGTTCTACAACTTTAATGCTTATTATGAATTCCTCACCACTGTTCTTATAGAGCTGTGCTAGACCGCACTCGCACCTATCCTACCAAATATCGGTAAATAAATGATTTATATTTTAAACCGATTAACTAAATATTTTATTTCTGGCATCCAAACCCTTTTCTAAGTGTGTGAAGCACGATAAAAATAAGTTCATTGATTATGATACCTGTACATAATCAACATTAATTTGTATACAGGGTTATTTCTAATCAATTAGCATCCTTTTAGAGGTTTATTCTGTATATGTACATCAAAACTAACAACTTTTGTTCTGCAACATTTCTCAAAACTAACAACTTTTGTTCTGCAACATTTCTCAAAATTAAAAAAAAAAAGCTGTTCCATACATTTTGTTGCGGGTCACGGGTAGACTCACTATTCTACGGAGTGTCTACCCTTGACCACGGTTGATGCAACTCGGACGAAACGTCGGGATGATGAGTTATTTATTTATCTCGTAATTTCAGAGCGCGATAAGTCCCGTAGTATATAATAATAATGTGTTCAAATCGCGAAAGTTTAAAAACAGCAGTTGAAATAACCCTGTATTGTATGAAAAAAAAAAACATTAAAAAGATCAAAATAATTTTTGCCTTTTTTTTAAATTGTTGATTAAGGACAAGGCGACTCCATGATTATCTATGCTCTAGGCAAATTGAGTTGACGCGTGCCGCCGCCGCGCCGTTAGCAGCGCCACGTACGCTAGCCCAGCGTTGCCGCCCGCCGCTCTGGCGTGATCCTGTCAAGTGAGACCGCGTAAAATTTTGTCCGAGTGAAGGGGCGCGGTACTCGATTTTGAAACTATAGTTTATCAATGCGTCACCTTAACATACAGATCAGAAGTTTACAGTAATGGGCCGGATATTTGCAATGGATTTAATACATTTTTTAAGAGTGTATTCGTTGATCCACCCTCTCAATACGATTTGACCGGACTTAACTTACCGAGTTGTAGTGATTCTCACAGTATAAGCGAAGTTAGAATAGAAGATAAAAACATTTTGAGCATATTGAAATCATCTGACATTAGTAAATCGGCCGGCCCTGACAACATACCGCCTGTATTTATCCGTAACTGTGCAGAAGCCCTAGTATATCCACTAAAACTTATTTTTCAACGCTCGTTGCGAGAATGTAAATTCCCAGCCAAATGGAAAGAAGCACACGTAGTTCCAATATATAAAAAATCCTCTAAATCTAAGGTAGAAAATTATCGCCCAATATCCATTTTAAATTCTTTCAGTAAAATCTTCGAAAAGATTGTGTATGACCAAATATATAACACAATCATTAACGGAGTTAGTGAGGCCCAACACGGATTTCTCCGACGTCGGTCAACTACTTCTAATCTCACTGAATTCACTCACTTCGTCCTGAATAACATGGAACGCGGAGGGCAGGTAGACGTGATCTACACCGACTTCGAAAAAGCCTTCGATCGTGTGGATCACGTGATCTTGTTTGAAAAGCTAGCAAAATTAGGTATGCACGGAGATCTACTTCGCTGGACCATATCTTATGTAACCAATAGGACCCAGGCTGTCGTGGTGGGTGGATATAAGTCAGAAATCATTAACATCCCTTCAGGAATCCCGCAGGGCTCGCATCTCGGTCCGCTGCTGTATAACGCGTATATATACGACATATATAAATGCTTTAAAGATACAAAATATCTTCTTTATGCGGATGATAAAATATTTTGTAAAATCAGGTCCGTGGAAGACTGTATCGCTCTGCAAGAAACCCTAAATAGTCTTGAATATTATTATGCCATTAATAAAATCACTGTCAATGTCTCTAAATGTCAACAGATTTCATTCACGCGTAGATTCAATCCGATCAAATTTACTTATAAGCTAAATAATATCCCAATACAGCATGTTGATAAAGTCCGTGATCTGGGTGTTATTTTGGACTACAGGCTGTCTTTCACGGATCATATAGAAACTATAGTAAACAAAGCATACAAAAATTTAGGATTTGTTATCCGTACCTGTAAGCCTTTCTCAAATATTAGCTGCATTAAATCGGTATATAACGCATACGTTCGCAGCGTACTAGAATATGCCAGCAGTATCTGGAGCCCTTTTTATATAACGCACTCTCAGCGTATTGAAAAAATACAATCAAAATTTATTAAGCACCTCAATTACCGAGCCCGAACATATTTAGACTACAACAAGGGATGCATTCATCACAAAATGACCCCTTTGAAAGATAGACGCACGATGCTAGATATGATGCTCTTATACAACATTATAAATTCTCACTTGGACACCCCTATTCTACTTTCTTATATTACCTTCAATATACCTAGAACCCGGACACGACACACAAAGAAGTCTCTGTTTGCATCTGACTTCAAAGTTACCAATTATGCAAAGAACGCACCTATTGCCCGTTTATGCTCAACGTTTAACAAGCGATTCTCCGATCTGGATGTATTTAATACATCTAAAACAATGTTTAAACATGAAGTCCACGAGAAACTCATAAGTACATTAGTATAGTCAAATATTAACTAATAATATAAGCCGTGGTGGTCAAGCGGTAGTGACACCCGCCTTACAATCGTGAGGTCGTGGGTTCGTATCCCCGGTCCCGTACCAATGAGTTTCTTTGGAATTTATGTACGGTATTCCACATCACTGGCTTTTACGGTGAAAGAAAACATCGTGAGGCAACCTGCGTACGTCCTGAGAAGAAACTCGATGGCGTATGTGAGTCCACCAACCCGCACTGGGCCAGCGTGGTGGATATGGCCCACAATCACCCTTCGTGGGTAGGCCTACGTCCTGCAGTGGACTATTGGAAGGGCTGGTACAGTACAGTACAGTATAGTATAGGCCAAATTAAACACGGTTATTTATTGAACTATATATGGTGCACTCACTGATTAATTTGGCAACTATTTAAAAACATACTGCTGTACAATCATCATAATTATATCTTAAGTAACTATAAAAAAACATACAGCGTTTAAATTGCGCTTTACTGCTTGAATGCATCCATCGGAGAGTTGTAGTTAAATACCTGCGGCACGCACACAGGCACACACGTTCGTGACACCCACAGAGTGTTGATGATACTGCTGCACCTTTGAGTTACACCATGCAGTTACTGCATGATGTTTACCAAATATTTTCAGTACCGATTAGGTAGGTAATGGCTCGCATGATCATAATTTTTATTTTTATTTTTATACTTATATATTTTTTTTATTTATTTTTTTTAATCAGTAAGTTTTATTATGCCGGATATCATATTATTGTTGTATTGTCATGTTATTGTTATATTGTGTTGTAATTTTTAGTCTTTACGCTGATAGTTTATTTAGTTTGTATATTTCTTTTTTTTGTATATTCTTACTTAGATGTGGTAGAATCGACTTGATTTTTCTTTTCTGTTTATAAATAATTTATAGGATTAGGCCTGTTATTGGGTGTTTATATGTATCTGTACATTTAAGTTTAAATATATTTTTGTGCTGTTGGCCTATAAATAAATAAATAAATAAATAAAAGTGTTCATAATGTTTGTCTGAATCACCCCCTTTCGGCTTAGTACACAAGTTCCGGATAACCCTGTATCCGGATCGCTTGCGGTCTGTTTGGACTGAATTTTATTTTGTACTGTATTCTACATGAACTAAATTGAAAATCACCTTTTCCCAAAATGTCTGATTTTCTAATTGTCATCGTTCATGAATGAACCATTTTTGAAATGTCTGACGGAACAGGTACAATCAGAAACAATACCTTTCGAAACATTTCGAGATCCGTCAAACTTAAAGGTAGTTAACTCCGTAACTGTCAATTCTAGACCATTACAAGCTTCACAAGAGTGACAGAACTCGACAAGATCTACATTTCGCATAATATTATTTTACATTATACTTCATAATTATTTGCCATATTAACTCTGAATTTGCTCGGGAACATGTTATAAAGCAAGTAAAATGTTAAACTACATAGCAGGGCTCTTTTCTCTTAGCTCATTGATATAAAAATATGCTCGTAGGAACATGCGACTAAAGTGAAAAAACCACCATAGAGATTAGTTTTTATTTTGAGGCTGGTACATAGGACTATTTATTGCATAGTGCACATCCAGTTTGGATGTCATCTCATCTCATGTCAATGTCATCTAAATGCTAAAAGATCTTGGCAGCACTTGTATAGACCAGCCAATGAGAGAATGCAATCCTGAAATCTGTCAGTTGGTAATGACATAGACGAACATATTATATGTTTGTACTGTACTGTACTGTACTGTATCAGCCTTTGAATAGTCCACTGCAGGACGTAGGCCTACCCACGAAGGTTGATTGGGCCATATCCACCACGCTGGCCCAGTGCGGGTTGATGGATTCACATTTGCCATTGAATTTCTTCTACGGACATATGCAGGTTGCCTCACGATGTTTTCCTTCACCGAAAAGCCAGTGGTGTGAAATTCCGTACATAAATTCCAAAGAACTCATTGGTACGGGACCGGGATTTGAACCCACGACTAGACTACCTCTAGACCACCTCTGCCATACGACGTCCTCTCACAAGGTGGACGGATGACCAATTAGTAAGCTGTATTTCTATTTTTCATTACAGTTTTCATATTTATTACAGTTTGTTTATTTTCATTAGTAGAACATATCAAAACAACTCACAATGAGAAGGAGCATTATTATTTACGAAAAATATCTGATTTAAATGTTTTCATGCTATAATGTTTCAGATTGTACTTCAGATTGACATTTTTCATTTTGACATTCTAGAAAATAGCCATTTTGAAAATCAGTCATTTTGGGAAAAGTTGATTTTAAAATTAGTTCATACTGAGCACAGTACAAAATAAGATTCAGTCCAAACAGACCGCAAGCTCCGGATCCTGTATTTCCTTCACCGAAGCCGATGGTGGGAAAACCGGTACCTACCCTACTCGGAGCTAATGTTTTCCAAAAAGCACTCAATTTGTAACAACATCTCTCATCGTCTCGATTCTAAAGCGATTCTCCTAAAGTTACAAATTGCGGTTGCTTCTAGCAGCTAAAAATGTTTCAATCAATAAATGATCAATATATTTCTTACCAGTTTAAACTGATTGTCTATAGCCAATGCCTTGTCGTTTTCCCACTGACTCTGTATGCTGATATTATTATTATATACTACGGGAATAATCACGCACTAAAATCACGCACTCGTAATTTTAGTGCGCGATTAGTCCCGTAGTAAATAATAATATTTTCAAATCGCGAAAGTTTAAAAAAAAACATGTTTGCGGATACTCTTGATCTTGCCACGATACTCTCTCGGCATGTCTTTAGTATTAAACTGTGTCCCAATAGTGAGCACGGGCGACTTTTCATAATTATACGAGAATATACATATAGAAATATTTATTGTTCATCACCCTAAACACTGAGGATTGTTTAGCCAACCTCCACAAATTGTTGACCACAATCTGTTAGATTTGCACTTTTCCGCCCATCCATATGCTCCTGAACTTCTTAGGAGCCAGTGTCTTCTCCATATTAACCAGTGGCGTACCGTGCCTTGGCGGGGCCCAGTATTCGCTGGGTGCGTGACGGCAGCGCCAACTAGCGGATGAACTTTAGGCGGACTCTGAAGAATCAAATGGCGAGTAATTAGAAGCTAATCTACTAGATATGAATAAAATATTCTTGATACTGTCGTTCTGTGTACACCAAACAAGACACTTAAAGCTGAAAATGTAACTCCTAATTTCATTTTCATCAAAAAAATAAGAAGTCTGTCTTCTTTGGCAATCATAAACTTCTGATTATCCACTATTCGTTTCAATAAAAAATGAAAATTGTCACGGGTTACACCAGCAAGATCAATGAGTTCTTCATCCTTAGTAATTGAACGAAACCCATAAAAATATTTATTTTCTGTCATAATTCCTTGATGAGCGAAAGTCTTTTGAATAGTGTTACACCCTTGTTCTTTCGTCTTCTTGTCATATTTAATAATCTTGGGGTCACTTGGTATATCAGTCTGTACTTCAGAATCACATATTTCTTTGCCACTGTATATATACCGATTACATATAAATGTTTTTCCTTCATTTTCAACACTCGAAAATATTTCTAAGTATTTGGCATCTTTTATCAATTTTTTTTGCAGTATTTTCCATGATTTCAATTCTTGATTCGTAAGGAATATTATGTTCTTCTGCTCTGCTCAACAATTCTTTTTCTTTTTTGTTTCTGCGTTCCATGTATCGGTTATACCTTGACATGGCTAAATTTGCCTTAACCCTCGCGGAGGTGGATGTAGTCTGAAATATTCTTGGGACGTAACTAGGACTGCCCTGTTCTTCAGCTTTTTTGCCTCCAATGAAGTGTGCACTGCAAATTTTGTCATGGGGCTTTGGGTACCACGGCGATCCATCAGCACTGAAATAAACCAACAAATAAATTAAAGTCACTTAACATTCTCATACTACATGGATAATTAAACAATAAAAGTGTTATTTTATAGGTTAACTTACTTTTTCTTCTTGACGGCTGTTATCCATTTCATTCGTTGTTCTTGTTTCCAACGTGCTTGTGGAAATTTGTAGAATTTTCAAGCACTGTTTACGCCAGTGTTTTTACAGTTATCAACACAGCAGGTATCGTGACCCATATTTCTTTATTTTTAACGAAATACAATAAACAACAACACTCCACTATGTATACGCAAGGATGACATCCGCCGCGAGTTCCTTTTTTAGCCACGGCGGGCGCTGCGATCGATTCGTCTGTCCCTACTCCCCGCTTTGCACCCAGCGAATAAAAATTTATTTTGGGAGCCCTTATGAAGGGAAAAGATTTCTAACAAAAGAAAAAAAATGTTTGCATAAAATTAAAAGAAATATTTACTAATCATAATTACCTGTCGCTTTTTGCAAAATTTTTACAAACAATTTAAAATAAATACATGTACGTGACAGGTCCTTGCCTTTTTTCGGCAAACCGATTTAAATTTACTATTTATTAAATAACTACTAAACCAGAAGAATAATGATTAGTATTGTATTATAATACGTAATGCACCATGAACTATATTGGGAAGTTTTAATTAATTTTTGCTTACGCACGTTGGTGGTCCCCGTGGCCCCGGGGCCCCGTATAATTGATACGGCGGATACGGCGGTAGCTACGCCCCTGATATTAAGATAAAAAAGCATGCATCCCCAGCCTATAAGAAAAAGCCTAAAACCTTACTAACCAGTCTAAACTGATTGTCCATAGCCAACGCCTTGTCGTTCTCCCACTGCCACTGTATGCGGATAGTCTTGATCTTGCCGCGGTACTCCCGCAGCATGTCTTTGGTATTTTTCACGGCATCTTTTGGGGCTTGCACGCCGCAGTCGAAGTACCGGGTTAGCTCGTCTAAAAAGAGGTGCAAAAGAAGTGAAAAATAAATCTTTGGAAACCAACCATATATTTTTAGCTAAAAGCTGTTAGCCAAGTTTTTAGGTGTTATGGCTTAGTCGCAAGGTCTGCCCAACCTGGTGAAGCTAAGAGGAACCCGTGGTGGGGCCACTTCTCCGGGCTTTTCCTCCAAGCCTGTGTAGAAGCTGGCCAAAGTAGGTTGGGTGCCTTATGGGAGGCACCGCAACTGAGGCGGGCTGCAGTATCGTTTGGGAGGCACGGCGGCGAGCGAGGACTGCTGGTGTGTCGTTGCCACTTTCCCTGCCTTCCTCGGCCTCGACGGGGTCGCCACCGTTTTGATGGCGGACGCGGTAGGGCTGCAGGGGAAGAAGAGTGTCGGTATGTCGTCAGCCACTCTCCCTATCCTCTGCAGCCGTAGTGGCAGGCGCGGGGTCACTTTAGTTGAGCCGTTGCATCGGGACCAGGGCTGTCGGATACGGGTGCTGTCCGACGCCCAGTGCTAGTTGGTCCCAGGTGGTAGATGACGATGTGTTTGGTGTTCAGCACATCGTCATTCTGGCGGGAGCGCAAGCTCCGTGGTGGGGCCCGAGTTGGGCCAGCGCTGTCGGGTGCCGCGTAAGAGTGCGAAAGCGTGCCCGTAGCCCCGACACCAGGCGCAGTGATAGAACACCCAGGGTTTTTGGTGGGTATGCCAGCGACTAGCAGTGGAGACTCCCTCATAACCACCCGCCTGCCCGAGGTGTGGTGTTATACATAAAGGATTTTCACTGAAAAAAAGGTGCTTATAATATGAGTATGATACAAACCCAACTTAGCCGCGGAGCAGGCAGCATGGCCGACGTGCTCCTTGACTAACGCCATCCGCTCCCTCTGCGCGTCGTGCAGATTCTTCAGCTTTATCATGTTGAAATCGCTCATCGTGTCTCGTATTTCCTGAAAATTGATGTCACTCAGTTTCAGTGGAGTCTGGTCAGAAGAGAATAAACTCTTGGTAGAGAAAAGGAAGGAAGAAGCCGTGGTGGCTTAGAAGTAGTGACCCGCGCCTTACAATCGTGAGGTCGTGGGTTCTAATCCCGGTCCCGTACCAATGAGTTCTTTGAAATTTATGTACGGAATTTCACACCACTGACTTTTCGGTGAAGGAAGTCGTGGATAGGCCTACGTCCTGCAGTAGACTATTAAAAGGCTGTTACAGAGGAAATAAATAATTGTGCGCTTTAATAATAAGTAAGTATATTTTATTAAGTTGAAGTTTTGTTTTGTGTAATCATCCATCCATAGGTCTCCCCTAAAGATCTCCAATAAGACCGGTTGGTAGGGACTTGCATCCAGCGCGATCCTGCGGTCTTAATGAGGTCATCCGCAGCGCGTGCCAGCACATGGTCTCCACTCGAGAACTTCAACCCCATCGGTCATCAGTCCTTTGTGCTATGTGCTCTGCCCACTGCCCGCTGGGCTATGTAGGTGATGTGTGTGTGTGTGTGCGCGTGTTCACACATGGATATGCGTGTTTTGTGTGTTCCTAGACTCTAAGGTCCAGAGCAAAAGATATATTATGATAATATGGACGAACCCTCTTATAGACGAGGCAGGCGTCCCTCGCAGTCATGTAGTTGACTATCGCAGAGTCGGCGAGCTCCTTCAGGCAGGTCTCGATCTCGCAGATGTCTTTGGTGAGGATCGGAGGAGGCACCCGGCTGCACTCTGGAGCCTCTTTGATTATACAACACAAATATTTAAATAAACTATCTAGCAGGCGTAGGACGTCCTGATAATCCGACAGCTGGACATTGTCCTCCCGTATAGTGTTACAATAAGACCCCTGCATCGAGCAGGTTCCAGGGGCTCTACTTCTGAGTTACGAGCGGCTGGGACGTTTACGAACTTGTATTGAGTATTCGCAACTTCCATAAACAACATAGGCATTCTCCATAAAATCTTTAAAATTCTGTATAAGTTCCTAGCCGTTGAAAATAGAGCCTCAGTTTTTCAAATTCGAATGGCTAGGAACGTATACGAAACTTTAAAAGATTGTATGGAGAATCTCTATGTTATCTATGGAAGTTCTTAAGGGTCTTAAGGTTAAGGTTAGTCACCTATGTACAACCTCGGCGTGGGGCCAACCCTAAAATCTTAAATCAGTTGATCCACCGTGGGTGGCATTTACCTACAGCTGAACGATATCGTGGCTCGAATGACGCGTTAAATTGTAGGTCTTGGTTGTTTAAACAGTTTAGCTATGTCAGAGGCCTTCAAGCAGCATAACATCTCTGGTAACAGGGCTAGCCACCCGGCCTATATGAACTTACGTTCTTATAGACCATCTGAAAAAACTACGATACGTACAGGGTTATCTGCTTACCCTGTACCTACTAAGCCGAAAGAAGGTTATTAAAAACATCATTACGACCAACTTTTATTATGAAGCCAACTCAAACTTGAGAAAAAAAAATCCGCTGGTCCATACAAAATGACAACTCGGAATCACGCACGCTTACCTAGAAGATACCTATTTACTCGGGATTTGAAGACACCCACGTTGTACTTTAACGGGAAGACAGACCCAGGCAAAGCGTTCCACGTTCCGGCTGTTCGTATGAGGAATGAGGATTCGAAACGCTTGGTTCTAACGCGCGGAATGTCCACCATAAAAGGGTGGCGCTTTGGTCGCGTCCGTCTAGCCGTACGATAGAAGAAAGGGGCAGGGGGGACCAGATTGTGCAACTCCTGTGCGCACTCTCCGAAGTGTATCCGGTAAAAGGCCGACAAACACGCTACCTTGCGACGATGCTCAATACTTTGCAGCCGTAACTTAGTCAAGGTGTCGTTGTCAATCAGCCTCCTGGCTCGCCTCTCAATCGACTCCAGAGCCTCCAGTTGATATGTATGAAACAGCTGATTTTTCTTCTCGAATTTTGAGTTAAATAAATAAATATTTTGGGACATCTTACACACGGCCTCTAACCCCAAACTAAGCAAAGCTTGAGATATGGCTGCCAGTGACTGATATACTACATATAATTATTAAATACGTACTTATTCAGATAGTATAACTAAATAACACCCAGACACAGAGCAAACACTTATATCACATAAATATTTGCCCGGGGTGGGGATCTAACCCACGCCTCTTTGACCCAGAAGTTAGGGACACTACTGAGCCACCGAAGCAGTCAGCAGTTGGCCCCATAGTAAAAGTTGTACGTAATGATGATATTAATCACTCCCATTCGGCTTAGTACACCAGTTCTGGATAATGAAATGATTTTAATTTTACAAAAATGATAATTAGCTCAGTTGGGAGTCTCGGGCTAGTCATCCAAGAGAGGCAGGTTCGAGTCATGCATTCGCGACGAACTGGCAACAAACGCTTTTGAAATGTTTATCACAAAAATAACTCTGAGTTCTGGATAACCCTGTAGAGTTTGACTATGGGAACCAAACATATCGCATGGCAAGCAGAGCTCACCATCGACGTCGCTATCCAGATCACTAAACTCGACTACGACATAATCACCTTCAATCCGCTTCGGCGGCGGACACTGTGGGTTCTCGGGGGCAGCTGAAATAATATAAATATAGTTTAAAAAAAAAAACTAAGAAACACGCTTAGGAGTAATCAATTTTTTTTTAATTTATTATTATTTCTTTTATTCAAATAAAAATCACAAGCATAGCTTGGTCCTTTGGCAGGCATCAGTGGAGCCGCAGCCAACACTGAGAGACCCTTTTACATAAAATGTTATATAACTTATCTGTTAAGTGCATAGAGTAGGCTTTGATTATTTACTTGTAAATAATCTAAGAGAGTAGGATGATAATAACTATTGCTAGATATGATTTACAGTATTTCGGGTTATTGTGATGTGGTGATAGATGACTTACAAAGATAGGCTATAGGATGAGGTGCGGCACCCGCCAAATAATGCTTCATTTCACAATGTTTAGGCGGGTGGTGACTAGCCATCAACTAAATGGGCCCCCCATAAAGGCTACCGTAAGTTGGCACCGGAGGGGCAACATCGGTGTGGATGGCTTAGGGTGTCGAGAGGTGTGCTGCGCTTTCACTAGACGCTACGCGCGGCGGTATGCCTTTTAACACTTCTACCCTGGAGCTTAGGTTTTAAGCTCTTGAGATTTCCACTCCAAGCCGGCCGGTAAAGGCAAGAGAGAAGTCAGGGGTTTCATTTAGCCCCAGGGAATCAGGGTTCGCGGCGCCGCTCACCGACGGCTCGCCACAAAGCCTCCCCTGCGCGTTATTATAATTATTTTATAGGTGAATGCATTGTCATCTATCTTTGATAGGTGTGCAAAGTTAAAAGAAAATATGATCGCTCAAAGTAGGTCAAAATCGAGCTCAAAAGGGTTGGTTACAAGCAAGCAAGCAAACATACAGGTGAAACTAATGAAAGCGTGTAAAAAAAAAACAATTCCTTTCGCTCATAGAGACCAGTGAGATTTTATTTGTCGACTTTACATGAAAGTTACACCGACTTGGAGTAAGTTCTATACATTTATTTGATTGTAAGGACGGCGTTCCACAGTATACGAATCTTCTATTGATTTTCTTTCTTCTTGGGGAACGTCGAATATCCTCAATCCTTAATCAAGCGAGGCTCGGAGGGGTTGGAAAAAATAAATACCTATTTTTCCTAAAAATAGCATGACCGACTTCACCCGTGTACAGAATTCGCGAATATTTCGCACGTATCCATGTAGCATTTTTCACATTATTGTTGTGTTATCAAACCAAGGGACCAATTTAAAAGTATACTCTTTCCAATAAAAAAAGAATTATTGAAATCAGACTACTATGAAAAAAGTTATGCGTGGTTATACATAAATATACATATATACGCGTCGAATTGAGTACTTCCTCCAGTTCGTCGGTCAAAAAGTCATACGTACGTTGTGGAATCACTTTCCCCTCATCGTCGCAGATCATCGGTGGGGGGGAGAAGAAACCATCGAACGCCTTCTTGACGTCTCTGACGCATTTCTCCGCGAACTCCTCGTACGTCATGTTTTCCTGGTGGACTACCGCGATGATGTCGTCCAGCCATGGCGCGTGGAGTGTCAGGTAATCGCGCAATTCCGGGTTTGTTCTGGAAACAAATAGATTTTGGCTCAAACGGGTCTGGAGAGAACGGCAACAGTGTGCGGCCACGTTTTTGACCGATTCATGCTGATATAGAAAGAGAGCGTAGGGCGCTGGCCGTGAGGGGCAATATGATTATCCGTAATTTTTCCGGTGTTTTTGAGTTTTGACAAAAGTTGCAGAACAAAAGTTGTTAGTTTTGATGTACAGAATAAGCCCCTAGAAGGATGCTAATTGATTAGAAATAACCCTGTATATATTTATAAGTGTAAATATATATTTTTATGTGTAACGCATAACTTTTTTCATAGTAGGTAGTCCGATTTCAATAATTATTTTTTCATTGGAAAGAGTATACTTCAAAATTGTTCTCATTTAAATTTTATCGAAATCGGCTGAGCTATTTTTGATAAATCAACTATAATGTCAAAAATGCTACATCCGTGCAAAATATCATCGGATTCTGTACACGGGTGAAATCGGTCAAGCTATTTTTTGCTAAAAACAATCTTGTCGTAGAGAACGGTCAAGCCTAGGTAGGCAGGTTTGAGAAGTTAAGCGAAGTTCCGGGAGCTCCGGTGCGTTCCCCTGGAGATTCCGAAGCTCCCAAGAGCGCTCAAAGCCAGGCCACGGAAGAGGTTTTAGTAGACAATAGAAAGTTCTTTCGTTTCTTTAGTGGGTATAGTGCGTGCAACCAAAGATGAGACTTGAAGAACGTCAGTGGTGGGGGATCTTGCGGAGGTACAGTCTTGTACAAACTAACTATCCAGAATTTGTGTATCTATTTAACGTTTCATAAATAAATAAATAAAAAGCCTTTATTGTTGCACTTTGAATTTTACAAGATAAATATGCCTATAACTTAAAATTAAGTTATTAAACTTAACTGTTACATTATTCACTAACTTAACTGATTAAATCTTAACTATAAAGTACAATTAATTATGTAACATCGGCAAACGCTTTTTTTTTTTTTTTATTTAATTTATATATAATTATCAATTTAAATATAATTTTTTATTCCTTTTCCTGTACAACTTGTCTTCCGACAAAGGCCTCCTCCAAAGATTTCCATTTTTCTCTGTCCTTTCTCGTACGTGTCCATGTTGGGCCCGCTATATTTTTGAGGTCGTCTTCCCACCTCTTGATTTGTCTACCTCTTTTTCTTTTGCTATCAAGTGGACACCATTCAGTTAATAGTCTTGTCCATTTTTCTTTCTTTTCTCTTAACATATGTCCTGTCCATCTCCATTTTAGCCGTTTGAATGTTGTGTAGGCATTTTTGAATTTTGTCTTACTTAAAAAAAAAAAAGTAACGTTTCATAAACGTTTTTTAATAGTTTGTATATCTATTATCCAGAATTTGTATATTTATTACAAACCAAAGTGATTTCTCAAGTCTCATCTTTGGTGGCACGTGTCGTACAATCCTAGTCCTACGTAGCCCGGCTGCACCCCAAAGAAGTCTGATATCTTGCAAAGATGATGCGGGCAAGTCTCCCGAACTTATAAGCTTGCGGTGCGGGTGAAGGTTGCTATTTGATAGAACTAAGTGTTCAGTCATAGCCCAACTGATTTGCTAGTTAAAATGGCAGTGAGCAGGGTACAAAGCTCGGAGGTTTGATGACAGATGGGATCGAAAAGTTCTCGAGTGGAGACCATGTACCGGCAAGCACAGCGTAGGACGTCCCCCTACGAGGTGGACAGATGATCTCATTAAGATCGCGCTGGATGCAAGCTTTAAACAGGTCTTATTGGAGATCCATACTTAGGGGAGGCCTATGTCCAGCAGTGGACGTCATATGGCTGATGGGTGGATGAAGAGCACAGAGCGTATCTTCAGACAACGCACAAATTCCAACTGCTAGTACCTATTTAGATTTTCATTTTACTCATAACCAAATTTTACTACGAGTACAACCCAGAAACCGCATAAAAAATGGTGTTATTTTTTTTTATCAAAGTAACGAAAAACTTCATCGACACTAGCTATGGCTATGAAAAAGCTTACTTGGCGTACCTAAACAACTAAAACGTCTCTTACAGGAGGTAGTCTTCCTTGGGCTTAGGGGCTGGGGCCGAGCTCCGGGCAAGTCTCTCGCTCGAGCGGCTCGCTGTACTTGTAGCTTCGGGGCGACCGGGTCAAGGCTGCTACTCGGATGTAAAGCCGAACATTACAGTACTTAGCCCTTACTTGGCGTAAACAACGAATGCTCCCGCGGCTCGCTGTACTTGTAGCTTCGGGGCGACCGGGTCAAGGCTGCTACTCGGATGTAAAGCTGAACATTACAGTACTTAGCCCTTACTTGGCGTAAACAACGAATGCTCCCGCGGCTCGCTGTACTTGTAGCTTCGGGGCGACCGGGTCAAGGCTGCTACTCGGGTGTAAAGCTGAACATTACAGTACTTAGCCCTTACTTGGCGTAAACAACGAATGCTCCCGCGGCTCGCTGTACTTGTAGCTTCGGGGCGACCGGGTCAAGGCTGCTACTCGGATGTAAAGCTGAACATTACAGTACTTAGCCCTTACTTGGCGTAAACAACGAATGCTCCCGCGGCTCGCTGTACTTGTAGCTTCGGGGCGACCGGGTCAAGGCTGCTACTCGGATGTAAAGCCGAACATTACAGTACTTAGCCCTTACTTGGCGTAAACAACGAATGCTCCCGCGGCTCGCTGTACTTGTAGCTTCGGGGCGACCGGGTCAAGGCTGCTACTCGGATGTAAAGCTGAACATTACAGTACTTAGCCCTTACTTGGCGTAAACAACGAATGCTCCCGCGGCTCGCTGTACTTGTAGCTTCGGGGCGACCGGGTCAAGGCTGCTACTCGGATGTAAAGCTGAACATTACAGTACTTAGCCCTTACTTGGCGTAAACAACGAATGCTCCCGCGGCTCGCTGTACTTGTAGCTTCGGGGCGACCGGGTCAAGGCTGCTACTCGGATGTAAAGCTGAACATTACAGTACTTAGCCCTTACTTGGCGTAAACAACGAATGCTCCCGCGGCTCGCTGTACTTGTAGCTTCGGGGCGACCGGGTCAAGGCTGCTACTCGGATGTAAAGCTGAACATTACAGTACTTAGCCCTTACTTGGCGTAAACAACGAATGCTCCCGCGGCTCGCTGTACTTGTAGCTTCGGGGCGACCGGGTCAAGGCTGCTACTCGGATGTAAAGCCGAACATTACAGTACTTAGCCCTTACTTGGCGTAAACAACGAATGCTCCCGCGGCTCGCTGTACTTGTAGCTAGAGGGGGCGAAGGCTACTATTTGGATATCGGGCCAGACATTACAATAAGCGCCACACAAATCGGCGGATGAGAAGTTAACCGCAGATGACACTTCGCCGTGATTCGCTAATTATTGCATGTGCGCACAATGCCGACACCGCGTGGCGTAGTGTTGAGCACGAGCGTAGGGAGCGCGCGGGAAACATGAGGTTGGCGGGCGGGTGTGCCCCGGCGTATCGTCTGTCTTGCTCCCGCTCATACCTATATTTCGGCTTTTGCGCAGTTTTCTGCGCATAACTTCCCATCCGCCGATTTGTGTGGCGCTTAATATACTTACTTGGCGTAAACAACAAAGGCTCCAGTGAGCGTGAGTACCGCCATAGTCCCCCACAGGAGGTAGTCCTCCTTGGGCTTGGGCGGGCGCGGGGGCGGGGGCTGCGGGCAAGTCTCACGCTCCCGCGGCTCGCCGTACTTGTAGACAGGGGGCGAGGGGGTGAAGGGTGCTATTTGGATGTCGGGTCGGACACTGCGGTACTACAACAAATAATAATCACAAAATTATATTATAGAACGAATGAAACTTAATGGAGTTTGTGAACAGGAGTCGAGTGTTTGCGCAGTAGAAATATTATTATTATGTACTACTTGACTAATCGCGCACTAAAATTACGAGATAAATAAATACATCACTATCCCGTGACCACGTTCGATGAAACTTGGTCAAAACGTCGGGATGATGATGTATTTATTTATTTCCTAATTTTAGTGCGCGATTAGTCCCGTAGTAGGTACATACCTAGTAATGTGTTCAAATCGCGAAAGTTTAAAAACAACAGTAGAAATATATTCATATGTCAGGGGCGTAACGAATGGGCGCAGCTTGTTGCTGACTTCACATCTTAATGCGTACAATAACAAAGAAATAGAAACACAAGGGAAAGATCATGAAGTGATATAGGTATTTCGAAAAATATTCCCTCGTGCAGGCTGTAGAAGAAGTTCTACAAAACGATTAATACCACACTCACCAATATTTTTCTGGCAGCTACAACTGAAGTTCTGATCTTAAACATTGTTTTAGTTTTTATTATTGAAGATATCCGTTCATTGTTTATTCATAGCATTGAATAAGAACTAAAGTTATTCATAGCGCTTTGCGCCATTTGCAATCTTCTGTCATTTTCACATCTGTTGTGCTAGAACAATAAATAAAAAAAAACTTCTTAAAGAGGTTGAATGGTGAACGCAACAAGATGTATCACCACTCGTATATACAAAAAAATGATTATTTACCTAACAAAGTTCTGGTATTTTATTTCAAAAGTGTGGGGATTTGTAGACCTTTAGTCCAAAAATCCCCTTCCACAAAATCGCAGGGGATTTATGGACAAAAATTCCACTTATCCCTTGCGCAGGGGATCATATAAGGGGATTTGTGGAATAAGCCCACGCCAGGCGGGAATCCGCCGCGTGCGCACGCTTACCGTAAACGCTAAATAATCTAGCATGTAATAACCTTGTCACCATGATTGTTCAAATAAAGACAAAAGTTAATTAAAAATGCTTTTATCATAAAATAAATAATTTAAAAAAAATCGCGTCTAAACCTCGGGTCTAAACGCTTCTCTTGTGTGAGCGGTATCGTACCAACTTGTTTAGTACCTGAAATAAGCGAAACGCGCATTAAAAAATATTGATCTAGCTAGAGCAGAGATATGTGCGGTCATAAAATCAAAATACCCAAATAAAAAAAAAACATTTAAAAAGATTCTAATACCAAAACAAAAGTCGTAAATCGTAATTTACCAAACGACGCCACTATGTAACAATGCTCATTACAAAGAGAATGTAATGTTCATTATAGTCAGAGATCCCACCGCAAGAACATGCCGCTCATAGCGTACACAGAAATTACCCCTACACCCACCAGTGGGTGAGCCAGTGTGTGAACGGGTAGCGAGCCAAATAAACTTCTTAGAGATAGAATGTTTAAAACAGAAAAAGTTTGTCTATAATTGTGACCTAAAAAAGTTATCTAGAATTATAGCAGACGGTTAATGGGAAAAAAGTAGGATGAGTGAACGCGAGTGGCATTTACAATTGAGCGCTACCGCGCTTCGAATGGCTCGTCGATTGTTTTAACCGTTTAGGTCAGCGGCTTCAAATCCGTGTTGCCGATACTCTAGCAGTACATTACATCTGGTAGAGCCACAGGCAACAAAAGCTGAATACAAGGTTATCCAGAACTGCCCCCCTACCGCCTAAGCAATAGCAATCGTAATAGCAATCGTTTATGACTTCATTTTAGTCATTTGGCACCGCCTATGTGACGTTAGCCATCAATTGCTTTGTACGGATTGCGAAAGCAATCGTTGAATGAACAACTTTCAATCAATCAATCAAAGTTTTATTGACATAAATAAGGTACATGAAAATTATTGAAGCCTCTGATTCCCGAACTAGCCAGGGGCTGTACTACGGGAACCAGCGTCTTCTCCTATAATAACGACAAATTATGTCAATTTACTTAGTTATGTTACTTATCTTTGATGGCTAACGTCACATAGGCGGTGCCAAATGACTAAAATGAAGTCATAAACGATTGCTATTGCTTAGGCGGTAGGGGGGCTGGTGTAATCTGAAAGGTTCTCAAAATCCGGCCCCCCTACCGCCTAAGCAATAGCAATCGTAATAGCAATCGTTTATGACTTCATTTTAGTCATTTGGCACCGCCTATGTGACGTTAGCCATCAATTGCTTTGCGCGGATTGCGAAAGCAATCATTGAATGAACAACTTTGATGGCTAACGTCACATAGGCGGTGCCAAATGACTAAAATGAAGTCATAAACGATTGCTATTGCTTTAGGCGGTAGGGGGGCGGGTTGGCTTCATAGTAAAAGTTGTTCATTATAATGGTCTTAATAACCCCTTTTTAGCTTAGTAAAGGGCACGCAGACCCTGTATGTATGTATGTATACAGTATAGCCACCAGGCCTAATCCAACTTATTTTACACCAAAATAAAACAAGACCAATCGAAATAAAAATCATTCTTTTAATTTATTTAAATTACTATATTTTTATATTTACACAAGTTACTAAATTAACAGAACATTGGATTTGTCAACCGGTACATTGCGTGTTTATTTCATCATTTAAATGCAATCAAGTATGAAGTTGCTAGCTTATATAGGTGTTAGGTTCTAGCCATTTTATGGATAAGTTTCATACACCGATATTACATGATATCATCATCATTTTAGTCTTCATCGATCTACACGGACATAGGCCTTCTTTTACTTCTTCCCTGGCCTGTCTCAATGACATTTACATTGTTATTTTGTCTCATAGAATTAGAACTAAAGTAATAGAAACCGTACTAAAATAGCAAATGATATACATCACTTTGTCTCACTTTAAATATGAAATTTAAAAGGTGTTAGAACAAGATGCACATACACCCGAACTTACGTAAGTAATTTCGAAGGGTTTCACAAACTAGCATTGAGCTATCTCGGGTGTCCAAATTCAAAAAAGTAAAAAGTAGGGAGGTAAAATGATCAGAGATCATATCGCAAAAGACAAAGTGGAACCACTTTTAACCATTTTGACATTCCAACTTGTGATTCTGACGTATGTCGACAGACAATGAGTTTTTCTTGTTCCTTTCACTCTCGCGTATGCGGTATAACCAGATATGAATGAGACAGCTATAACTTAGTTTTTACTTGAGCTTACTAAATTTTGTAAGTATTCTATTACTTTAGTTATAATTATATATTTTGTTTTGACTCGTGGATCATCAAAAAGAGACAGTTATATAGCGTTCATGCATAAAAGAGCATATGGCACCAACGAGCCTATCTAGCCTAAAACGTTTGAAATCCAACTAATTTTACATTTTTTATCGTACACGCCTTTAGTACTTTTATATTTAACGTACGCGTTCCGTCGAACCTCGTTATTTTTAATAAATTAAGCATTCACAACTGCATTAGTTAACTTTGCAATTTTTGCTGTTAATCCGTATTGGACTTTAAAAACAAGTGCGTAAAGTTGGATTGATGTGTTTGATGTATACTGAGCGCCACACAAATGGAAAGATGGGAAGTTAGCCGCAGATGACACTTCGCCGTGATTCGCTAATTATTGCGCATGTGTGCACAATGCCTATACAAATGGCGAAGTAGTGAGCTCGGGCGTAGGGAAGGCGAGGGAGGTTGGCGGGCGGGTGTGCGCCGGCGTCTCGTCTCTCTGGCGTTTGCACAGCTCTCTGCGGCTAACTTCCCATCTTTCAATTTGTGTGGCGCTCAGTATAGGTGCTTAGACTTTTAAGTATTTGTGAAAGACAAATCGAAATTTTGTTTAAATTCAATGAATATTGACAACAGCTTTATTGTGGCTTACAATCTTTTCCGCAGCTTAATTGACAAAGCAACAAAGACGGAAACCGCAGCTGCAGGTTCGAATCCTGACAGCTGCTATTTTTTTTTAAACTGTCTATCACAAATACTGGGATATCTGCTTACCCTGTACTAAGTGTGTGACTAAGACTATCATTACGAACAACTTTTACTATGGGACCAACTCAAAATTCAACAATAAAAAAAACAGCTGTTACCTGTTTTTACTCATGTATACTATCGCGGCCGGGCCGCTGGGGACTCGACTGGTTTCGGAGTAATTAGTACTCCTTCGTCTTCGTGTACGCGTGCGCCAGTCGACGGGAGCGCGCGTATTCCTTGACGAAGGAGTACTAATTACTCCGAAACTGGTCAAGTTCCCAGCGGCCCGGCCGCGATAGTATACGTGAGTAAAAACAGGTAATAGCTGTTTTTTTTTATTTTGAAATTTAAGTTGACACCATAGTAAAAATTGTTCGTAACAATGGGCCTTAATGACATCCTTCCGGCTTATTACAGGGTAAGCAGATAACCCTGTATGAAAGCCAAAGCTCTCAAAGGTGTTCAATAACAACAATTTTACCTACTTAATTATTTTTTTGCGAAAAATAGCATGACCGACTTCACCCGTGTACAGAATTCGCGAATATTTCGCACGGATCGATGTAGCATTTTTCACATTATTGTTGATTTATCAAAAACGGCTTAGCCGATTTCGATAAAATTTAAATGGGACCAATTTCGAAGTATATCTCTTTCCAATAAAAAAAGATTTATTGAAATCGGACTATAGTATTCCGTTTTCAATAATTAAAGAAAAAAGTTATGCGTGGTTATACATAAAAAAAATATATATATGCGTCGAATTGAGTATCTCCTCCGGTGGTTCGTCGGTCAAAAATAAATAGCGAATCATCGTTTAATTGCATTAATAATAATCATTTTACAACGAAAATAAATTCAAAACACCAAAACGGTGGTCATGATAGTTTATGCAATTTTGAACCATATTGTAATGATTTTGAACTATATAAATACGTAGAATATCAATAAATAACTATTACAATAACTTAATAACCAGAATTCATTAAGAAAAAAAAAACAGATAGAGATACGAAAAACCCTATAGAAGTACAATACTTTTCAAATTTTTCAATTTTTTTTGTAAGCCCGGATAAAATAAAAATATTTTGTTCAATTTTTATCATTATGTATTTTGAAGGGAAAAGAGTACATCACCTTTTGCCGAAATAAGACCTAAAAGATAAAAAAAAAGTTTAATATTAAGAGACAGTGGTTTAAAATATAAATAAATTTATTTCCTAAAGTGTCCGGATCCTTTTAAGTTCCAAGCTGTCTTAATTCTCACAATCTGTTCTAATAACTTCATTTAAAACTGAAGATGTTTCAGGATGTTATACAACACATCAATCTATTTAACATAACACTTGCAGCTATTATATAACACCTCAAGCTACTATATAACGTCTCAATCTATTATAGTCATCATATAACGTATCAAGTTATTACAACAAAGCCTAAATTTAACGTTTTACGGTGTTATAAAACGTCTCAACGCCTCAAACTATTATATAATGACTATTTTAAAACTATTATATAACGCTTCAAATCACAATATCACGCCTCAAGTTGTTTTAAAATGTCTCAAGCTATTATACAACGTCTCAGTCTTTTATATAATGCCGCAAGTTGTTATATAACGCGTCAAGTTGTTATACATCGTCTCTAGCTATTATATAACATCTCAAGCTATTATATGACTGAAACAATTATATAACACTTCAGACTGTTATATAACACTTCAAGCTATTATATAATGACTGAAGCAATTATATAACACCTCAGACTGTTATATAACACTTCAAGCCGTTATATAAAACCTCAAACTGTTATATAACACTTCTAGCTATTATATAATGACTGAAGCAATTATATAACACCTCAGACTGTTATATAACACTTCGAGCCGTTATATAACACCTCAAACTATTATATAATATCATAAGCTATTTTATAATGGCAAAAGCTGTTATTTTCGACTCAAGTTTGACGTCTCAAGTTGTTAGGGGAGTCTCAAATAAAGATAAATATAACGTTTAATGTGTTTACATGTTTCTAATCTACATATAAAGGAGGCCAGCGACGGAGGCGTGCGCCATGACCGCTTCAGCGGCCTGTTTGACCTCTAGATGCCGCTTGGCCGCCTCCAGCCACGGGCAGGCAGCCGCGCGCGCTCCGCCTTGAAGAAGGTTCACGTAGCGCATGGCTGACTGTAGGTCACCGTGCTCCATGTGGTACCTAGGGAATGGTATTGGTGATATAGTACAATTTAAACTTAATAGTCTGCGGACACGAGGCAAGTCGTTGCACAGTAGCAACTTTATATCAAAGTCAAATCATTTATTGCAACATATGAAATTTACACGCGGTTCTTAGTTAACATGTTTTGTATAGTGATACATATGACCCTGTAAAGGTATGGCATATATATTATTTGTATTGGAACGATTTATTGTTATGTTATTTAGTTATTGTTATTTATTTCTAGATTATTGTGAAAAAAATCGTCTAATGTGTAATAGCATTTCGATAAGAGGATTATTTTTAGTTGTTTTATGAAACAGTATTCTCTTTCGATATCTTTTAGATTATTTGGCAACTAGTTTTTACCCGCGGCTTCGCCCGCATACGCAATATATCATTATAATTTATATCCTATGTGTTATTCTGATATATAAGCTATATTATTGCAAAGTTTCATCTCAATCCGTTCTGTAGTTTTTGCATGAAAGAGTAACAAACATCCATACATCCATCCGTCCGTCCGTCCGTCCGTCCGTCCATCCGTCCGTCCATCCATCCATCCATCCATCCATCCATCCATCCTCACACACTTTCGCGTTTATAATATTAGTAGGATTTATTGAATGTTTTTTATTTATATACGTCGACGGGGTGTGGACGAGTGGGGATTTGCACAGCTTGTAGGTAACTTCATAGACGCAATTAGGTTTGATTCGACTTATGAAATAGCTGAAATATAACTACAGCTTGCGTCGTATAAATTGTAGAAGAACATTATACGTGTAATATAATTTGAGGTCTCGTTTGATGGGGATATATTCAGAATTTAATTTACACAACAACCTATCTAAACTAAAATACCCTATCTAAAGAAAACTAGTTAAAAATTAGAGAATGTTTAAACCTAAAAAAGGTTTAAACAGTCTCTAATCTCCGGCAACGTGCCTAAAATGCAGGCCGCATTGCCTCGCTAAATTGCGAGGCTGACTTCCTGCCCAAAATACAGGCCAGCATTCTGGTCACGTGTGCTCTCTTTTAATCTCCCCGAAAAATCTTTGGGGATAAATTGTTATTCGAATCATACAACTTGGCGGCTGTGAACTTAGCTACAAGTTGCGCGATACCCGATCCTCGGGCAACTGTTACGTGAGTTTCAGACAGGATTGGGATATCCGCAACTTGTAGCTAACATAGCCCTAAAAAGTATGATTCGGCCTATACAGGGTTAATTGGGATATCCGCTACTTGTAGCTAACATAGCCCCAAAAAGTATGATGCGGCCTATACAGGGTTAATTGGGATATCCGCAACTTGTAGCTAACATAGCCCTAAAAAGTATGATTCGGCCTATACAGGGTTAATTGGGATATCCGCTACTTGTAGCTAACATAGCCCTAAAAAGTATGATTCGGCCTATACAGGGTTAATTGGGATATCCGCTACTTGTAGCTAACATAGCCCTAAAAAGTATGATGCGGCCTATACAGGGTTAATTGGGATATCCGCTACTTGTAGCTAACATAGCCCTAAAAAGTATGATGCGGCCTATACAGGGTTAATTGGGATATCCGCTACTTGTAGCTAACATAGCCCTAAAAAGTATGATGCGGCCTATACAGGGTTAATTGGGATATCCGCAACTTGTAGCTAACATAGCCCTAAAAAGTATGATTCAGCCTATACAGGGTTATTTCTAATCAATTAGCATCCTTCTAGGGGCTTATTCTATACAGTAAAAGCTCTTTATTCGCGGGGTATATGTTCCATAAATATGCCGCGAATACAGAAACCGTGAATACGGAATGGTAATTTATATGGAATTATAGGGGATACGTTCCTAGGTGACAAAATAAAAAAAAAACAAATACAGTAAAAGCTCCTTATTCGCGCTTCCTTTATTCGCGTTTTCACTATTCGCGGATTAAAAAAATGCGACCCTATTTCTATATTCGCGACTAAAAATTTTTTTATTCGCGGATCTAATAAGTACATACATAATAATAAAATTATTCCAATAGGTATCCAACCCAATATCCTTGTCAAATAGACTAATAAAAAAGTAAAATAGATCTTATTACAAGTTTGCCTAAAGTATGTTGTTAAATGATATTGCCGAGGCCTTTGACACAAGCCGCCTTCGCCGCGATCGGTGTTTTTGAGAATGTAAACAAACAAAATGAAAGCAACCTTATATCTCAATGCATAAAGTATATTTTTAAATGTTGTTGTTCCGCTTATAGTAAAAGCCGCTTTGCGTGTTTTATTGTTTCGTTAAAATTCGTTACAAAAATTGTGATCAAGTAACACGTCTACTGCACTCTTCCTAGTTTATAATGTCAACTAAAAAAAATGAGAAACTAGTTTCGACACGAAAAAAATCTGTGTTACCGCTTAAAGTGAAAATAGCTATGCTTGATCGTTTATGCCTTGGAGAGTCATTTGCATCCATATCACGCTCATTCAATGTCAACGAATCAACTGTACGATCGATATAAAAATCCGAAGATAAAATAAGGCCATCTGTAGCTTCAACTTCACTGTCAGCGAAAATTGTTCGTGATCCAGCAATAGAAAAATGGATTAATTAAATTAATAAAATGGAAGTGGCGTTGTCATTATGGATCGAAGACCGCAACCAAAAAAGCCATTGCCTGAGCCTTAAGATAATTAATTAAAATGTTCAAAAACATCAATTAAATTATTTTTTTATGTATTTGTTTTTTTTTTATTTTGTCACCTAGGAACGTATCCCCTATAATTCCATATAAATTACCATTCCGTATTCACGGTTTCTGTATTCGCGGCATATTTATGGAACATATACCCCGCGAATAAAGAGCTTTTACTGTACATAAAAAAATAATTTAATTGATGTTTTTGAACATTTTAATTAATTATCTTAAGGCTCAGGCAATGGCTTTTTTGGTTGCGGTCTTCGATCCATAATGACAACGCCACTTCCATTTTATTAATTTAATTAATCCATTTTTCTATTGCTGGATCACGAACAATTTTCGCTGACAGTGAAGTTGAAGCTACAGATGGCCTTATTTTATCTTCGGATTTTTATATCGATCGTACAGTTGATTCGTTGACATTGAATGAGCGTGATATGGATGCAAATGACTCTCCAAGGCATAAACGATCAAGCATAGCTATTTTCACTTTAAGCGGTAACACAGATTTTTTTCGTGTCGAAACTAGTTTCTCATTTTTTTTAGTTGACATTATAAACTAGGAAGAGTGCAGTAGACGTGTTACTTGATCACAATTTTTGTAACGAATTTTAACGAAACAATAAAACACGCAAAGCGGCTTTTACTATAAGCGGAACAACAACATTTAAAAATATACTTTATGCATTGAGATATAAGGTTGCTTTCATTTTGTTTGTTTACATTCTCAAAAACACCGATCGCGGCGAAGGCGGCTTGTGTCAAAGGCCTCGGCAATATCATTTAACAACATACTTTAGGCAAACTTGTAATAAGATCTATTTTACTTTTTTATTAGTCTATTTGACAAGGATATTGGGTTGGATACCTATTGGAATAATTTTATTATTATGTATGTACTTATTAGATCCGCGAATAAAAAAATTTTTAGTCGCGAATATAGAAATAGGGTCGCATTTTTTTAATCCGCGAATAGTGAAAACGCGAATAAAGGAAGCGCGAATAAGGAGCTTTTACTGTACATCAAAACTAACAACTTTTGTTCCGCGACTTTCGTCAAAACTCAAAAAAATCAGCTGTTCCATACATTTTGTCGCGGGTGAACTAAATTTTTCTATGAAACTACAAATTTTTTTTTTTTAGTTTTGATGAAAGTCGTAGAACAAAAGTTGTTAGTTTTGATATACAGAATAAGCCCCTAGAAGGATGCTAATTAATTAGAAATAACCCTGTAGATAATAACCGTCTTATCACAAAAGTTTTACGCACGCTTTAGACAATGTTTAACAGTACAAATTGTACGGTTAGACAGTTTTTAAGGAGTGTTTAAGTCTTTTTGTGCTAAGACCTTTTAAGCCTTTAACAGCCTACATAACGTAACATATTTTTTTATTTATTCGCTCACAATCAGATGGCAATGATACAATTTCAAGCTATTTGGGAGATAAGGCTTTGAGATATGGGAACGCACAGACAAACAGACGGACAGACAGACCGATGGACATACAGACTTAGTCTTATTACGGAACCCTAAAAATACGTACTTTGCTCGCTGAATGATCTCGAATGTGTCCAATTTGGAGAAGTCTGTGGGCTGGTTGTTCAATTCGTCGGCGGGGATCTCGGAGAACTGAAACAAAACATAATCTTATTTTGTGACTCTACTCATAATCAAAAGCAACTTGTATTAAGGTACCGATCTTGAAATATCAATGGAAAATCAGCTGTTTAAATTGGTCCTATAGGGCACAGGCCTATTATAGTGGCCGTCACGTAATGAACATCTTAGGAAAGATTTATTTAAGAGTTTTGGCGGGAACGCGGAAAAGTCATGTCGCCTCATTCAAAATCTTTATTAGGACACAAAACATACATGCGATTGAATTGAATCCACCGGTTCCGAACTAGTTAGAAACTGTGTCTCGGAATCCGGTGGCTTCTCCCTATAGTTGCACTAGATTTAAATAATTATAAACAAGAAACTAGAATCAATATTAACAATAAGTTCTGGTGTTTATTTGGCTCAACGTATAAGCATTGCCATTCAGCGTGGCAATGCTGCCAGCATGCTGGGCACGCTGCCAACTGGCAGTGGGCTTGAGCACTTGGATTATCTTTAGACCTTCAAGGGTCTGTGGATGATCCAATTGCTTTCTATGTAGTAGTAGTGTAGTATTGTCATTAAATTTATAACATAAAAAAAAGAACAAAAAAAATAAAATAAAAAAAATGTTTTGAAATAATATTTAAAATAATAAAATTTAAACATTCATGCATAAGCTATTAAAACGTATTAAAACTATGATAAGCATAGTTAGAATCGTTTTTTAACATAAATAATTAATAGAAGAAATTTAATGAACAGAGATAAAGCTTTCAGTGTTTTGATAGTCCATATCTTTTAGGAAGGATAACAATTTTTTTTTTAAATTTATGCGCCTTTTGCGTCTTAACAGTAGATTGTTTATTAAGTTTGTTGTATAATTTAGGACCCAAATAGTAGGAAAAGTGCATTGCGAAAACTGTTTTTGTCAGTGGTGCGGTGTAAATATTATATATGTTCCTATTGTTGCGTTTATTATGTAAGTTATTGTTTATTGCTGACTGAGGCTTAGTGTGTTGTTGTATAAACAATTGTAGAAGATAAAGTTGTCTAACAGTGAGAACATTACATTCCTTGTACAGGTCAGTAGTCGGGTAGAGGCGCGGCTTAAAATTTGCAACTTTTAGTATAGCTCTCTGTGCACATTCTAAAGATTTTAGGCTAGTCTTACATGTTCCCCCCCAGCTTAGGATACAGTATGTAAGCAAGGACTGGCAGAGAGAATAATATATATTTCTTAGCAGATCTTGGTCTACTATATGTCTCAGGGTTTTAAATATAGGGATCAGTTTCCTGATTCTACCTTTCAAATTTGTAATATGATGTTGAATTGTGTTAGTCCGATGTAATATCGGACAAGAACAGTTTGTATTATTATTGTATTATTTTGTTAAACTTGTGTTTTTATCAGTTATAATTAGTGAAAAGTTGTGGTATTTAGTTGATTATGAGCTGATTTACGTGCATGTGTGTAGGCAAGTGATATAATGTGACGTATCAGGTCGTTCCATGTTGTTACCAAAACTCCATAGACGCCTCTAGTAAAGTCTCCACTGCTTTACTGAGGTATGACTTGGACTACGTTTGGACTTGACCGGGACTTTATTGGACTATGACGTGACTATTTTGATAAAATATCAAAAATCATAATACTTGACACTGGCAAATGCACAACAATGCGACGCCAAACAAAAGGAGATTTATTTTTTAAAAGACGGGGCATGGACGGAACACGTACGGCGCACGTTCCATACATTTAGTGTAGTGTCCGGTCCGGGCCTGGCCTAATCGGCCTACATATAAATAAATTAATATGAACAACGGTACCTAATAAATAATAAATAAATATTGGGGGACATCTTACACACGGCCTCTGACCCCAAACTAAGCAAAGCTTGTGATATGGCTGCCAGAGACTGATATACTACATATACATATTTTGAAATACATACTTATACAGATTTTTTTTTACGAGGGGGAAATCTTGCAAAGATACCCGACCTCTTTGGGGTGCAGTCGGGTTATGTGGGATTGTACCCACTAAAACCCCCTCGGTGGTCAGCCTATGTACCTTCTTGGGAGCTCCGGGATCTCCAAAAGGAACGCACCGGTGCTCCCGGCACAGACTGTACCTATATAACACCCAGACCCAGAGCAAACACTTAAGTTCATCACATAAATACTTGCCCTGGGTGGGAATCGAACCCACGCCTCTTTGATCCCGTAGTTAAGGTCACTAACCACTGAGCCACCGAGGCAGTCCTACAATAAAAATCTACTTAACATAAGAGACGTGTAAAAATCGTTTTAATCGAAAAGGTCGCCAATTTAAAACCTATTTGTAGTATTTTTGTCCTGTCAGTTTTGGTACAATGACTGTTGTAATAACTTTCAACTGCAGTAGTAACAAAGGTAATTCATTTACCGTTCTTACTACTGGTAGTAAGATTGGTAGTAACACTGGTAATAAACCCATGAAACAAGGTGTGTGTAGACATAATTATACAGTCCGTTTACAGTTATTTTACCTCTGATAATAGTCGCTGTCTTTGTCTAGTCATGACACACTATCACAGGTTAGACAGAGACACAGCTATAATTGTCAGAGGCAAAATAACTGTGAAGGGATTGTAGGCAAAATGGGGTTGTTGTGTAATAAAGTGTTGTTGTAGTTTGTTTGTATGAAGGTATACTTACTTTCTGGAAGAGCAGTTTGGACTGCAGCCACGAGAGGAAGTAGACCGGCAAGGCTGCTCCCTCGCGCCCCACTAGCGCCACTTTAGCCGCGGTCTTCTCCAACTGGAATACATAAATATAATTATTATTATAAAATTAAATAATAATAAATAAATACATAACTCGAGAAATCTTACACCAAACTAAGCAAAGCTTGTCATGGTGTCGTATAAATTCCTACAGTTTTAAATTGATCGCGAAGCACATGCAGCGTTTGGGCGTAAATTTCTTCAAGGAGCTTTCCTGTAAATGGATTTGACAATTTTGACATTAACATAACGGATTGCTAAAGATGGAGGTTTTGTGTTCCAAGACAAAAATATTATTTATTTTATATAGAATTGTAGCATGAGTTCTTTAGCATAAGATTAGTTAAGCAGACTCTTTCGCACTCGTGGACAAGACCGATGGTGCGAGGGAGAACGACGGGGGACGCGAGCGCGCGCAACACGACCCCGGCGACTGCGACGACGAGCGGTCGCGTTCCTGAAGCTTTTTGATTGGGCGTCATCTCAGCCCCAGGAGTCCAGCCCAGGAACATGGTTTGAGGCGAGGGCGGCACGCTCCGAGCAGCGACCGGTGCTAGTCCGCGGTGGAACCGCGTCACCAACTCCGAAAAACTTCTTTTGAAGCCCTTGCGTGCCATGCGGTAGCGCGTGGCTGATATTGCGCGGCGGGTCCAGCCCAGCTGCCTCTCACACTCACGCAGGATGAAGATGGATCTCTTCAGAAAGGCGTGAGCTTTTACTTGCTGCTGCCGAGATACGGGGATCTCGCAGCTCAGCCCCTTTTTTACTTTTTGTTCGCCGGACCTCCGGACTACGCTTCGACGTCAAGCAAGGTATAACCTCCTGTGCGACTCAGTGTTTATTCTCCGCTCGTTAGATCTTTTAAATGGACGTTAATTTTCCGTGGTTTTCCAACTTTCCCTTTGAAAGACGTCGTCCTGTTATACGTATAAGTAATTAGATTTAAAATAGTTTAAGGTTAGTTCAATACATTTGTTATACAACAGATCACCTTAATAATATAATTCTCATGCAAATATTATTGTATAATTAAACATTAGTATGAGAATAATTAATTAAAAAACTTCCCTAATTATGTTGGGGGTAAGGTGTATATATATCAATACATATATACAAATAAAAAAAAATAAAAAAAAAACAGATCACCTTTTGTTTCAATGGATATCTTCCTCAGGTAGGGTTAGGTATTTGTGTCACATAACACAGTAAGAGGACCTTGCACTACAAAAGTCTAGTCGCTTATCTGCGTAGCATCCAGGCAACCCTTTATTCAATTCTAACTATTTTTCTCTTAATAAGCTGTCTATCCTATCCGAGCCAGGTTAGGTAGGCAAGCCCCTATCTCATAAAACAAATTCACTTAAATTCCTTCTCAACAATATTATACTGATTCTGAGCTGCTACTACAGCTAGTTGACCGAGCGAACAAAGCGATCAATGCTTCTCAGTTTTGACTTAACGATTTTACTTTCATCTGTCCAGATTTTTGTTCTTCTTTACAGGTAGTAAATATCAAAGAGTCTTGACGAAACTTAGTACACCGGTTTTATTTAGGTAATTCCTTCAAAAAAGGTGGAAAAGACATGTCCACAAAATGTATGGAGGCTGGTATAATAATAATCAAAAATTCTAACCACAACACTCCTTACATTTCGAGAAAGTTCATATTTTTCTGAGTCTATTACAACAGCTAAAAACAAAAAAGAGCCCTCCGATTTTTTTAAATTAATTTTGTATTTATTAGAATAAATAAATATATTTGGCTCAATTAGTAGTTTATCTCTATCAACCCTGATTAAGTAACCTCCAAATTGTTAATTAAAAGCATTTTTACCAATTAGACACACTTTTAAAGTGTTTGTTTGTCACATTGTACCTACTAACTGGTCACACTGGTAGGTCATTATTTTTAATTTTAGCAAATTAAGCGATGAATGTGGAAGAAAAATAACAAGTAAAATAACGATAGATGCACTTTATCAATGCTAAACTAGAAAAAGTAATAAGCTGTATTGTTATTTTTCATACAATTTATTTTTCGCATTTAAAAAAAATTGGAGAGGTGAAAAAATCTAAATTAAATATTTTTGGGAAGCCCATAAAACAAGCTTTCGAATGATGTATATATCATCTTGGTTCGATTTTTCTCTGAATAATATACCACTTGTGGACATCACCTTTGCTGTCGTGCTATTTATCGACCAATTTCGATAATATTTGGTACTAGCGATATATAGCTTGATAGATTTACATCCAATACGCTACATTTATGGAGTTGAAATACTATACCTTATATACTACACTTATGCTAAAACAGAAGCAAGGAAACAAAACGAAACACAATATATCTTAAATCATAATTAGGTACAACGACTTAATCAGTCTTTTATGTAACAAAAATAAAAACCAATCAGTCTTAACTAAATAAATATGTAGCTAAATCTGAGAAAACCTTATAACTTATACCTACATACTACCAGTTGCGATGGAAACTAAACTTTCCGGCTGTATGCAGAGCAGCATCTCTCTAGGACGCTCCAGTCATCAATGAATATGTTCAAGTGAGGAAACTCTGATAAGATGTTATTCAGATGTTTTTAAACCCGGAAAATTGTAGAGATTGTAGAGTCCAAAGCCCAATTAGCCTCCAAAAAACTTGGTGTTCTCTCTAAGGTAAGACGGTATTTCACACCTGAGCAACTGCTCAGTCTTTATAAAGCACAAGTCAGGGGCCTGATTCTCTATCGACAAAACGTAACGTAACGCGGTAAGTAATTTTTTTATTTCCTTGAATTTTATTTGGAGAACTGTTTGATAAATGCAAAATTACGTTATAATAAATTATAAACCGAGTGATTCTATTTGAAAAATAAGTAATTTTCATACTAATTTCCTAAAAACAAAGAGCACGTTAGAGCGCGTTACGTGCTTGTTTTCATACAGAATCACCCACCAGGTCTTGCATGGAATACTGCTCTCACCTTTGGGATGGCTCTGCCAAATATCAACTGGAGGCTCTGGAGTCGATTGAGAGGCGAGCCAGGAGGCTGATTGATAACGACACCTTGACTAAGACGCAGCTGCAAAGTCTTGAGCAACGTCGCAAGGTAGCGTGTTTGTCGGTCTTTTACCGGATACACTTCGGAGAGTGCGCCCAGGAGTTGCACAATCTGGTCCCCCCTGCCCCTTTCTTCTATCGTACGGCTAGACGGACGCGACCAAAGCGCCGCCCTTTTATGGTGGACATTCCGCGCGTTAGAACCAAGCGTTTCGAATCCTCATTCCTCATACGAACAGCCGGAATGTGGAACGCTTTGCCTGGGTCTGTCTTCCCGTTAAAGTACAACGTGAGTGTCTTCAAATCCCGAGTAAATAGGTATCTTCTAGGTAAGCGTGCTACACCCTAGACCGCACATCTGCTTAACATCAGGCAGTGTGTAGTAAACAAACGCAAACCTATTCGAAATAAAAAAAAAAAAATTGTAGATTGTTGACGCGCCGCCGTCCGCGCCCATACCGGCGCGAACAGCGGCGCTCGGACATATTTTTACTACTTTTACTTAGGGATTGTGGCTCTGTGTTTATTTGCTCGAAGGCAATTTCCAATCAACGTGCGGCTTTGTGTGCTTCAGTCAGAATAGGATATTGCGCAACTTGTTGCTAACATCACGATGTGTGCCCGAAAAACGCTCTATACTCTATAAAATTTAACTTGATCTCTGCGACAGCTGTTAGAAAAATCAAGCCTATGAAGTCCTGAATTTCTTAACAGTACAGACAGTACCTGTCAATGTCATACTTTATGGGCATGCCGATGAGTGATGGGCGACGAATGATCGTGACCACAGTTTTAGATAGTTTTAATTAAAATATCGATAGTTTATACTGACGAAATTTCAAATAAAACTTAATTTATCATTAATTTTTATTGTATATTTTAATATCATAACATTTTTTACATGTGTAATTAAATTAAACCCAATTATGTGTTACATTAGCATCGATAATAGTGAAAAACGTCGATAAATACTACCGTTACATTATTATGAGTATTTAATTAATATCATAACATTATTTACATGTGTACATACTTGATCTTAAATAATAGTAAGTAAATAAAATCCAATTTCTCACCTTCAACTACTCATTCGATTTCATTACAACATTGTTTGTAAATCGATTTTTTCCACCACTATCTCAACTCTAAAAATGTCAATCTTCTATGTCAATGTCACCGTCGCAGAGATCAAGTTAAATTTTATGGAGTATAATACCACAAGTAGGTAAAGAAATCGTAAGAACATACCGTTTCAAACCTGTCTCGCAGCGCCTTTTCCGTGATAACTCCCTTTTCGCGCACGTCCTCCGGGATGCCCTTTAGCACGGTCTGGACCATCACGTCTCCCGTACCTAAAAATAAATGTTAATATTTTTTTAGGGTTCCGTACCTCAAAAGGAAAAAACGGAACCCTTATAGGATCACTTTGTTGTCCGTCTGTCCGTCTGTGTGTATGTCAAGACTCTTTATCTCGAGAACGCGTTAAGATATCGAGTTGAAATTTGAACTGTATACGTATATCGATGAACTCTTGCTGTTGTGTAAAAGAAAAACTTCTCAGTTGTCGTTTGAAAAAGTTAGAGTCGTTTATGTCGTAAAAAACCGTATATTTCAACACTCACAAAAATCAAAACCTACAGGGTACATCCCGTTGACATAGAACTATGAAATTTGACGAGAAGTATTGTCTTAGAGTACACATAAATAGGAATAAATCTGAAAACTGTACATTTTTATTTACATCACAAAAAAATAGGGCCTCAAAATTCACAAAATATGGGCTCAAAATTCAAAGTGAGTAAATCGTATCATGAAAGTTGTCATATAAAAGAACTTCATTAGCACATGCTAAAACAGGTTTTTAATTATTTTAACAATGTGTTTGTACGGAACCCTCGATGTGCGAGCCTGACTCGCACTTGTCCGGTTTTTTTTTTTTAGATGAATATAGGGGACATCTTACACGCGTTCTCTGACCTCAAACTACGCAAAGCTAGAGATATGGCTACATACTTATATAGATAGTCCCTAAATAACATCCAGACACAGAGCAAACTCCTATGTTCATAACATAAATGCTTGCCCTGGGTGGTGATTGAACCCACGCTTCTTTGATCCAGAAACAGGGTCACTAACCACAAAATCCCGAAAATACAAAAGGTTTCCGTGGGATAGCACAAAAATCAAAATATCACGCGGGCGAAGCCGCAGGCAAAAGCTAGTTAAGTATAAAACCAAGATGGCGCAGGTTGCGCATCTGTAGTACAAACCAACAGATCTATAAAGAAGATATTTCAAAAAGGGCTCTGACTAGGTACAGTAGCTCAAAAAATCCGATAAACTATGATAAATAAATGCGCAGAGTAAAACAACCGCATTAAATGCTTAATTTATGAGTACTTTCGCATTTTCCAATTTGATTTTTGTTCAGTCATTAAATTACTGCCATTTTGGCATATGTAACCTTTTTGATATAACCTACATATAAATAATAGCCTACAAGTAAAAAATGCACTGAAGCAATGAAATAGGTTGCAAGAAATGCATTGTATTATTTTGTTCAACTTGTGTTTCTGTCAGTGATAATTAGTTTGCCAATGCTTTACTGAGATCTAACTTGACCGCGACTTTTTTGGACTATGACGTGACTTAGACTGTAACTATTTTGATAAAATACCAAAAAAAAGGTTCAATACTCATACTTAACACTAGGAAATGCATAATCCATGCGACACCAAAATATAAAAGAAGAAGAGTATGGCCGCCTTATTTTCAAACAATGTCAATGTAATTTTCAATACGAATACAAAAAAGTACTTTTTATGGACACTGTTATTGTAAAAAATAACGGGAAAATCATTTTCCGAGAGAAACGAAGCAAATTATGAAATACTGTACCCTTTGGTGGCCCATTTTCTATATTTTTTTGCAATATCTCCTTTATTTTCGAGCAGATTTCACTTGCGGTGAAAGTTATGCTTATCGGTAGTTTGAGTATGCACATCAGCTTTGTCGAGCACGAGAGCCCGCAGATGACACTTCGCCGTGATTCCCTAATTATTGCGCATGTGTGCACCATACCTACGCAAGTGGCGAAGTAGCGAGCACGGGCGTAGGGAGCGCACGGGAGGCATGAGGTTAGCGGGCGAGTGTGTCCCGGCGCGAGTCTCTCTGGCTCCCGCGCATACCTATATTTTACCTTCTGCGCATAACTTCCCATCCGCCGACTTGTCTGGCGCTCATTATACACTATTATAATTTTTTTTTTGATAATAAATGTTTATTTTAACTATAATTTTTTTTATTATAATTTTTAGTTATAATAACTTATACATTATTACATACATAATAATTTGTCACAATTATAATTTAAAAATACGATGAACTTAATAACTAGGAAAAACAGAAATAATAACATTATTACACGTCGTAACAGGAACAAAACAATAGTACATTGTTCACCGAGAGGAGAAAGTGACCGATTACCGTCGAGGGTGTCATTTGAAGCCCGAGCCGTAGGCGAGGGCTTTAAAACACCCGAGATCGGGAATCGCACTTTCTCTCGAGTGATACATAGTGCTTTATACTACACCACGAGGAAAATAAAAAACTAAATCTTTACTAATTGAAATTTATATTGAAATTGTTGCAGTTAGTGAAGCTTAATGTAACACTTTTTCCATTAATGTTTGTTTGAGATGTTTGCGACAATGTAGGAGGAATAACTGGCTGTGCTGTTGGCACTGCGCTCGTAGAAGGCTGTGGTGCCAAAGGGGCAACTGGCTGCGGGCCTTTTCCATTGCAAAAAATCGTCATAAGTTTTATTATATTTTTTGATTGATTTCTGTGGTAAAAGGTTATCAATCAGTATTTTTGCTGTTTCCTTCAACTGCGGCGGAGTTAAAAAATCTTCATCATCACTATCACTACTTATCATTTTGATAGTTTTATTTTACTTTTCTACGAAAACTGAATCCTCAAACAACACACAAATTGAAAATGGCGCCAATGGCGTCTGCAATTTTCACATGTTCTTTTTTCAAATTGTTTGACACCATCCAACACACAGCTAGTGGCCAGTGTCATTTTGCGAACTTGGAGATAAAAACTCACTGTAAAAACTTTTTGGCTTTTGATATTTAGGTTACCAGCGCATAGTCTTACCCAAAATTAAAAAAGAAAAACCACGTAAGAAATGGATTTTCATACACTTTTCTCTCCCGCTCAGATGCGTTTTCTCGCCGCATATTTGTTCGATATGCAATGACGTACTTTCTACCGTAAATTTGATAAAGTATCAAGGTACTTTCCGAGCAGGTGTAGTATAAAATGTCTTTTCTATGTGTCACAATGATGCCTGTCGCGAGCCATCCCGCACCCAAATGTCCCCATCAAACTGGCTGCATTACCTCTTTGGATATCTAGGGATATCTGTTGTACGAGGAAATAACCTGATCTGGAATCACGTCCTTTTTCTTTCAAGCGGCGACCTAACTCGGAGATAAATTTAATAGCGTCAGAACCTTATATTATAATACATATAACCACCTTTTTTGCGTGCCTTGATCTCGTTGGCGACGCTGACTTGTCTAGTAGAGCGCGTGTAGCAGCAAAACCTTCGCCTTCACACCCATTGGCTTTTAGACTTATTAAAGTATTTTGAGATCGCTAATTAGACTTACTTATAAGCCGTGGTGCCTTAGAGGTAGTGACACCCGCCTTACAATCGTGAGGTCGTGGGTTCCAATCCCGGTCCCGTACCAATGAGATGTCCGTAGAAGAAATACGATGGCGTATGTGAATCCACCAACCCGCACCGGGCCAGCGTGGTGGATATGGCCCAATCACCCTTCGTGGGTAGGCCTACGTCCTGCAGTGGACTATTAAAAAGGCTGATAGAGTAGAGTAGAGTAGAATTAGACTAGTTTGAGTACATACCAGCTTTTTCTAGTGCCTTAATTTCGTTGGCGACGCTGACTTGTCCGGTGGAGCGCCGCGTGGCGGCCAGCAGGGCTTCAGCTGCGGCCCAAAGTGACTGCGAGCGCCGCGCCTCGGCCTCGGCCTTCGCCCGCTCTGGAATACACAAAATGTATGTGGAGAGTTCTCATTTATTTTCTTTGTATAAAAAAAATTCGTGTCACGTTGTTTGACGCCTCCTCTCCTAATGAACCGATTTTAACCAAATTTTGTACACTGAGTGCAGTTTGATGCAACTTGGAGATAGGATAGTTTATATTTCAATTTATAATCGCATTTGTTTATTATACCTTTAAAATCTGTCCATTCAGGGGCGTAGCCGGGATGAGCAGCTATAATACTCTATAAAATTTAACTAGATCTCTGCGACAGCTGTCAGAAAAATCACGCCTATGAAGCTCTGAATTTCTCAATAGTACAGACAGTACTATAGTATAGTAGTAATAAGCCATGGTGGTCAAGTGGTAGTGACACCCGCCTTACAATCATGAGGTCGTGGGTTCAAATCCCCGGTCCCGTACCAATGAGTTCTTTGAAATTTATGTACGGAATTTCACACCACTGGCTTTTCGGTGAAGGAAAACATCGTGAGGCAACCTGCATACGTCCGTAGAAGAAATTCGATGGCGTATGTGAATCCACCAACCCGCACTGGGCCAGCGTGGTGGATATGGCCCAATCACCCTTCGTGGGTAGGCCTACGTCCTGCAGTGGACTATAAAAAGCTGATACAGTACAGTACAGACAGTACCTGTCAATGTCATACTTTATGGGCATGCCGATTAGTGACGGGCGACGAATTTTGAAACGAAACTAAAAAAAAATCGTCATTCCATAGAAAAATATAGTTTACCCGCGACAAAATGTATGAAACAGCAGAATTTATTTTTTGAGTTTTGACGAAAGTCGTAGGACAAAAGTTGTTAGTTTTGATGTACATAATAAGCCCCTAGAAGGATGCTAATTGATTAGAAATAACCCTGTATAGATAGTACTTAAATAACACCCAGACACAGAGCAAAAACCCTTTGTTCATAAATCCTTGCCCTGGGTGGGGATCGAACCCACGCTTCTTTGATCCAGAAGTCAGGGTCACTAACCACTGAGCCGTCAAATTATACGTGTTATAATAATAATAATACAAATTTGTACACTGAGTGCAGTTTGATGCAACTTGAGAGATAGGATAGTTTATATCTCATTTTATAATCGCATTTGTTTATTATACCTTTAGAATCTGCCCAAATTATACTATAGGTATAATTATATAATAATAATAATACACTAGTATTAAATCCAACCAAAATCCAACCTTACGCCCGAGTCGAACACCTGACTCATGTGGGGGGCGGGCAACGTGTACAATAAACAGTAACCTACACGGCTAACGAGGCAATGGTAACCCAAAATTATGGAGCACAACAAAATGAGTAAACGTTTAACGCCGCTATCCGGGGGTATTCGCCGGAGCACGTCTGTTGCTGGTGTCGGGCGTTGCAGTGGGCTAGCCAGCGACTCTCGAGGCACCGGCTGCTTGGGAGTCGGGGATAGGAGGGGTAGGAGTGCATCCACAGATGCTACAGCCGATGAAAACATGGGTGATACTTTGCGGAGCAGGGGGGCATCTCCCGCAGGCTCTGCCGGTACATCCTCATCGACCACAGAATCAAGTAACGATGATAGTAGACGAAAGTGGTCAACGACAGAACTAGAAGAACCAATGTTCTGCTATTACAAAGCCAAGAGCGGAGGGCCTGGCTATATCAAAAGACTCGACTCAGCAAAACGCTAGGGGACACAGTTTTTGTTCAAAGGGGAACTGAACCACCCTTTCCCTGAGGGTCTCGGGGCGGGAGTTCAGTAAACCGAGCCAAAAAGCTCGAGTAGAGGAAAACCTCATTAACTCATAATATGACACGTATAATTTGACGGTATCAATTCATGCGAACTATTCGAATTTTCTATACGGTTGAAGTCGGTTATGGCATTTTTGGCGAAAAACTCTTCCGACACGCGATGACTGAACTTGGCTAGGATATAATATTGAAAAATATTTACATGTGAGCGAAACCTCGATGGTCGATAAATCTTTCTTTAACTGGACTAATAGGCTTGTTAACTAAAAAAATATAATTAGTCTGTCAAATAGCTCATCAAAAAATATTAGACACGTATTTTTTCTTTTGTGAATTAAACAAAAATTGATCAAGATAATAGCCCGTTAAAGTTCCGCGTGACGTCACTAACGTAGGTTTCACTGCCTCGGTGGCTCAGTGGTTAGTGACCCTAGCTACTGGGTCAAAGAGGCGTGGGTTTGATCCCCACCCAGGGCAAGTATTTATGCAAATACAAATACAAATCATTTATTGGTAATTAATTATTACATGTCAAATTAAAAAATATATTTACACTAGTACAGGTTATTATGTACCAGTTAATCTAAATTCAAAAATTAAATAATCACATAATAAATAATAAAATAACCATCATATTGATTCCGGTAATTTCAAAAAGTCATCAATGTCATAAAACAATTGTTCGCTAAGCCATAACTTAAGTTTATTTTTAAAAGACACGACAGAAGGTGGTTTACGCACGTCAGTAGGTATCCTATTATAGACAGCCGGTCCCCCAATATACACAGATTTCTCTGACCGCGCTAATCTGTGAGTCGGTGCCACTAGTTGGTCGCTTCTGACGTTGCTCCTCAAAGCAAACTTCGAGTATGTACGAGTACCTCTCTTTTGAAAGACGTCTAGGTGGGTATGCGTAAACAGGGCTATCTGTAAGATAAGTTCACATGGTAGTGGAAGGATGCGAAGCTATCTGAAAAGCTCAACGCATGAGACGTCGTCTTTCACTCCAAAAATTGCGCGAACAGCCCGTTTTTGCATAATAAATGCTCTTTTATACTCGGCATCGCGGCCCCACACCTCCAACCCGTAAGTGATGTTACTGTGAACGGTGGCGTAGTAGCAAGAGCGCACGACGTCACGAGTGGCGGTACTCGCGAGCCGCCGGAGCGCAAAGCACGAGCGGCTCAGCTTCCCGCAGAGCTCGTCTATGTGCGTCTCCCACGTTAGCGCACCGTCGATGTGAAAACCCAGTAATTTTGTACTATGTACTTGTTGGAGAGCGGTATGACCGATAGTTACTGAGTAGCCAATTTGCCATTCAAGTTAAATGTTAAAAAGCAAGTCTTATCCTTGTTTAGATCAAGTCCATTTGATGTGAACCATCCATCCAGACTATTCACCACAGAGTTTAGCGCGATCTCGAGGTCGCTGCTCGTCGGCGCGGCAACTACGGCAGCAACGTCGTCAGCATACATATATATTTCTGCTTGCTTGATAGCTCCTGGTAGATCGTTAAGCAGGAAAACAAACAAGGTGTTCGACAGACAGGACCCCTGCGGAACTCCCATTAAGTTTTGTAGTTCCGAAGAGACAGCACGGCCTCCGTCTCCCACTACGACTTGCGTTCTGCCTGACATGAAGGAGGTGAGAACGGATCCCGGTGGACCGCAAATTCCGTGATGTTGTAATTTTTTAGCGACAAGGGCGTGGTCAGCGGTATCGAACGCGCGGGAGAGGTCGCAGCAAACAAGAGCAACGTGCTGACCTGTTTCTCGCGCGCTCAGTACTTTCCACACCACTTCGTGCACTAAATCGGTAGTAGAGCGGCCGGCCCGGTACGCGTATTGACGCTCAGACAAAATTTTACGTTCCGCTGCAAAGTTCAAGATTCTTCTATTGAGGCCGACCTCGAACACCTTGATAACAACAGGAACCAAAGATATTGGGCGGTACGATTTTGGCTCAGATTTTTTACCTTTTATAAGGATATATAGAGGAGTAATTTTAACTTTTTTGAGTGCGTCTGGATAAATGCCGCTTCGCATGCAAAGATTGAATAATTGACTTAATACAGGCGCGATAGGCTCTATAGAGCTTTGAGCATTAGAGCGGATAGTCCATAGATATCGGTGCTCTTCTTTGAAGCGATTCGCCTGGTCGTTATAGTACATATCTCGGAGGGTGAGAACGGTTCTAGCCTGAGAGACCTATCACTAGCGGGAGACTCTATGCAGAGCGCAGACAGCGCTTTGGTGCCGTCGGCAACGGGCGCACCGCATATGCTAGCCCCTGTAACGAACTCTAGATTAAGAGAGTCTACCAGATCTTTCTTTGAGTCGAACGTCTGACCGTTTTCATCTCTCACAAGTTCAGTGAAGTCGACTCTCTCGCGAGCGTTAGACCTAACTCTCCACAGTTAATTACTCTCCACATACATCTCGGATTCGATTTGATTATGTTAGAGTAATAACTGACGCGCTTTTCTGTAATTAACGAGTGATAACTACGCGAAAGTTCATCATATTTGCTACCCAGCAAGTCATTTGTTGGGAAAATCTCCTTTAAATGATAGGCATCATTGAGTAAATATTTAAAATTTTGGACTTCTGCGTCTACCCATTGGTTTCTTTTATGAACTAGCTTCATTTTTAAAGGAAAACATAATGTTGTATTTGTCGTTTAAAATGGTTACTATGCATGCAGCGAGCGAAATGCAACACCCATTGTATTTTTTAACAACGTTATCCCACTGAACAGATTCTAGTGATGCTATGTAGTTGCTTATGTTGGCTACTGAGAAACTGCGCGTAAGATGATGTGTAGGTGCAGGCGTAGCACTAACACTCCGCGAGATGGTCAAACGCTGAGCATCGTGATCACTCAGTGGTCGTGTGTTCACTCCACTAATCGCCGAGATTCGTTCTGCTGGAAAATTTATGTAAACATGGTCTAATAACGTGCTATTACCATGTATTTGAACCCGGGTGGGGCTGTTGATTAGTTGAGTAAAGTTGTAGCTTGAGAGCAAATCTATCAGCTGTTTTTGGACACTTGAGCTGTGTAAAAAATTAATGTTTACATCGCCTATAATTGTACAAAATAACCCTTCATCGCTTACTTTACAAAGTAGGCTTTCAAACAACTTGAGGTAGTTGGAGTGGCTGGTTAAATTTGAATGATACAAACCAATGACAAGCATATTATCATCCGTCAGTTGCACGGCACAAACGTCGAAAATCTGCTCTTGTGATAAATCACAGTAATCCTGTCTGTTGATCACCTTAATACCCGACCGTGCGTAGATACAGCTACCGCCGTGTGCAATAGTTTCCCTACAACTGTAGGACACTAAGTCATAATTAACTAACGTCACCGAGATCAATTGATGTCTACGAAGCCAGTGTTCCGTCAACACTAACACGTCGCAGGAAAGCTCCCTTGTCAATAAAACTTCTAATTGTTTTGTCTTATGAGTAATACACCTAATATTCTGGTGGCATAATATTAGCGGCGCACGATGCGCGGAGTGGTTAGACGGTTGAGAGCGAGATTGCCGCGGCAGCGACGACGGCGGGGCCGGCGCCAGTGGCGGCGGTCGTAGCGGCTCGCTCGCGAGGCTGTCGGCGGGACGCAGCTCCTGCGCGTCCAGCGCTCTGACGAAACCACTCACTGACCTCAGTACTAGCCGGCCAATTCTCAGCGGTCATGAAAAATTCGTAGTGCGTGTCTGGTACAGACAATGTAAATGACGCGTAGTAATTGTGCGTTAGTGTTAGCTTCCGTACCTGATACCGGTCGCACTGTTTTTTCCTTTTCATAAAAGATAGGATGGCTTCGGCAGTTGTGTCAGGCGCGAAGAAACAGGCGTGAATTTTACGTATGCGACCGACGGCTTTTAGTTCGTCGTCTGTCGTACCGGTACCTGTAATTACAGCTCGCTTTTGTTGTCCGCGTCGCCTAGCCCTACGGTTGCTTACAGGTACCCAACCATCATCCTTAGCGCTGTTCACGGCGGCCGATGTGTCTTTAGCATGCGTCATTTCAACGTTCTGCGGGGCATTCAAGAGTGGAGCGGCTGGCGGCGCAGTTGGCCGCGGACTGGCGCACTCCCGGGCAACGTAGGTCTTCGGGGGTGCAGCGGCGGGGCGCGGCGCTGTAGCAGCTGCGCTCGCGCATGCGCGCCGTAGCTCATGGGCTTGTGTGCGTAGCGGCGGCTCCGATGTGTGAAGCGACGCAGGCGCGGGCGGCGGCGCGGTCGATGCAATAGTCGTAGCACTTGTGTTTGCTATTTCTTCGCCGGCGCCTACCTTCTTATTGATCGTCGTTTTTTCTTTCGACTTCAATTTATCCACTTCTTTCCTTAGGGACTTGAGTTCTTGTAAAACGCACGATAGTTTTTCTTCAAGTGGGGCAGTATATTTTGTCAACAATTTCTCCAGTGTTTCAACTGTCGATTTCGCCATTTTCGTATCGCGGTTACCACACTAATCAGAGCGAGTAAACAGACGACCGTTCGGCGCAAGCGCAGGCACGCAACTGTATGTATGTAATGAACATAAGTGTTTGCTCTGTGTCTGGGTGTTATTTAGTTACTATCTATATAAGTATGTATTTAAATATATGTATAAGTAGTTTATCAGTCTCTGGCAGCCATTAAGTACCTAACCAAAAGGAGTCAGCTTGGCTTAGTTTGGGGTCAGAGGTGCCCCCAAATATTTATTTATTTATGCCATTCACCTCTATCCCTAGCCAATTCCATCCAAGATATAATATTGAATAATATTTACGTTTGAGCGTAGCCTCGATGGCCATCATCTTGCCCGCCATTGTCGCTAAATCCTTCTTGAATTGGACTCGTTCCTTTTCCAACTCTTCCGACACGCGACGACTGAACTTGGCAAGAATCTGGAATTGTTTATTATTTCAAATTCAAATCCAGTAAATATAGTATTTCAAAAAAAATACAACATTTTTATTCTTATAATCAAATGACTGAGAGACGAGAATTATACAATTAATATAATAGTGGTTGTGCAAAAAGAGACGCGTCGTAGATGAGGTCGCCCATGTGCCATTTTACTAATTTTGTTACGTTGACAACACTGATCTGTCATTGCTATACTCTATAAAATTTAACTTGATCTCTTTAGTGACATTGACATAAAAGATAAACATTTTCAGAGTTGGTATAGTGGTGGAAAAAATCGATTTTCAAACAATGTTGTAATGAAATCGAATGAGTAGCTGAAGGTGAGAAATTGGATTTTATTTACTTACTATTATTTAAGATCAAGTATGTACACATGTAAATAATGTTATGATGTTAATTAAATACTCATAATAATGTAACGATGGTATTTATCGACGTTTTTCACTATTATCGATGTTAATGTAACATATAATTGAGTTAAATTTAATTACACATGATATTAAAATATACAATAAAATTTATGATAAATTAAGTTTTATTTAAAATATCGTTAGAATAAACTATCGATACTTTAAATAAAACTCTTAAACTCTGTGGCCACGATCATTCGTCGCCCATCACTAATCAGCACGCCCACAAAGTATGACATTGACAGGTACTGTCTGTACTATTAAGAAATTCAGGACTTCATAGGCGTGATTTTTCCGACAGCTGTCGCAGAGATCAAGTTATATTTTATAGAGTATAGTACAACTAAACGTGTTAGACACCAATTTGGTTTCCATCAGTAGACTCGCGTCTACCAAGTAGTCGGTAACTTGGCTGCTGATTAAAACCTTATTATTAGTTCACCATAAAGCCACGACGGTTCTCTTTTTGAACAAAATCTACATGGTTTGAATTTTTCACACTACGTATAGTACCTATAGTTCCAACTTAATGACGTATGTGAATACGAGTTGTTGCGCAGTAGCAAATCATGTGTCAGCGTGGGTGAGAAGGGATTTACGCAGCTTCTACCGAACTTCACACACGCCATTAGTTCGATTTAACATATGGTTTGATTCAACATGTAGGTTTGATTTAACATGAGTTGATTCAACTTATTTTTTAAGTTTGATTCAACATATAAGTTTTATGCAATATATTTATACTAAACGCCACACAAATCGGGGGATGAGAGTTAGCCGCAGATGACACTTCGCCGTGATTCGCTAATTATTGCGCATGTGAGCTCGGGCGTAGGGAGCGCGCGGGAGGCATGAGATTGGCGGGCGGGCGTGCCGCGGCATCTCGTTTCTCTGGCTCCCGCGAATGCCTATATTTCGGCTTTTGCGCAGCGCTCTGCCTATAACTTCCCATCCGTCGATTTGTGTGGCGCTTAGTTTACTAAGTTTGATTCAACATATTTACTAAATTTGATTCAACATACAGGTTTGATTCAACATATAGGTTTGATTCACATTAAGCTTGATTCAACATTACCTCTTTCTCCTTCCTGGCGACGGCTGCGGCCTGCACCTCCTGCTGGATCTCGACCTGCTTCAACAGCTGCTCTTTTAGCTTCTTATTTGATTCGGCTTGAAGGGAGAGTGCCTGCAACAAAACCGAGATTTAGTTTAAACTTAACTTTACACCGAAATTTTAAAAAGCCTATCATCTTTGAGCTCGATAAATTGTTTTCCTTCTTCTTCTTATATTAGATTCTTCCCGAAAGATTAAAACAGTGATATTAGAAAAGTAGACCCCGTCACACAAGTTGGCGGATATGAAGTTAGCTACAAGCTGCGCAATATCCAATCAACGCGGGGCTTTGTGTGAGCTTCAGTCAAGATTGGATATTGCGCATCTTGTAGTTAACTTCATTTCTGCCAACTTGTGTGACGCGACCTATACAAATGTATTTGCAATACTTTGCACCGACTTCAAAAGAAGTTCTCATACGACTGTATATTTCTTTTTGTATGTATGGTACGCGATTACTCCTCCAATTATTATTATGAACCGATTGTGACGATTCTTTTTTTTGTTTAGATCAAAACACAAAAAAAAAGTAAGTTCGTATAGGCCGGGTGGCAAGCCCTGGTGTCAGAGTTTTGAAGCCGCCTGACAGCCTCTGACATGGCTAAGCGGTTAAAACAACCGGGACCTACAATTTAACGTGTCATCCGAGCCACGGTAGTGCTCAGTTGGAAAATGCCACCCGCGGTTACCCATCCAAATACTGACCGTGCGGAACGTATCAAAACACAGAAGTGGTCCCATTTAAATTTTATCGAAATCGGCTGAGCCGTTTTTGAAAAATCAACAAGAATGTGTTAATTGCTATATGGATGACACATTGATCCGCGCAAATCATTCGAATTCTTTACACAGTTGAAGTCGGTTAAGCCATTTTTGGCGAAAAATTATATTCACCTTCTTTTGATATTCTAGTTCCCTCTTGATAAGTTCTTCTTTTACCATGTCTTCTACTTTAGCCTCGATAATCGCTTTCTCGTCATGGCCTGAAAATATCATACAATTTTAACCGACTTCATTAGGCCGGGACTCCACCGAAGCGGAGACGACACGAGCGGAGAGATGTTTTTGAAACAACCAATAGAATTGTGTTATTGACACATCTCCTCTCCGCTCAGCTTCAGTGGAGATCGCTGTGCAGAGATGTGTAATATTTGTATGGCGCGATGGAAGCGGAGACGTGAGCTGTGCGCGGACGACGCGCAGTGGAGACGAGAGATGTGACCGGCGCGCAGTGAGCGATGTCGCCCTCCCCCCTCTCGCTCGCCAGCAACCCGCAGAATGCGTACTGAGCAATCAACGCCTCGCACCCGAGCTGAAAAACATCTCTTTTCGCTCAGCACACCGCACACATCTCCGCTTTGGTGGAATCCCGCCCTTAAGGTGAAGCGCTAGAGACAGCGAGCGAAATTCATTTTTTGGGTATTTAGCAATTTATTGGTGGACTGCTCACCTTGAATTTATGAAACCAAAACTATTTTTGCGACAATGAATTGTTTCTAATTATTACGGCCACAATTATTATATTATCACTTAAATTGATTATTTTAGCGAACTGTCAATTGGTTGAATTTAATCGTAATTTTGACTAAATCAACCTTTTTACATAGATTAAATGAATAAATATTTGAGGACATCTTACACACGGTCTCTGACTCCAAACCACAGCCCGGACACTCCGCGATTTTCCATACAAAATCTGCTCTTACGCACACTACACAGTACTTACTCACAGGCAACATACGCATGGTGGCTACACGCGCATTTGTGTGCGGAACGTCTGGCTGTCAGCGATCACCACGACGTGACGACATGCCGCGTGAGTGAGACAGTTGCGTATTCAATTTTGCAAAAATGAATATATGTAAATCTAGTGCTTATAAAAGTATAACAATTACTTAATTTGGAAGCATTTTAACAATAAATAACCGTTCTACTTTATTTGAAAGAAAATATGAAGAGAAAGTTACCAAATAATGTAAAATAAGTTCCTTTTACTTATCCTTAGATAAACATTAAAATGTATTGTTTTGTTACGTATTATTGATATTCAACCCACTCAACTCAATTCTCGCTCGGCTGCCTGCGGTTTCGCACCGATTATAGATTACCGATTGTTTTTTTAAAATTGAAAAATTTAATTATTGTGCGAAGAACTTAACACTACGACAAACCTTTGCAAGGTTTTTTGGTGTTACATAAATATGTATTTATATTGTAACCTTTTGTTGATAATAATAAATAAAAAAAAACCACACACAGCACAGTTCGTCCCTATTGTCACAGTCTAGGTATTTTTTATTACAAGATCTACCGGCCAGTGCAGCCCGCGCGCAGAGTACGCGATCGGTACGTGAAGCGCGGGGTGGAAGTGAGGAAGACTCAAACGGGTGGGGGGTAACGCGTGACCGTTCTATACGTAGTATTATTATATCTTCTTTGCCCAAACTAAGCAAAGCTTGTGATATGGCTGCCAGAGACTGATATACTACATATACTTATTTTTAAAAACATACATACAATAAATAACACTCAGACACAGAGCAAACACCTACGTTCATCACATAAATATTTGTCTTGGGTGGGGATCGAACCCACGCCTCTTTGATCCAGAAGTTACGGTCACTAACCACTGAGCCACAGAGGCAGTCGATTAACTAATAGATTGTTTTTTTGGTGTATATAACAAGTTAACACGACTTATTTACTGTCGCAAAATTAGTTTTTGTAAATCCAAAGTGAGTAGATAAGTAACAAATTGCAAAAAACCCGAAAAATAGTTATTTGTTGTACAAGAGTGCAAAGTTGATTTTTAACCGCGTGCTCAATTTTGATTCCTTCGCTAACGCTCAGGATTCTAATTGTTGAATCACTCGTTGCACTCCTGACACAACAATTAGAATCCTGAGCGTCAGAGAGGGAATCAAAAGAGCACAAGGTAAAACATCTTTGCACTCGAGTACAACACGCAACTTTTCATCCCACCTCAGCGAGGAAATGACTAAAGTCGTCTACATACCGCACAGTTTCAAATACTTTTCGCGTGATTGTTAAAGAGAGAAAGCTCATTTGCGCACTATTAACAGTTTCAGTCAATTCTGTTGACATCAAATAAACTAATTTTAGGTTTTTCACATGTTTTAAAATGTCTGATTTTAAAAAAAATTAACAATACGACATGCCTGATAAGTAATTGGCGCGCGCAAAGCAAATTAAAAAAAGTACAGCAAGAAGGTTCCGTATCTGAGTTTTGAACAAATTAAAAAAGGTTGTATGATAAATTCGGCACCATGGAGCTAGAAGTAAATAGGTTTAATAATGTTTTGTATTTACAAACTTAGTGCACAAGATGTTCTAAATTCAATTTTACTAGCGGATAAAAACGGCTTTTGCACTCAGATTTCGAAGAGCAAAAATACCCTTTCTGAGATAGGGAGGTAAAAGACAAATTTCGCACACGGCATTCTAGCGTTTCACCTTAATTGGTACTCAATTACTTCACTGGTTCAATCAATAAATGTCTTACATTCAATCGCTCTGTTGATCTTGAGTTCTCGAACAGTTTGCAGTTCAGCCAGTTCGTTTTGTAGATATTGTACCTGAAACGTTGAGCTTGTGGTCAAACGCAATATAAGCCAGGGGTCGGCAAGTAGTTTTAGTTGGGTACCGGATATCGCCGAAAAATTTAAACAAAGTACAGAAAAAAAACTGATAATATTTCATTTTTTATTATTTTAATTTCAAATCTGAATTGTAATAATGGGCATGATGACTGGGTAAAATAAAAACAGTATTATAATAATTAGTCCGTGAGTTAGATTATCAAAAAATATTAGACACGTATTTTTTATTTTGCTAATCAAACAACAAATGACAAAGATGAACCTTGTCACAGTTTGGGAGTAGGGGTAGTGACGTCACTTTTCTTACAGAAGTCCATACATTTGTATGGTACTTGTGACGTCACGCGGAACTTTGATGGACAAAATCTTCATCAATTTCAGTTTAAATGACAAAAGAAAAAATACGTGTCTAATATTTTTTGATAGTCTATCTGACGGACTAGTTATATTTTTTTAGCCCATTTTCATCATGCCCATTGTAAAACACATTGTTATAAACTACACTGGACAGTCTTGACCCAGTTTTTTATAGATTGATTTTCGAACGGATCAGCAAAATCGAAGTGTGTCTTCTATACTCTATAAAATTTAACTTGATCTCTGCGACAGCGGTAAGAAAAATCACGCCTATGAAGTTCTGAATGTCTTAATAGTACAGACAGTACCTGTCAATGTCATACTTTATGAGCAGGCCGATTAGTGATGGGCGACGAATGATCGTGACCACAGAGTTTTAGATAGAGTTTTAATTAAAATATCGATAGTTTACACTGATAATATTTTAAATAAAACTTAATTTATCATTAATTTTATTGTATATTTTAATATCATAACATTTTTACATGTGTAATTAAATTAAACCCAATTATATGTACATTAGCATCGATAATAGTGAAAAACGTCGATAAATACTATCGTTACATTATTATGACTATTTAATTAATATCATAACATTATTTACATGTGTACATACTTGATCTTAAATAATAGATGAAAATATACCCAACTAGCAAGGGAATCTTATAACAAAATACAATATGTAAAATTTAACTAAAAAAGCTCTCATAAAGGCTTTCCTGAAGACTTCCATAATTTTTATGCTAATAATAGCGTTGTCCAAGCATTTATGCTCTCAAGATCATATTCACTCATATAAATGGCTTGTAGTTTACTAGTACACTACTTTATAGGATAATTACAAGATATATGATCTAATAACTGCATTGACGAAGTTTCAATAGTCCTACGAAAAATATAGTCTTATAATGGCATTGTGTTAGATTTCCATAATTTATAATGTACTTGTCTGAGATCATTACAAATATATAGCAATTTAGTTTTACAATGACATTGTGTAAGATTCTCAGATTTTATAACAGACTTAGTTAAGATCATTATAAGTATGAAGCGATGTCGTAGCAATTTAGTTTTACAGTGACATTGTGTAAGATTCACAGATTTTATAATAGAATTAGTTGAGATCATTGTAAGTATGAAGTGTCATGTGGTCTTAAGAGAGACACTTACAAGAGTAAATAATCATTTAAAGCGCTAGGCTATTACTATGAAGTATATTTATCAGTTATTCATGTCGCTCGATTTGAGACAGTTTCATTATATTGATTACAATGGATTTACAAAAATAGAAGCGTTTCAAAAGAAGTGGAGCTTATAGAAGAACTGTGCATAAAAGACACGCTAAATTAGTAACGCAAAAGCCATTGTCAAACAAGTTTTGAAAAGGCAGAAACTAACAATTAACTTGAGTGTTCAGTACATTCCGAAAGTGATATACTCGTAAATGTCATTGATATAAGTGACGATGAGCGTGCGGATGATACATACTACACATGCGGATGATATAATAGTGATGAAAGTGAATATGAATCAGATGTCGAAAAACTAGATTATGAAAATAACATACGATTGAAGTTAAAATGTGGGTTATTAAACACAATATATCTCACTTAGCGTACAATGATCTTTCTGTGATTTTAAATACAAGAATTAATGACGCTTTACCAAGTAGTTTTTTTGTACCAAAAATCTCTCAATTTATGTAGTACAAATACAGGGTTATCCAGGCCTGATATAACAAGCCGAAAAGAGGTGATTCAGAGTAACTGTACCTATAATAAATGTTTACTACAGGGCCAACCCGGATTTTGATTAAAAAAAATCAGGTGTGTCATACATGTTGTCGATTCTGAGTTGCAATGTTACATAGAACAGCTGATTTTTTCCTCAAATTCTGGGTTGGCCCATAGTAAAAGTTTATCATAATGATTGTCTCAATCACTTCCTTTCGGATTAGTACAGGGCAAGCAGTAATGGTCATACATACTGTACAGAGAACAGTCGGGACACCAAAATATTTTAAAGTTAAATAGTAACTCTATGTTTTCATGAGAACATACGAAGTGTAAAGGTCTATAATGATCATTGTTAATAGAAAGCAATAATCCACATCCTTTGCAGCTAGCAGATAAAACAAAGTGTGTACGCATCCAAGGCCATTGCATATTTATAAGTATAAGTAGGCGCAATTCATTTTTAGTCAAAAAACAGCCCACATCAAGGAACTTGACCATTTTGTAAACATGAAAGGAATAATAATAAGTGAATTGTATTGAAATGTTTGAATAACTATATTCATTTATTGTAATAAAAATTAATAATAATTCATTGGACAGTGTTAAAATTCAAAGCTTTCAGAGCATCTTACAGGATTTATTATTGATACATGACTAGGCGACCATGTCTGAAAATCTTTTTTTTTTTTACACCCCAAATAACAATAACGAAAACAAATTAAATAAAAAATGTCTGGCTTTCTGTTTAGCGTTTTAAGCGTTTCATAATTATCAATAGGGAACTCTAATATGATTGTGAATTAACATGGTGGTGAATTAATCTTATCTAAGAGTAAGTGTAGCGCATTTTTACTTTTAACACTCTTATAAATGTCATGACAGAGAGCATTTTTTAAACATGGCGATTGAATAATCAAATAAGAATAATCAAGTGCTTGATCATAATTTTACATTAGACTTAACATTCTATTTCTGTGAGCGCGCTAAAAAATCAGCCTAAAGATGATATACTTTTGCAGTAAAAATAGATTTGCCAAGTGTTAATCGCATGCTCACTAAATTCTAGCTAAGCTACGTGTATGTCATTAAAATAAAACAATAACTAAAATTACTTTCCTAATAGAAACACCCAATAAAATTACAATAACTAATTGGTCTGCCGTATCCAGCCTGTATTTTTTTTTACAAATAACTTAAAACGTTATTAGCACATTATTAATACAATTACACTTTAAACGAACTGGAAGAAGATAATAACAGGAGTACTAACACCTGTAGCAATCATCAACTAGAGAATTAAAGGAGCTTTAGTGCTTCAAAATATTCGTGCAAGACAGTAATTAAACTAATTAGCATCTTGTTAGCTCTTTACGGGAGCGTAACAAGAACTTGTACTCCAATAAGTGCGCCCAAATCCAGGGTTGTAGTACTCTATAAAATTGTTATTGGAGTGCTGAAATGTAGTCTTGAAGACAGTTATTAGATCTATTTTGCTACTTGGGTAATAAATGAAATCCAATTTCTCACCTTCAATTACTCATTCGATTTCATTACAACATTGTTCGAAAATCGATATTTTTCCACCACTATCTCAACTCTAAAAATGTCAATCTTCTATGTCAATGTCACTGTCGCAGAGATCAAGTTAAATTTTATAGAGTATAGGTACACGTCCGTTAATGTCGAACGATTTTTTTTTATTAAATAAACCTCTTGGATTAATAAGTTTTACATACGAATGTCGATCTAAACACACTGTCCAACTGATAGCTAGTTTCTTGCAATTCTCATATATTTCTACATAGGTAGGTATATGTTTTTTAAATTTGGCGATATAATATAATTTTGACCTTTCACGTTCCGCATACGGACTGTAGTCCGCGAATTACCTACCTTTGATACAAATTATTACAATTTTAATGTTTACCTATACATTACAATGTTTAGATTATAATCCTACCGCTTAACTAAGTCCTCACGGCGCCCCTGTACCGCGCAGGCGAGGACTAACTTAAGCGGTAGGATTATAAAATAGTAATAGGGTATTTTACTATGAACGAGATAAAATCTGTAAATGTATTTTTGAGATAGTTTAGGCAAAAAGCGATCGAAAAATGTTCGTTTTAGATCATAAAATAACAAAAAACTTTTTAAAAATCTATAATAATAATTATATCAAAATATTCCGTTTTTTAATCTGTGCATAAAGTAGTCGCCGCTATGTTATGACGTCATCCGGCTATGTAAACATTGAATAGTTAGTCGGATGTTTGTACACTACAATTCCAGTACAAAACACGCATTGTTTACATAGCCTAGTGAAGTCATTCATGACCATATTTTAAAATAATGACATCCATCGTTTTCGTAAATTAAGCGCGAAATTTTTTTTTGTGGATTATTGGACATGAATAACAGAATTTAACTGATATACTTTTCAAAAATTATTATAATACCCTATTTTACAAGTTTACCTGTTTCAAAGTATAGAGCAGCAGAAGATCAGTGTCGCCTTTGACGTTCAGTTTGCGCGCGCTCAGGTCGATCCCCGGGAATAACGCTTGTAATTCGTCCTTATACGCCTTTCGGGCTGCGTCCACCTGTACAAATAATATTTATTTGTTATACAAGAGTGCAACGTTGCTTAGCGAAGGATTCTAAAATTAAATCTTTGCACTCGAGTGCAACACGTAACTTTTCATCCCACCTCAGCGAGGAAATGACTAGAAAGTCGTCTACATATCGTACTGTTGCGAATACTTCTCGCGTGATTGTTGTGAGAAAGCTCATTTGCGAATTATTAACAGTTTCAGTCAATTCTGTTGGTAGCAAATAAACTTCCTCGTCGGTAGAATCACTCCTTTTCACCTCATTTTAGGTTTTTCTCTTGTTTTCAAGTTTCTTGTTTTTAACATAAGGTTTTAACAACAAGTTGTGACAAGAAAATGGCGCGCACAAAGCAAACAAAAAAAAGTAGTACACCAATAAGGTTCCGAGTCTGAGTTTACAACAAATCAAAAAAAAATGTATTATAATTCCGGCACCATGGAGGTAGAAGCAAATAGATTTAATGATGTTTTGAATTCACAAACTTGTATGATAATTCCGTCACCATGGAGGTAGAAGCAAATAGATTTAATGATGTTTTGAATTCACAAACTTGTATGATAATTCCGTCACCATGGAGGTAGAAGCAAATAGATTTAATGATGTTTTGAATTCACAAACTTGTATGATAATTCCGGCACCATGGAGGTAGAAGCAAATAGATTTAATGATGTTTTGAATTAACAAACTTGTATGATAATTCCGGCACCATGGAGGTAGAAGCAAATAGATTTAATAATGTTTTGAATTCACAAACTTGTATGATAATTCCGGCACCATGGAGGTAGAAGCAAATAGATTTAATGATGTTTTGAATTAACAAACTTGTATGATAATTCCGGCACCATGGAGGTAGAAGCAAATAGATTTAATAATGTTTTGAATTCACAAACTTGTATGATAATTCCGGCACCATGGAGGTAGAAATAATAGATTATTAATAATGTTTTGAATTCACAAACTTGTATGATAATTCCGGCACCATGGAGGTAGAAGCAAATAGATTTAATAATGTTTTGAATTCACAAACTTGGTGCACGATGTTCTAAGATTGAATTTAGAACATCGTGTGCACCAAGCCCTCGAAGGTGTGTAGTGTGGACAGCCCTGTTCTAACCGTTCAGGCGGCGCCAGAGAACTTCAGACAACTTTAAATCTGACACCAGGGCTGGCCAATTACTCCTCACCTTGTTCCAGTATTTATCGCTGAGCACGGCCTTCTCGGCCTCGGCCTTGTAGTTGTCCTCGGCCTTCTCGATGTCAGCTCGGAAGTCGCGGATGTAGCGGAGGGTCTGGGCGACCGTATCGGGCGGCGCCGCTACGCCTTGTTTGATCATACGGTCCAGAGTGTCTAAAAAAATATTAACTTAAATAATCGGCCAAGTGCGAGACGGAATCGCGCAGAAAGGGTTTCGTACCGTATGGAAGCCCCCTTAATATTTCTTTTTTTGATTGATTTATTAACTTTTGAAGAGAATATTTAACTAAATATTCTGTGAATATTTCAAGTATCTACCTGTCATCGTTATTAATATCGAGCGAAAAACGCAATGATTCATCGAGTTACACCATCAGGAGGAACCCAAAAATTCAGGTTTGTTGTATGGGATCCCTCCTTAAATATTTATTTTCATTTGTTTTTAGTATTTGTTGTTATAGCGGCTTCAGAAATAAGTCATCTGTGAAAACTATAACGTTCTAGCTATCACCGTTCATGAGATACATCCTGGTGACAAACAGACGGATGGACAGCAGAGTCTTAGTAATAGGGTCCCGTTTTTACCTTTTGTGTACGGAACCCTAAAAACTATGAACACTATATGGAGATATAAATTAATACACATACCAATAGCACATTTAGCTTTAGCCGAAGCTTCTTTGGCCTTCTTGATGGAAGCCTCCTTTTCATTGGCGGCGCCGTGGAGCGACGTAAACAGTTTATTGTCCAAGTCCCCCGCTGACGCTTCTACCACCTGAAAAATTAAAAAAATAAATTAAAATAATCGGCGACGAAGCTTAAATATTTATTTAATTTTAATTTAATAATTAACTTACTCAGACACACACACACACACACACACACACACACACACACACACACACACACACACACACACACTCTCACACAATATAATTGTTTGGTAAAATTTGATCAACTCAGTCTACGTTAAAGAGTCTGGCTATTGTAATTACAGGTTTTTAACCTAGCACAAGAGTCAGAGAACTTGATGTTGTGTTAATTTAATTTTGTTGATCAAATAAATGTTTTATGTTTATGTTTTTAACTATTGAAGTAAACATTAAATGTTAAATGTTCTGTGAATATTTCAAGCGTCTACCTGTTACCGTTATTAATTTCGAGCGAAAAACGGCTAAAAATTCAGGTTTGTTGTGTGGGAGTCTTAAGTGTTTATTTTATTCTGTTTTACAGACGGACAGACGGACAATGGAGTCTTAGTAATAGGGTGCCGTTTTTACCCTATGGGTACGGAATTCTAAAAAAATGTAATAATACTAATTGTCGAATCAAGACATGTATCAATGTTTATTGTTTACATAGTCAAAATTAAGCAACGTTCCGCACGGTCAGTATTTGGATGGGTGACCGCGGGTGGCATTTTCCAACTGAGCGCTACCGTGGCTCGGATGACACGTTAAATTGTAGGTCCCGGTTGTTTTAACCGCTTAGCCATGTCAGAGGCTTTCAGGCGGCTTCAAAACTCTGACACCAGGGCTAGCCACCCGGCCTATACGAACTTACTTACTTATAGTCAAAACGTTAATAGTTCTCCCAAAAAATAGCATTACCGACTTCAACCGTGTATAGAATTCGAATAGTTCCCACGGATCGATGTAGTATTTATTTTTCATACTAGTTTTTACCTGCGGCTTCGCCCGCATACGCAATATATCATTATAATTTATAGCCTATGTGTTATTCTGATATATAAGCTATATGATTGCAAAGTTTCATCTCAATCCGTTCAGTAGTTTTTACGTGAAAGAGTAACAAACATCCTTACATCTATCCATCCATCCATCCTCACAAACTTTCGCGTTTATAATATTAGTAGAAAGTAGGATAATTGTTGTTTTATCAAAAATGGCGTTTTCAATAAAATTTAAATTATTATTAATCCATTTATTTCGGTCATTACAGCCATAAAAATATCATAAAATTACAATTATAAAGAATTCAGAATGTCATCAATATAAATTAAAAAATTAAATAATATCCATAAAGACAAAACAGACAGATAATATAGTGAGTAGTGACATCACAATTTTTGTCCCATAACGATGATCATCCACTTAAATAAATAAATAAATAAAATAATAAAAAATAAAATATCTTTATTTCAGGCATTACATTGACCCATATGCTAATTTAAATTTACCAAAACGTATAAAATAATAATAATAATAATAAAGGTGATAAATAAAATATCACCACATTAAATGGGACCACCTTTGAAGTATCATAATGGCTGATACATGCGTCATACTCGTGATCGGGTGCTGCATGCGGGTCGCCGGTTTGCTCGTGGCATTCACGCAGTGTAATGAAACCACTTACTTAGACTAAGATTTAAACTAACCCCTCTCGATTGTACAGTCGCATTCTTTCAATTGTAACTTACTTAACAAAAGGTACAGACCCTGGAGTCTGTGGGCCATTAATTTAAATAAAAAATAAATAAATAAAAAGTATCATAATTATGCCAAACTAAAAGCTAGGATTTTTGTCAAAAACTAATAGGTAAGTCAATAACTAAAAATTAAAAATTTGTCAGTCAAGTATTCGTCAACATCATAATAAACTTTCTCTTGTAGAAAACATTTAAGTTTATATTTGAAGGCATGAGTCGATTTTATCTCAATTAAAGTTCTGGGTAGATGATTATAAATTAGAGAAAGCATACATATAACACTGTTGTTTAGTAATGCTTAAAAGGCATTGCCAATTTTTGTTTATGACGTTGTGACAGTAAATTGCTCGTGTTGCAGTATCGTGTTTACTATCGGAGCATCTCGTGTTCAGTGCACTCTGACACCAGAACCACGCCTCTTTGTTCCAGAAGTCAGGGTCACTAACTATTAGGGTACTGTACTGTATCAGCCTTTTTAAATAGTCCACTGCAGGACGTAGGCCTACCCACGAAGGATGATTGGGCCATATCCACCACGCTGGCCCAGTGCGGGTTGGTGGATTCACATACGCCATCGAATTTCTTCTACGGACATATGCAGGTTGCCTCACGATGTTTTCCGTCACCGAAAAGCCAGTGGTGTGAAATTCCATACATAAATTCCAAAGAACTCATTGGTACGGGACCGGGATTTGAACCCACGACCTCACGATTGTAAGGCGGGTGTCACTACCTCTAAGCCACCACGGCTCGACCATTAGGGTAGTTGACTGGTATTGAATTAATTAAAAGTATTATGATTAGAAAATTCTGCCATTCATTATGATACTTAAACTGAAAAAAAAAATTGGCTAATCAAGTTCAGAGATATAAGCTTGTGAAGATTTCGGCAGGGATAAAGAGGGGATGCCTTGTCCCTTTCTCCCAAAGCATAACATACTATGGCAAATGTATTGTTACGAGATGGGTCCTTGGATAATCAGTTAAAACGCCGATTAATCACTTTGCACTTTATTGCACACAATCACTTCACAAAAATCACAAAAACACACGACACAACTGATTCGCACAAACACATCACACTGGCACTGATATTCACACAAACTAGTCACTTCACAATCACTGGTGTCGCACGAGATGTTTTCGCTTCGACGGTAAACGAAAAACTGATCCCCAAGGGTCGGCCGGCGTATTTATATCCGTTATTTTCTACAGTCTCGAACCTACGAGATATTTCGCAACATTACTCGATCTTAATAAACGCTATTGTGTTAACAAGTAAACGACTTGAAAGTTCGAGAATTCCCAATTGTTTTCAAATACGTAAATATCCAACAAATAAACTAAACAATAGACGAGATACAAAAACCATAAAACCGAATACAAAAGGCACCAATAAAAACGCAAAACAATAGAGCTTCCCAGAAGCGTAAACACCGCAGATTACATCATAGTTACTGCATACCTACAACGGGCGCCTACTGCGTTACAGTATGATACTTACGGGAGCAAGAAAATAAATATGATCGTAACTTCTTTATTTCTAAGTTGATTTTATTTTTGTTTTCGTTAATCGGCTCTGTTTATGGTTAGCTGTTACAATGATATTAAACAAATATTGTCAATAGCATATTTACCTTGAAAAGTGCTCTGTTATAATCGACGCAGTGTTTGATAGCTTTTTTATAGTTGTCGACTGCGATTTTGGTATTTTCGTGCATTTCCTGTTCCACCTCCACCATGTTCTTGGTGATTTTGACCGGGGGAGGCGACGAAGGCTCGCATTTGTCTGACTGGACCACTAAAGCTGAAACAAATATGGATATTTATAGCATTCATAATTATATAGAACCGCTAGGGATTGGAATGCCCTGCCTCCGTCATTGTTTCCTGACAATTACAATCTGGATATCTTCAAGTCAAGAGTGAATAGGTATCTTCTAGGTCTACATACTCCATCTTCGGCTACAACTTCTCTTTACATCGAGTCTTCCACTCTGCCCTACCAGAGCGCCCCACTGGTGGGGCAGATTCCACTCCTTCATTTTTTGGAATGGAATCTGCCCCACTCATCCCATCTTGGTGGGGCAGATTCCACTCACTTTTTAGACCAGTGGAATCTGCCCCACCAGGGGTGTTGCATGATTTTAAATTAAATTATTAGGGCCATGAAGTGCAAAATTCGACTTCAAAATTTTAACAGGCGAGTTGGTGGCCAAATTTAGCCCTTATACTACATAAAAAAAATATGTCGAATCAATTTTTTTTTATGTAGAATAGGTCTGATGTGATTGTCATGTGAATGATAAATCTCAACTCGAAATCAGCGAGCGAAAGTAGAGATTTTGCTATTCGATATATAATTCGATATCTGTAGGCGCTGAAATTTTCATCAATTTTAGAACTGCTTCAAAACTAACTAAACCAACAAAGCTTTCCTGGCTTAGAGGGAAAAAGCTTGTCTTATTTTGCCTCTAGGGTCTCCAGGCCAATATTTTTTTGGAACTTAAACATGAATTTGCGCCCTTCTGGATTTTTTTGTAAAGAAAAACATTGTACGAAGGCTTGCATGCGTCCGTAAAATAAGTTTGATGGCGTTTGTGAATTTATCAACTTGCATGTGAGTTCAACCTATGTTCAGCTGTGGAGTATTAAGACCATAAAATAAGACAAGTACAGTCCAGAGGCATGCATTATCATCGGCTTTGTCATCTACATCGCCATTATTTCATTCACCATCTAAGCTACTGGAGCAGTTATGCCAGCGGCCCAGAGCCACGCTCCGTTACTTTAAGGACCTGGGCTGGCTCGGGTAGACGCTGGAGGGGGAAATGTACAAAACACCCCATGCGGGATGTCAGTGCAGGACTTATCGCCCCTACTTCAAATTAGAATAAGAATTAGTCCAGAGGCTCTATTTTAGGAGCTTGTATTAGTACTAAAGAGCTTTTATTTAACTTGCGATGGATATACGAGTACCTATGTAAGTCCGAGTGGAATCTAGCAAGTTACATTTGACCTACTACCCAGTTTCCGACTGAGCTGAAATTTTGCACGCATACATGTATATCGCGAGACAATGCAATAATACAGTACCATGGAGCTGATCTGATGATTGAGTCGGAAGGTGGCCATAGGAACTCCTGTACTAAACAAGAGAGACCCGCCGTGTTTGGGCTCGTTTTACTTGTCTTGGCTAGCACTCTGATATGACATCCATGACTTTGAAAGCTTGTATTTTTAAAAGTTATAGTTCTTCTTCTTCTTCTTAGTTTTGGCGTCGCATTATTGTGCATTTGCCAGTGTCAAGTATTAGTTTTTAATAATTTTTGATAATACAATTTTATCAAAATAGTCACTGTCGTAGTCTCGTCATCTATATTAATAATTTCGTCAAGGGGTACGGTAGACTCGATTGAAACTTTATCTGAATGATAAAACATAAAAAAATAATGATTTCGAGTCGACAACATATATCCGGAAAATTCGGATTATCGAGTATTTTAATAAATTATAACGGTGCTGACAAACAAAAACACGGTGTCCATATTGACACCGGATGACGGATGACATAACTTGAGAAGTGTTGCCAACGCCACAAATAAAGAATCTGCTAAAATGGTGTTAAAATTGTGACAAAATAATGCTATATAAACATGCTAAAAATTGTGATAACATTTTTCAATATGAAATGAAACGTAACATAATTATAAAATTATTATTAATTAACAAAATATGTGTTTTAATCGACTATGACCTATTATTATGTTATCAAATAAAACGTAAGTATCTTGGTCTTCATCGACCACTAACGAGCTTGAAGACGAGGTTGAGTCATTGCTCAGACTGTATAACTCCCCTTGGTACCTACAGAGCGTAGTGCGTTCTCTGGAACTGCGTAAGACTAGCAGCATTTCCTTGCCCTTTTTAAGTCGAATCTTATAAGTATAAAAAATAGCATTTAAAGTTTTTACCGACAAACAATTGCGTAGCATATTTTTTAATACTGAATGTATTAAAACTAAAAGAAACCCTTTCAATGTCGTCATTTGAAAGTGGTAGCGTTAAAAACGATATTGCTGACATAAATTTGCAATTCTGCATGTAATTTTAATGGTAAAAAACTTATTGTACAATTATTTTACATGCTAAAAATATGACGTATGCTAAATTGCAAATAAATATGCTAAACAAGATGAAAATATGCTAAATTTAGCATAAAAATGCTAAATTGGCATCACTGATCTTGAGCAGTCAAGTTTTTTATGTTTTGGCGTCGCATTTTGGTGCATTTGCCAGTGTCAAGTATTAAGTTTTAATAATTTTTGATAATATTGTATCAAAATAGTCACTGTCGTAGTCACGTTAAGGTCCAACCTTTAGTTAGTACCACAGATATCTAATACACTAGGTTAGTACCTAACCGAAGGTTAGGTACCTACTTAATGTTTTCAATGATCCGAAACATCAAATAGGACAGGAGTGTAGGCTATTAATTTTGTGAATGTAGTAATCAGACTCCACTGGAGAAGCAAAGGATACAGGCTACATAAAGTACATCATAATATATCACCAACCGGCCTTTTTGGAAATCTATGAGCCTTATGTCCAGCTGTGGACGTCCTACGGCTGATAGATAGATAGATAATCATAGAAAATATAATACTTGCCATACCTAATCTTTAAAGTTGACGTTGCCTTTCTTTTCGTTTTATCAGAATGTATAGATACATTTTCAGTACTTATTCATTTAGGTTTGAGCAATTACTTTGGGATATTGTTTACACCCATCATTCCGAAATTACCTATTTTTTAATATAGGTATGTCTTTCATAATTGTTTTGCTTGACCTTCATCATTTTGTTATCAGCCTAATCTCCTTGCCATAGATGAAGGATAAGTTTTCGCTCAGAGCAAAGCGATCCTTCCTTCATCTATGCTCCTTGCATTTGGTAATCATTGTCATGATTGTAAAAAATTGATGCAGCGAAGAGCTCTTCGTAAAGATGGTGATCAAGTAAAATTATGATGAGTGTGCGTGTATTATAAGTCATATTTCACCCGAGCGAAGCCGGGTTGTCATCTAGTAGTCCAATAAAGTCGCTGTCAAGTCCAATCATTGTCCAAGTTATACCTCAGTAAAGCAGTGGAGACTTTACTAGAGGCGTCTATGGAGTTTTGGTAACAACACGGAACGTCACATTATAACACTTGCCTACACTCATGCACGTAAATCAGCTCATAATCAACGAAATACCACCATTTTTCACTAATTATCACTGATAAAAACACAAGTTTAACAAAATAATACAATGAGGCGAGATGATTTTTCCGCGTTCCCGCCAAAACTCAAAGTTATAGTTTTATTTGGACTTCGAACGGCTTGGAAGTATAAGGTACTTTGGCAGATTGTATGGATAATCCGTACAATTGTCCTAGCCATCTCCATACAAATTCCTTATACTAACTATACGACCAAGCCGTGCGAAGGTCAAAAATAATGCTCAGGGTGAAGTGTTAGTGTGATGTGAATTGGTTGAATATCTTACCTGGTGTGTCGACAACTTCAGGCTTGATGACCTTTTCTTCAATGTATAGGGGTTCGAATTTCGGCGGCGGCACTGTCGCAAGCAAATTAGTATGAAGTTTTAGTAACAATGTTGTCATTCAAATGATACAAAATAAGATAGGCATTATAGTGATATCACCAACTGTATTATAAATTAATTATGGGAAGTCAACACACACAATATTAGAGAGCTTGCACACAGCCGTGTTTTCACCGGACAATGGACCGATTTTTAACAGGCTTTTGTTAGTTTCACCCTCAGAGCAAATAAAAAAATCAAGAGATAATGTTGTGAACAAACAAATGAAGCCAACCAAAACTACGCCTCGCCGTGTACAGACGATTACACACACATCCAGGTAACTATGAAACTACACCTTGGCTTGTCAGTCAAACTATGGCGGCGCAACAGCGACGCACTCACACATGTATAAAAACCGGCTTCACTTGACTGTTCAACGACGTTCCCTCTGGATTTTTTAATTTGCTCTGAGGTTTCACCTGTATGTTTGCTAAATATTCGAGAATTCCGTACACGGGTGAAGACGGTCATGCTATTTTTGCAAAAAATAATCTTGTAAAGTAGTTGCAAGATACTTATTTTTTTTTAAATCACCCCACCAAACGCTAAGCGTCCCAGCTGACTAAATCCGGAGTATTGTTACACGGGCAGTTCGCGCAATTTTTAGAGTGAAAGACGACGTCACAAGCGTTGAGCTTTTCAGAGAGCTTCGCCTACCACTATCATGTGAACTTATCTTACAGATAGCCCTGTTTACGCATACCCTTTATTACCTAGACGTCTTTCAAAAGAGAGGTACATACTCGAGGTTTGCTTTGAGGAACAACGTCAGAAGCGACCAACTAGTGACACCGACTCACAGATGAGCGCGGTCAGAGAAATCGGTGTATATTGGGGGACCGGCTGTCTATAATAGGATACCTACTGACGTGCGTGGAGCACCTTCTGTCGTGTCTTTTAAAAATAAACTTAAGTCATGGCTTAGCGAACAATTGTTTTATGACATTTATGACTTTTTGAAATTACCGGAATCAATATGATGATTATTTTATTATTTACTAGTTTTTACCCGCGGCTTCGCCCGCATACGCAATATATCATTATAATTTATAGCCTATGTGTTATTCTGATATATAAGCTATATTATTTTAAGCAAAGTTTCATCTCAATCCGTTCAGTAGTTTTTGCGTGAAAGAGTAACAAACATCCATACATCCATCCTCACAAAGTTTCGCGTTTATAATATTAGTAGGAATATATAATTATTTAATTTTGAAATTTGCGTTTAGATTAACTGGTACATAATAACCTGTACTAGTGTACATATATTTTTTTATTTGACATGTAATAATTAATTACCAATAAATAATTTGTATTTGTACACCACCATGACTAAGTAATACCAAAAATTCAACTTTTTGAAAGTAGTTGCAATTTTTAAGCTTACCCAGACTATTATGATATATTTAATTTATTAAAATTTAAAATAATAATTTTAAATAATTTAAAATTTATTCGCATTATTCATTACTCTGATTTGACTTGGCTAGGAGTCCCTGGAATTCTCGAGGCCCTGGGGCCTGATTCTCTATCGACAAAACGTAACGTAACGCGGTAAGTATTTTTTTTATTTCCGTGAATTACATTTGGAGAAATGTTTGATACATGTAAAATTATGTTAAAATAAATTATAAACCGAGTTTAAGTTATGTTATTTGAAAAATAAATATTTTTCACACGAATTTCTTAAATACAAAGAGCACGTTAGAGCGCGTTACGTGCTTGTTTCCGTACAGAATCACCCACCTGGGCTGAAGACCGGCTCCGAATGTAGATATCCATTTATTGACGGTCCGTTTTCCGGTGAAAAAAAACGGTCGTACACAAGCGCTGACTTGACTTGTAACAAATGGTGTTATGTATAAATGACTATATGAGACTTAAAATGAAATTTAAGGAGTCACAAAATATCACTATACTATATTTTTCATGTCTATTAGTAAAAAAGAGATAAATAGTCCTCTCCATAACCGCTGAGATTGAACTAGATGAAATCTATTGAATTTGGTACAAATCGTAAAAATGTATAATATACAGGGTTACAGGCTAAGTCGACCTATTCCCGTTAAGCGTGTGTAGTTTACTACGTTTCTGACTGATTTGACTATGAAACACCATATCCTAAATGTCAGTTTTCGAGATATTTGAATTCAAATACAATACAAAAGGTTAATTTTACGGACAATATTGGGTAGTGAGGTCATAAAACATTATTTTACATGTAAAATCAAATAAAAATAATAATACGACTTACACGTTTCAAAATATCAGAGCTGATAGCCGAAAATTGGGAATTTTATAAATACTAATTTCAAATATCTGTTTTTTTTTTAATTTAGGATAGTATATTTCTTAGTCAAATTAGTCAGAAACAAAGTAAACTACACACCTTTAACGGGAATAGGTCGACTTATCCTGTAACCCTGTATATTATTATAATAATATATAACTTACTTCCTATGTTCTGGACGCAATTTTTTGTATTTTAAGAAACTACCAGAATATTATGATTTTTTAAAAGCAAACCTATTAATTAGTTAATTATTTTCGTAAAAGGTCGTCGCGACTCTCGGTCTCAGCGGTTATGGAACGAACTATAGAATTAAATTGCAATTTATTATATTATTACGTTCTATTATAGATATTCTTACGTTCATAGTCCTTCTTGGAGAAAGCTTTGGCAGCATCTTTTTCTAAATCTTGTTCAGGTCGGGTCTTGAATTCTATTGGTGAAACTCCTTCCTGAAATAAAAACGAAAGCGATTATTGGTTGGCATAGGATGAATCATACAACTTGGTGACTGTGATGATGTTAGCTACAACTTAAGGACAACCACATCCTCAAGCAGATGTTAAAGCTGGAAGCATACTAACGGACGCGGCTGACGGTCGCGACTGATAGGTATCTAGATAATGAATGTCCACTGAGCCTTGCAAACTATCGGACATAAGTCGTGGACGTCACCTAGGGCTGACATTGAGCGTTCGGACGTCAGAGAGCGATCTGGAGCGCCGGATGTTTTTGTCAGCCGAAAACGTCCGCGGACGGTATGCACGGGGTGTGGGACGCGTCCGTGAGTCATAAAGACGCGGACCACAAGAGAGACAGTAGGTACGTGCGTTAGATAAAATTTTACAAAAATACTAAACGGTATACCTATGGTAATACGTACCCATGTACCCACGGTATTAGGTACCCATGTTTTAATTTTGACATCAAATTGTATTTGTACATTATTATGAATAAAGCGATTAATACTTAGACAGGAAAAAAAACGGTATATATATTTCACTGTTTTTCACCAAAAGTTACTCTCGAAAATTGGGCTAGCTAAAAATGTATGCAAATATACTAAAAAATACCGACCGCCGCAAATATACGTACAAAAATAAGATATAAAATACTGATTCTAGTCACACTGCGGGTCGTCCGCAAGCCACGTCTCAAAGACTCATTCGACTCAAAGACTGTGCACAGTTGCACACTGGTATGTAGCGGCGGTCAGTCGCGTCCGTTAGCCGCGATAAGCTTAAGTTAGCTTAAGTCAGGATTGGGTTTTCCGTAGCTTGTAGTTAATGTTACCGCCACCAAGTTGTTTAATTCGAGCTATATTTAACAGAACATCAAAACTATACTGCCGCCTCCCGAGTCCTCCAGAGATTATGCTATTGAGTGCATACATTGATGTATTTCTAATTTTAGTACCTATAGCTTTTGCTTACCTTTTTATTCTGTTTCATCAGTATGAAAAATAAAAAACCGGACAAGTGCGAGTCAGGCTCGCACATCGAGGGTTCCGTACAAATCCAGAAAATTTCACAAAATTGGGAAGTTAACTTACTTTAACGTTAAAATCTCTATACCTTACATGATACGATTTACTCACTTTGAATTTTGAACCCATATTTTGTGAATTTTGAGGCCCTATTTTTCTGTGATTTAAATAAAAATGTTCAGTTTCTATATGTGTACCCTGAGACAATGCTTCTCGCCAAATTTCATAGTTCTATGTCAACGAGAAGTACCCTGTAGGTTTTGATTTTTGTGAGTGTCGAAATATGCGTTTTTTTACGACATAAACGGCTCTAACTTTTATTAAACGATAGTTGAGAAGTTTTTCCTTTACACAACTGCAAGAAATCATAGATATACATATACAGTTTAAATTTCAACTCGATATCTTTACGCGTTCTTGAGATAAAGAGTCTTGACATACACACAGACGGACAGACGGACAACAAAGTGATCCTATTAGGGGTTCCGTTTTTTCCTTTTGAGGTACGGAACCCTAAAAAAAACAGTTATTGCTTTTATTATGATGTACTACAACCAAACTATATGTCGAATCACACAAGTCGGCGGATTTGAAGTTAGGTACAAGCTAACTTCATAATCGGCCGTAGCTCGCATGTATTTGGCCAGTATAGTAATTTCGATTTATCTCTAAGAAAGTTGTAAAGAAAATGCTCATATTTCTAAGCATGTTAGACATAGTGAAGTATAACTAGACAGGCGGAGTATAACTAGAGGGCGCTAAATAATAATAATTACAAAAGAAAGAGAGGGCGAGATGTGCAAGTATGAAAGTGTGAACAGGACAAAACTAATATCAGATTCTAATTAGATTAGAAAACTAATATATTTTGCCTCTATTTGCGTACACGTTTTTTTTGTCTGACTACTATGCACGGCCTAGACGTTGTAGTCAGACAAATTTCGCACCAAAACCTACTGTTGAACTGTTGATGAGATGCGTAAATCAACATATTTATGAACGGTTATCTATTTTCTATCATTTCTATAAGTATTATCGGTTTGTCTATGGTATTATGCAGGTTTTTACTATTATTCAGAGTCTAAATATAATAAAATAATAACAATGTATATATATATATCTATCTAAGTATGTATAGCACATGGGCGCCGGCAGAAATAATTTACAGGTGGTGCAGATTTTAGTTTTCTTACAATCTTTGCCATATCTGATTGTTAATAAAAAGATGAAATTTTAGTTTGAATATTCGAGACATTTACAAATTTCTGACTATTCATATGACTGTACTGTATCAGCCTTTTAATAGTCCACTGCAGGACGTAGACCTACCTACGAAGGGTGATTGGGCCATATCCACCACGCTGGCCCAATGCGGGTTGGTGGATTCGCATACGCCATCTAATTTCTTCTACGGAAGTATGCAGGTTGCCTCACCATGTTTTCCTTCAACGAAAAGCCAGTGGTGTGAAATTCCATACATAAATTCCAAAGAACTCATTGGTACAGGACCGGGATTTGAATCCACGACCTCACGATTGCAAAGCGGGTGTCACTACCTCTAGGCCACCACGGCTCCATATGACTATCAGTGATGAAATACGGTTTAAAGTGCTCGAAACACCGTGGAAACCTCCGCAGGATTATGATTTCAAGCAGGACATCGATCATAAAAACCAAACACAACAACGTGCATTTCGCCACGAGTGGCTCACAGCATACCCTTGGTTAGCCTATTCTGCTCAGGCTAAAGGACCACTTTGCCGTACATGTGTATTATTTCCCGCACAAATTCATCGAGGCAGTACTCAGGGGCCATTTATCGTTCGGCCATGCAAAAAATATTTAAAATTTCACGAGTGTGCGAAATCTCATGCAAATAGCCAGTGGCATAGTGAATCGGTTATACGTTCTAAAAATTTTCTGGGAATCATGCAACAAAGAAAAAAAAAGACGTTTATGAACAGATATGTAGATACTGAATATCACAGGGAAATTTCAGAAAACAGAAAAAAACTTCAACCCATTTGTTTCCGCCAAAAAATACCGGTAGACTGGACTCCAACCAATCTACTAAATCGTGCTGGGCCCATATAATAATTAAAACAATAGGAATTCGATTACCATCAATTCGCGAATGCTGCGGCGCAAGCCGACGAGTTCATTCCACCCTGGAAATAACCTAAACTCGTCCCGAATCCTACCCCCTTGGTCGACCAAAACTAAATGGAACGAACTCACAGCTGATGAGGTGTCTTCAGGATTCTATTGCATCCGCCGCCAATCACTTGCACTTCAAATCAACAGTCAACACAAATTAGGCGATCCGCGCCCCACTTAATACAATTGGCACACTAAGAATTAGGCCGCTAATCCTAGAATCGTTCCGCAGACGTCATCCGCGACGGCGTCCCAGTCACACACTGCCGTACTTGCACCGAGCTGAGTAACTCGCGCGCAGGGACGGTTTTATTCTCAACAACCACCCGTCCCGGCTGGAGAAGCCAGCCGCTAGTCTTAATCCACCGGGAGCCGGGAGAGCGTCGCTATAGCCCGCTGTAAAGTCGAGCCTCTGACCAGCACTTCGGCGACGCGAGGAGTCCCATCAGGACCCATAATTAACTTTATAATGCGCCCCCTGCGCCAAAACAATGAAGGCAAATTCGCTTCCTTCAACAAAACCAAATCCCCTTCCCGTGGAGGATCCGTCCGATCTGTCCATTTAACCCGTTGTTGTAGAATGTGTAAATACTCTAAAGACCATCGACGCCATAGGTCTTGACCCATTTGTTGTAACATCTGAAACCGCGACAACCGTGTCGTATTGACATCCGTCCACGGATACTCTGGCAAAGCCGCGAGTGGCTGCCCAATCAAGAAATGACCTGGGGTGAGGACCTCTAGGTCGTTTGGGTCGGAAGACAATGGACAGAGCGGACGTGAATTCAGAACAGCTTCCACCTTACAAAACACAGTGGCAAGCTCTTCGAACGTGAGAGCCGTCTCTCCTAATATTCTCCGTAGGTGCGTCTTGGCTGACTTTACCGCGGCCTCAAATATACCTCCCCAGTGGGGACAATTTGGCGGACTCGTTAGCCAAGTTATTCCCCTCTGGGCAAGAGCCTGACTTATACTATTTCCATTAGCTTGTAGGAATTTACCAACTTCCTTTAAATAATTGTCTGCACCCTTATAGTTTGTACCATTGTCAGACCGGATCAGTGACGGGAGACCTCTTCGCGACACGAAACGGTCTAGAGAAGCAATAAATGCCTCAGTAGTTAACGAGGATACCGCCTCGAAATGAACCGATTTTGTCGATAAACAGACATATACGCATAGATAAGCGCGAGTAACCTTAGCGTTTCGTAATGTAGACGATTTCACATAATATGGCCCGGCAAAGTCGGTAGAAACCCCATCAAACGGCCTCGCTTGATTGACCCTATCCGAGGGTAGATCACCCATCTGTGGCTGCATCGTAGCTGCCTTGACCCTATAACAAGGTATACAACGAAATATAACACCCCGGACAACCCTCCGGGCCGATAAAATCCAAAATTCTCGTTGTAAAATTGCAAGCAACGCAGTGCACCCTGCATGCGCGTTGCGAATGTGTCTGTCTCGCACGATAAGTTCTACCAAAGCTCCCTGCTTCGGAAGTAGTAACGGATGCCTACTCCCATATGGAATGTTAGCCCTTCGAAGGCGGCCTCCGACCCGCAAAAAACCATCAGAATCAATGAAAGGGTTAAGCCGAGCCACGGCTCCCTTCAACTTCGCGCGTCCTAAGCGTAAGATTGATAATTCCGCCTTAAAGCAGTCCGACTGAATAATCTTGATCCAATATAACAACGAGCTTCGCCGCTCCTCCGGCGTCGTAGTGGGTGAAAGCTGCTTCCGAGTCGGGTGGCGGCAGTTGTGGATGAAGCGTTTTATCCAACTGGTCACACCCAGTAACTTCTCCAAACTGCTGTATCTCCCCACCAACCAATCCTTATCCAATTTTGGTTCAGTTGCCACTGCATTCACGCGCAACTCCGGCAGCACCGATAGTAACCTCTCCTTCCTTGGAGCAGGCCAAGAGGACTCTGGTTCCAATAACCAGTCCGGTCCCCACCAAAGTGGGTGCTGCACCAGCTCCACAGCTGTACAGCCCCGAGACGCACAGTCAGCCGGATTGATTTCGCCCGGAACGTGTCTCCAATCAATATGAACTTCGGCATTCTGAATTTGGGAAACCCGGTTTCCCACAAAAACATCCAGCGTGTGCGGTGCGGCTCCAAGCCACGCCAGGGCCACTTGGCTGTCCGACCATCCGTATATCTTCTCAATATTTACAGTGGACGCTAACTCCTTGCCAATGTGGCATAACAAACGCGTTAAAAGGTGAGCCCCGCTCAGCTCCAATTTAGGTATTGTCAACCTGGTCCGAATAGGAGCAACCTTGCTCTTGGCCATCAGTAATACGACGGAGACCCGGCCCTCGGCGTCAACCGCTCGTACATAAACTGACGCCGCATAACCTCGTTCTGAGGCGTCACAAAAGCCATGCAGACTGGCTTGGTATTTTCCCGGTGGCAGTATTCGTCGAGGAAGGGCAATCCGATTGACCTCCTCAATGGTATCAAGCAATTCAAGCCATGTGTTCAATGGGGCTCCATTGAGTGGCTCATCCCACGAGATACCCAGTGTCCAAAGTTCTTGTAAAAGACATTTGGCTGAGAAGATCACGGGACTAACCCAGCCGTTTGGATCAAAGGTCCGTGCGATGGCGGATAGAACAGTCCGCTTTGTCCACACTTGATGTCGTTCCAGATCCACTTGGAACGTAAAGGTATCAGCTACTGGCTGATATTTCATACCCAACACAGCTATCATATTTGGGTCCTCTCCGTCCGCGAAGAGGCCCGGATTCTGCTGGTGTTCTTCTGGGATACCTTCCATTACCCTAGGATCATTCGACAACCATTTACGCAGTTCATAACCAGCTGTCGCCAGTATGGCAACCAACTCGTCGCGTAGAGTGATAGCTTCCTCCCAAGTCTGCGCACCCGTACAGATATCATCCACAAATAAATCGCGACGCAAAACTGCAGCAGCCCGAGGGAAACGCACTCGCTCACACTCCGCTAACTCACGGAGCACGCGAGTCGAAATCCAGGGACTCGACCTCAACCCATACGTGTTGGTGTTGAGCTCATATACGACCACTGGGTCGTTGGGATTTTCACGCCAGAGAATAAGCTGAAAGCGTCTATCTTCTGGGTGAATGACAGTCTGACGGAACATCATCCGGATGTCCGCCCCGAAAACTACCTGATGTCTCCGAAAGTTCAGAATGACATCGACAACGTCACGATTCAATTTGGGACCCGCGTGCAAACAATGATTGAGAGCTACTCCCGTTGAGGTAACAGCAGAACCATCAAATACGGTCCTTAATTTACCCGTAGATGCCTTCAGCACCGCATGATGAGGCAAGAAGTAGTGCTCAGTCGAGCTCCAATCGACTTGAGCAGGCGACATGTGACCTAGTGCTTCATATTCACGCATGAAGTCGATGTATTTTTCCCGGAGAACTGGGTCTCGTTGCATACGTCGCTCCATGGACAGCAGTCTTTTCTCGGCCAACGCTCTAGAAGACCCCAACGAGGGCGGCGAGGTAATAAAGGGTAGCCTAGTCATGAACCTTCCTGACTGAAGCCTAACCGTGTTGTCCTTAAAGAACGCTTCGCACTCGTCGTGATTCGGGTCTACCCGTGACGCCTCAGGGGGTTCTTCCACCTCCCAGAACTTCCGCATAATTCTGGCAAGGGCTGAACTAGCGATAGTGACCGATGACTCGCCCTGAGTTTGGTCCTCAAACACCGGACCCATGACCGCATGTCCAAAAATAGTAGAAATTGCTACCAAGGAAGAAGTCCCTAATGTCTTCTGTCTTCCCGTTAATACCCATCCCAATACATCTGCTCCGATTAGCAGATCTACAGGGCCTGGTTGATGAAAGAGTGGGTCGGCCAAGTCCAACCCCTCTGTCAGCGATACCCTTCCCGTAGGGATATCCACTGATGGATGCCAACCCACCACGGTATCCAGTACCATGGCGGCAACAGAAATCCTCAGCGCTGGAGTGTGCACCGAAGAAAAGGAGACGTATGTATGGCCCCTCACACCCAATACTTCCGAATCACCCACACCCAGTATGGGTTTCGATGCGCGTTCCAGCTCTAAACGCAATTTACGTGCCACACGCGTTGTTATTAGACACCCCTGTGCCCCCGTGTCAAGAAGGGCTCGTATCCGTACGCTGTCCCCCCTTGTACCCCAAACGCGGACCTCCGCGGTAGGTAACAGCACAGTTTGTGGGCCTATTGCCTCAGAGGAACCAGCTAGCTATTGACTAGCTGGCGGAGAACAATTTGGATAGGCCTGATATTCCGTGGGACGTGCGGGACGCACGCACAGCGTCCTCGCTGGCACCACGTACCCGGCAGCCCTGCCGGACCGATAGTACGGTGGGTGATACTCCAACCGTGGGTACTCATGCATGGGCGGCGAGTACCGCTCATGTTGCGAGGTCATTACCTCCTGGCCTCGTGATGGGGGATGGCCGACCGCAATTGGCGCCGTTGCCGAGGCCCCCTTCCCCTTATCACAATTTGCCGACCCCTCCGCCCTGGAGTGGGTGGCCATGCTCGCCCGAGCGTAATAAGGACCGGATGCGGCCGCCGCATGTCCGGTTACCTGAGGGCTCTGCCCTCCAATGCGCTCACTAGAGGACGACCCCCCCCAGCCCCTGTGTTGCACTTGACCTTGTGCCCGGGCACCTCCTCCGTCCCTCGGAGAAGAGCTTCGGGGGGGAGCGCACCCGCCCGTGACAGACGCCTTCTGTTTGTCCTGGTGGCCTGCGTCACCCTTGTTCATGCATAGCATGGGGTGGTGCGCGCCTCCGCACCACGTGCACGGTTTTGCCTCGGAGCAGTCCCTGTGAAAATGTGCCCCAGCGCACGAAAAGCATAGGTTACTGCTCTTAACGTACCGGCGCCTCTCCGGTACCGTCAAGGTTTTAAAGGAGCGGCACTGCAACAGCCCATGTCCTTCTTGGCCGCAATGCCGACAAGCCCTTCGAGCCTCGCCGGCAACCAATGTAGCAACCCTGTTGCTGCACTTCCAATTCGGTGTTGCGCGGACGTCCTTCCCCCGCGCCCTTCCTCCTCCTCCCGAAGGCCCCCCTGGGATGCGCCCCTGCGCACTTGAGGTAGCTTCCGGGGCCGAGGTTTCGGCGATCCTGGCCTCCCATTCGAGGAACTTCACCAGATCCGTGAACTTGGGGAGGGCGTCGACACCCTGAGCATCTGGACCCGCACCGTGCTCTCGCTCGAACCTCGAACGCAGCTCGGCTGGGAGTTTGCCTAAAACTAGGTGGACGAGCAAGTATCCACTCGCCGACTCGTCCACTGGTAACCCCAGAGTGCGCAGCGAGTTACACGCAACTGTTAGAGGCGTGAGCAACTTATGCCGAAGGTCCGCCCTGGACCCTATCTTCGGCAGATTCAGTATCTGGCTCGCATGGACGTCCGCCAGTAGTCGGACGTTTTGATAGCGGGAGTTCAACAGCTCCCAGGCGGTATTATACTGATCATCTTCGACCCGAAGATGCCGGATGAGCGACTGTGCCTCGCCCTCAAGTGTCGACAACAGATACGCCATTTTCTGTGCCGACGTCAGGTCCCTTCGCGAGTCGACCAGCGACATAAACATATTTTTAAAGGACACCCAGTGTCCCACGTCCCCATTAAAATGGGGTAATTCCAAAGTTGGCAGCCGGCCCGTGACGCCATGTCCCGGCTCTGTCTTTGTTCCACCAGCGACTGGCGGGCCACCCACCTGCGCCGCCTTCATGGCCTCCACGGCCTCCATAATCTCATCACATGTTTCAGAGATTTGATTGAGATCTGCCTCATAACTGGCAAATATCTCTGGCGAAGGATCAGTGGCCATTAATGTCATGAAAGCGTCTTCAGCGCTCTCAAGTCTGCCACGCGCGGCTTCCGCGCGTAGACGTAGTGCAGACTTCCGATCCGGTCGACCGATAAGCCCTTTAGCTCCAAGGAACCATCTTAACTCCTTGGCTAAAATGTCCTTCGCCGCATGCCGTGCCATATTCGAAGTAAGTGAAACGAAAAGGAACGTAAATTAAACAATAAAACAACTGTGATCCGTAAATAAAAGACCAAAAAATGACACAGTTAAACTTGGTGACACCCCGAGTGACAACAGCCCAAACTATAGGTAACAATCGCAAACAATAGTATCACAATAGTAGGTACACAATTATAACCTACAGTGAAATTATAATTTAATTTTAATATAAATGGTACGGAACCCCGTGGTATATTAAGCTGAACCCTAAATTTTATTAAAACTTAAGTATAGTTTTAAATGCGACCGCGCACTAAAATGAAACTAATAAAGATAACGGCAAGCGTACACAACCTACTCTAATGTAAACAAACCGAATCAATTCCTAGTTAATTACCATTGACTAATAAAATATTGAAGCAATTTAAAAGCCAAGCCTACGCTTCTTATGGATAATTTCTAAAGTAAACAATAAGTACCACGCAATCGTGCGACTTAAAATTACCAAACAAACAATTATCAATTGCGAAAATACGAAACAATAACAAATAGCAATAATGCAACACAATTATCCATATGCAACCCTACTAAGATTGCTAATAGTAATTTATTTACGACAAACTAATGAGTTGAGTTTTACAAATGTACCTACCTTTTACTTTTAATACGACCGCGTATTTATTACGATAAGGTGCTATACAATGCAAAACTATTCCACAATCGTAGTAAACCTTCACAGTAAAATGAAGTCAGTTTACGATTTACCCACAATTTAACCAAAAAACAACCAAATAAAATGACCGCATTTTACATCTAACTTACAAACAATACAACATTAAATGCAATTCTCAATTCCGTGGCACGAAAATCACTTCGTGAGAACCACGCTTCTGCTAACAAAATGTTTCCGCCAAAAAATACCGGTAGACTGGACTCCAACCAATCTACTAAATCGTGCTGGGCCCATATAATAATTAAAACAATAGGAATTCGATTACCATCAATTCGCGAATGCTGCGGCGCAAGCCGACGAGTTCATTCCACCCTGGAAATAACCTAAACTCGTCCCGAATCCTACCCCCTTGGTCGACCAAAACTAAATGGAACGAACTCACAGCTGATGAGGTGTCTTCAGGATTCTATTGCATCCGCCGCCAATCACTTGCACTTCAAATCAACAGTCAACACAAATTAGGCGATCCGCGCCCCACTTAATACAATTGGCACACTAAGAATTAGGCCGCTAATCCTAGAATCGTTCCGCAGACGTCATCCGCGACGGCGTCCCAGTCACACACTGCCGTACTTGCACCGAGCTGAGTAACTCGCGCGCAGGGACGGTTTTATTCTCAACACCATTATATCTTCGGTCTTATTTTGTGCTACGCATGATTTACCCCTTCGAGGAAAAACAGAAGATGGGTCAATTTTCAAAGACTTACTACATTTCCGAGTTGAGGCAGGAGATATGGTTTTAAAAGACCACTTTGCGACTGGTTCGAAAAATGCCCACTATGTATCCCATCAAATACAAAACAAAATTATTGAAACCTGTGCTGATGTTCTTCGTGAAACCATTACTGATGAAGCAAAAGAAGCGGCATATTTTTCAGTCTTGGCTGACGAGACAGCGGATATAAGCGGGGCTGAACAGCTTTCAATGGGCATAAGATACGTCAAGTTTGACACAGACAGACCACTTCAAAAATCAGATGCTGTATCGATTTCTGAAGTTATATTATCTTTTTTGGTTTAGATCTCAACAAAATGGTTGGGCAAGGGTATGATGGTTGCTCCACGATGACTGGACATGTTGGTGGAGTTCAGAAAATAATTTATGATAAATATCCCAAAGCAAAGTATTTCCACTGTGCTAGTCACATAATAAATCTTGTTGTTAATGATTTAAATAATTTGAGTGAAAGAAGAAATACTGCTGGAATGATTAAGGAAAAAATTAAAGGAGTATTTTTCGGCGAAAAAAAAATCCAAATATTCCCTTGTTTTGCGAAACCAGATGGTCTGCAAAGTACAAAAGTATTCGAATTTTCGCTCAAAATTTCACCAAAATTGTAGAAGCGTAATACTTCTACAATTTTGACAGAAGACCTCTCAGAAGATCAAGACTCTAAGACAAAGGTTAGAGCTTAACAACTGCGCACTGCTTTGACCACCACAAATTTTATTGTGGCATTGCATATTATTGCTACTTACTCGGAAAAGCTTGAGCCTGTCTGCAATTAGCTTCAACAAGTGGAAATTGACATTAATTCAGTGAATGACCACTTTTGCAAACTTACTAAAATAATAGAGGGTCACAGACAAAACACATCACAGGAATTTACTGGATATATTTGGAGATGCTAAACAAAGTTGCGAAGACCTTAATATTGAGATTAAATGCCAACGAGTTACGAAACGACAGGCTCATCGATCCAACCACCCATCCGAAAACGTTGAAGAATTTTACAGAAGAGCTTTATACATCCCATACCGTGATTCGATCATTTCTTATTTAAAAGACAGATTTTCTGAAACACATAAAAAAATATTTTCTCTGTACAACTACACCCAAAAATAATTAAAGGCCTCAGTAAAAAAGAATTTCTTAGAGCTGCAAAAGACATTGAAAATTTGTATGGCGATCTTTTACCTAATTTTATTTCAGAAATCACGACTTGGTTTGAAATGTGGAAATATCCACAGCCAGCGGCAAATGATATCAGTGAAGTTGATCGATATGAAAAAACATGTTATAGACTACATTGACGAGGCAAAAGATTTCTTTCCTTCAGTAGCAGAAGCGATCAAGATTGGCCTTAGTATACCCGTCACAACGCGCACAATAGAAAGATCTTTTAGCACACTGAGAAGAGTTAAAACTTGGAATAGATCCACAACAGGTGATGAGCGAGTTGAGCGACTGTCAGGATTATGCTTGTAAAGTGTCCACCGAGGCAAGATAACCAAGGACAATAAAGATAACTTTATAGAAAACGTCATTAATAAGTTCGGTCAAAAACCCCGCCGGCTGCAGTTGCTTTTTAAATTAGAATTGTGTAATTACTGCCTACTAATTATTGTGAATAAAAAAATGATTTCCAACAGACGGCTTTTTATTTCAATAATTCCTGTTGATCCCGAGATTCCCAAGGGGTGCAAGTGCACCCCCTGGCACCCCCCTGCCGGCGCCCATGGTATAGCACATATTTTTTCTCACACCCTATACTCAATTGAGGATTCTAGACTAATACTTGACTATGATGTTAGACAAAAATAAAATGAAAGCTAGTTTATAGAATAATTTACCTTTCCAAACATGAAGTTGCTTATCCTAGTAGACAAGCCACTGAGCTGGTTGATGGTGAATTTCCAGTATGTGGTGTTCTCTTGATAGACGAGAGCTATAAAGTCGTTCGCCCAGGGGGCGTTGGATTCCAACCAGTTTCTGGCCTCTGGACTTTTCCTGGAACATAATTGTCAAAATGTATGTGATGAAAACTATTAAGAATAGAATGGACCTTTGGGTAAAGAAAGAAAATTGCCTTGACAAATACTTGATCATTATTTAAATTACTATTAATTTAAGTTTGTAGTTTTTTATTTATTTGTTTATAGGCGAGCAGTGTATACTGATGAGCCTATATCAATCAGAATCGAATAAAATTAGTATTTATCTGTCAAATAACTTTTTCCTTCTTTATCCAAAGGTCCAGTCTATTCTTAAATGTGTTTATAGTTAATATTACAATTAATGTGTTGCGGTATATAAATGCCCAGAAAATACATACAAAAACCAGGAACCATAAGCAGCGTGCCAGAAAATAGAATGAAAATGATTTGGAAGCTGTTGTGAATGATTAAAAATATTCTGAAACGAAGCTTTACAATCATTTTCATAATGCTATGAGCTGTGAAGTCAGTGAACTGGTATGAACATAATGGAGTTATTTGCTTTTAATGCAATGTTATAATGTTATAGGCCAAACCAAACTTCTTGGCAGGTGTGATGTTAGCTTTAAGCTGCACAAAACCCAATCCTGACTGAAGCTCACAGCTGAGGATTGGCTTTAGTACAGCTTGTAGCTAGCTTTGCAGCTACCAAGTAGATTAATTTGGCCTAAAGTACAGTAAGTAGTAAGTAAAGTACGAAAATATGCGGGATAGCAGACGCCATAAATTTATCTTGCAGCCTACACCATCACAAACCAACACTGCACACCACATCCTATGCAATAGAGTTGTCTACAACTGGAATAGGTTGCCTGAGAATGTAATCTCAGCAAGAACTATAAACACATTTAAGAATAGACTGGACCTTTGGATAAAGAAGGAAAAAATTTCTTTAACAGATAAATACTAATTTTATTTGATTCTGCTTGATATAGGCACATCAGTATACACTGCTCGCCTATAAACAAATAAATAAAGCTTTGATGACAATGCATCAATATACCATATTTTATATTTAGAGCTATTTTTACTCTGTGAGCACACAAAGAGACACTTGGGCAGGAGAAACTAAACCAAAGCTTGTCTTAAAAATTGCTTAAATGAAAGAATTCCTAAACAACCTTTTAGATAAATACTTACTTAGCATAGACAACTGCAGCCCCAGTGACTAGGGTGGCTCCTATAACTCCATAGTATAGGATGCGGGATTTTGGACGGGGTGGGGGAGTTGGGCAGGAGGGGGTGGTGGCCGTCTGATGCTTTGGTGGAATGCTCTGATGCCGGACTTGGTTCTTCAGAAGCGGCTGAGACCGCATTACTATCAAGGCTGAACATGATCCGTTAGGTCCATCTCTTAAATGTCTACGAACCTGAAAATAATAATAACTCAATTGTGTTTTGGGTGTTATAATTCAGGCAAGTATAACACCCATAGTAATTCATTAAGAAATTAAATTGACTAAACTAAAATGATAAATATAAGGTTACCCCGAACTGGTGTACTAAAGGTGCATTTAGGTAGCCTACTAATGGCAAAATCAACAGTTAAAAACACCAACAACATTCAGCGTTCATTTCGAGAATGTGTGAGCAAAAGTGTCATTTTAAACTGTTTTCATTCACCATTCCAATAGCTCAAAAACAATTAAAAATGCCATTGTGAACTGCCACTTTTGACCCACCTGTGGAGTTGAGTTCTTTGTGATCGTTTGAATTTGATGTTTTAGCATTCATTTTGGGTAGTGAGCAAAAGTAGCATTATTGACGAAATGGCCGAAAATGCCATCGAGCCCAATACTAATCCACCTTAAGCCGAAAAGGCACCATTGCAACCTACCAAATTGTAAACAACATTTCTATGAGGCCAGCCAGGAATTGAGAAAAAAACAGCTGTTTCATACATTCTACTGATCCCGAGTTGCAATTTTGAATGAAATCGATGATTTTTTTTTCTGAAATTATGGATTAATTGAAAGTTGTTTAGAATGATGTTCTTGATCACCCCCTTTCGGCTTAATAAAGGGTTAGCAGAAAACTGTATAATAATCATTTAGAATCTTGGGGCCTTATTTTTCAATTTCGCACGTCTAGAAACGTATACGGAACTTGAACATATTGTATGGAAAATATCTGTTGTCTACGGAAGTTGCGAATGTTCCATACACGTTCCGTATACGAGGCGTGCGAAGTTGAAAAATCGTACCCCCTGCAATGATCAGCTGGTAGACGCTCCCATTGTAAACACACCCTAATATTTATAGGTTATTTACGAATATGACGTTTGCCGATTATGTAAGGGCAACAAATTCAAGGTCTACGCTATCTTTGAAATATTAAACACCCTTTATTATTGGGCCCTTAAATATTTAACATCTTAAAAAGGAGAAAATACATCAAAACATAACGTAAAACTATCAAAACATTGGTGAAATGTAACACCTCTGTGAGCGATTTTATTAAGTCCTATATGAAAATTGTAAGAAATAGATTTAGTGCATAAGGCAGAATAGTTTGTAAATAGCGTGTACATACCAATACCAGTTTAGTATTGGAGAAATTGTTCGTAAATTTTAACATTTTCGGCAAAAATCCCTTTCCACTCGGGCTGTCAAAATCCAGAGACCACAAACAGTAGAGTTGTGGCCATAGACAGATGAATTGATTTTTTAGTGAAGTTCACTTCGAGGTTGAAATGTTCGATATTCGGTGTTGTTTTTTTTTCGATTTTCTATATTGAGTACTATATTAATGAGAAAATATTATGTAGTCAATAATTGAAATCATTTTTTTTATATTTAGTTTGTTCAGTATTTTTTTTTCATTACAGCACGACTGAGGCATAGAGGAAGTATACTATTAGGACTGAGGTTTCAACAAAAATTACATCGATCGATCACTATATAATGATCGATACTCTTCGCTTGCTTGTCTGTGAGTAACTGAGCGAACGCGTCACTTCACTAAGGAAAATGGAAAAATTGGATCACTGAAAAATTGTAAATAAAGTAATGCTTCGTTGCGTTTTAACAGGTAAATTAAACACTTTTTAATAATACACTGTGTTCGGCAATTACTGTAGAAGATTGTTTTTACGTGTGATTTTATTGTGTGATATTATCGTTTGACATTTCCAAAGTTGAGGTTATATTTTTCTTTTTCAGCTGCTCGAATCGTGCGGCCTCTTGCGATTTCTTATTGCAATGCTGCCAGAAACATTTGCGGAAATATAAAAACTTTTTCGACAAAACACAATGGCTTCCACACTACCTCTACTATCGGTGTTCCCCAAACGTCGTTATTGGGTAACAAACAGATACTGGACATCTCAAGTAACATAGCTTCTGGTCAAGTAAGAACAGTTACTAAATTCAGCTTAAAAAAGGGCAAGAGAAAGACTGTGAAGGCGGCTCTAAAGAGGTTCTATCGCTTAGATTGGGGCGGCTGGATAAGACCTAAGGTCGGCCGACATAAGAAAATGTGGAAGAAGAGTTTGTCACAGAAGAGGCGATTGAGACAGCATGTATTATGCAACTCCACTCAAAGCACAATGCTTGATAAAATGGTCACTAAGTATTGGAAACGGCCAAAGCATTATGTTGAAGATCCTTATGCACCATACCATACCAGAGAAGAATTTCCTATTACTCGGAGGAAACCTGTAGTGAGAAGTTAATATGATGTTACTGCTTAGTCATTAAAATTAAAAATTAATAAATAGTTAATAATAGATCACTTATTTTGACATTAATTATACTAGACAATACCAATAAATTGATCTATATACTCATAATAATATACTGATAATATTTCAGAAAAAAAAAGGGATGGCGTACATATGAAACATCTTAGTTTCAGACCAAATCAAACTTGGTGCTGTAAAGTTAGCTACATGCACATTCCCTCTCTTACATTAATTATGAATACCTTGCTACTGCACAACCACTTATATCATTCACTTCACAGACACCAAGAAGTATGATTGTAATTCTGTAATTTTTAATCTATACAGTTAAAAATTACAGAAATACAGTTCAAAATGGATGCTCTACTAGCTCAGAAGAGTAAACATTTATTTTGTAGAGTAGAACCATGGAGAAAAATGCAGTCTACACCTGTGGCATGTAGGTAGGCATTCCTGTTTTTTAGCTTGTTATTAAGCTTATTGCTCAGATGTCTATGCTGCAAGAGCCGAACATCTATGGATTACGGCACTTCATGGAAATGTGGGTCTGTGCAGTGCGGACATGGGTGATGTATATGATTTTAAAATGTAAAGATTGATGACTCCACAGTGTTGTGTTCTGTATAATAGTATACTTCCTCTATGAAACATACTATCGGACGCGACTGACAGTCGCGACCAAAGGTCGCGACTTAGCAGTGTGCACAGTCTAAAAACATCCGGCGTGCCAGATCTCTCTCGGACGTCCGAACGCTCAAGGTGACGTCCGCGGACTGATGTCCGATAGTTTGCACGGCTCCGTGGACATTCATTATCTAGATACCTATCAGTCGCGTCCGATAGTATGTTTCCAGCTTAAAGGCTCCATCAAACACAGGCGGTACGAGCGGTAAAGGGCGGTACGGCAGTACCGCGACCGGACCTGTGTGAGCCCTTCTTATATAACCAGTACAATACAGATGCCCGCCCGTCTGCTATACCGCTCGTACCGCCTGTGTGTAAAGGAGCCTTAATTCTTCTGCTCTGCATTTTTGTTCTGGATAGGTTCACAAAATCTAACCAGAAATTCAATAATAATTTAACTTTCACTTAGGGTCCGTTCACACTCTTTGTAACACTAGACAATTTGTCGTCTCTGCATATTTGCATAAATAAGTCGTGCATGATAGTTTATCGTATCGTTCTTCTATGTGCAAAAAACTCCATTTAATATAGAAGACGACTTTTTTCAATTAAGTACAGTAATCTATCGTCACGACTTATTCCATAGAGGAATTAAACACTACTTATTCAATAACCTAAAGTCCTTAGTCGAGTGTCCCTAAACGCGCCCCGTAACTCTCTGCGGAATGTACTGCTGCAGTGACAAGCTACCGGCTCCGAAACTATACCGTAATGTCATGTTTTACATACAGGGTTATCTGATTACCCTGTACTAAGACACAAGAGGGTGAATAAAACCATCATTGTGAACAACTTTAAATATGGAGCCAACCCAAAATTCGAGAAAAAAATCAACTGTTCCATTCATCAGGCAACTCGATCAACAAAATAAACATTTTGTCGATCGAGTTGCCTTTCAACTTTCGTCGTTAGCGTGATACGAATATAAACAAAAAGTCGACATTCGGTTGTGGCTCAGCTGTATTTTTTTAGTGCGATTGGTCAGCAGTGTTTATTGTTTAATATTTTGTTTTGTAAAAGTTAGCCGTCCACTTTTACAAACATTTTACGAAAGTTAAACAGCCGCTAGAAATAGAAATAAACTTTATTGATGTTGTTGACTGCGTACAAAATGATGTTACATAAAATTCAAACAGCCTGCCCATTTTGAGAGTACAATAGTAGTAGACTTATTTTTATAAAGTCTTAGCGTTACGTAATAAAATTTAAACTACTTTATAAATTGGCTTGAATAATAAGCAAAGGAAGCCCTGTACTTCACATTGCGCATTGCGTGAGCGAAAATTATTCCATCATGTTTTTTCAACAAGGGGCATTTTACTCGGCCTGCCTTCGAGATGCGAGGCTCTCAAGGCAAGGGTGCAAAACCCAAGGCACGTCAAACACGGCGCTTCTGTACGTGTTGCCCTGTTTGTTGCCCTGCCCGATGCGCGATGAGGTTTCATACGTCACTGTTCTCTGCTGCTGAGTGCTTCGTGCATTTTTCTACGGAATTGTACCTTTAAGCTCGAAACATATTATCGGACGCGACTTACGGACGCGACTGACAGCCGCGACCTAGACTATGAAAGTACACTGAGCCGTGCACACAATCGGACATAAGTCGCGGACGTCACCTTCGGACGTCCGAGAGCGATCTGGCACACCGGATGTTTTAAGACTGTGCACATTGCTAAGTCGCGGCTGTCAGTCGCGTCCGTCAGCCGCGTCCGATAGTATGTTTCCGGCTTTAGTTTTGCTGCCGTTTCTGTTTGACAGCCGATGTACCATTCAACGTCACGTTGACATTTACATGATACAACTAGTGTCAACAAGGTGTCATAAGCATGTTGCTGACTTTTGGAAACATCCGTAAAATCAGGGTGATTTTATACGCCATAAATAAATATAATAATATATATGTATTATATTTTTTAAGACAATTTTTTTGTGAGAAATTATCTGATTAAGAGAAAATCAGATTCACTGAGGAATGGTAATTGCTAATAGTTACATATAACCCATTTTTTTTTATTTAACCTGTACTGTCCCACTGCTGGGCAAAGGTCTCCCCCAATTCCTTCCATTCCTTTCTGTTCTGTGCTACCTCCGTCCAATACTTTTTAAACCTCTCGATTTCGTCGCGCCATCGTGTTGGAGGACGGCCTCGGGGTCGACTGGACAGAGGAACCCACTCCGTTGAGACCTTTGCCCATCTGTCTGGGTGCATACGACTCACGTGTCCCGCCCACTCCCATTTGAGCTTTGCAGATTTTAGTCCAACGTCGCTTACGCCTGTCATAAAAATATGCATCAATATTTATATTGACAGAGAACAAAACAGCATATAAAAAAAATTTTGTTTGTGGGGTCGGTTTACGGATAACAATTTCACGTGATAACGTCATAAATATGCATCATAAAAAGAAAAAATTGTTGAATCAATTACTGAAACAAGCCGAACGTTTAGGCTGATTGTGCCTTTCGCTTGTTCCGCGCACTCGCTTGCACGCTCGGCTCAGGCGGAACGTGACATTTTTTCGTGCGCGCAATCAGCGTTAATCGATTTATAATACGTTATCACGTCAAAATATATTTTGAATCCTTATGATTGGAAACAATAACTTGGAAGATTTCATTGTAGATTACCGATTATTTATCCATGAAGTTTGGGATAGGGAGCTTAGAGATATTACAACTGGCTACACTCGCACTGTTTTGTTTGTTTTGCTGTGCAGATTTTCAAAATGTTTAATTTTATTTTTATTACAATACGACCTTGAGAAATCCGCCCGTAGCCGCTCGAACGATAGTACAAACTCCAGCGAGCATTACGCAATCACTAGTTTATAGAATTGTTTACGCATTTCATTCAAAACAGTGACGAAACAGTTTTGAGCATGAGTGGTCGACTTCTATGCCGGACTGCGTTATCTAACCTCAAGAGCCGCTGGATAAGGCCTAAAACTCTCAGTAACTGCCTAAATTCCAACTCGACAAGGTGTTTATCAGTCTCAAGCAGTAGAAACATGAAGATTTTACAATTTACTACAGCAAACTCGCCGAACGATGTTCGGGTGGGATATTTGGATGGAAACAATGTTGTGGACATCAATAAAGCTGATTCCAGTTTGAGCTCAACCCTGTTGGGTATTCTGAAGAATGATCAGCTAGGAAAAGTATTACAGTAAGTGTTTATAAAAGTTTGTTTCTCACAAAACATTGATATATATTATTTTAAAATGTCAAATGTTTATGTCTATGCTGAGACCCTGATTGAGAAGTTAAAGAGTGGCAGGCTATCTAGTTTTGGGCATATTATGAGAAGGCAGGTGAGTTTTGCCACTAAAAGCCCTCTAATTAAGATGGTAAGCAGCAGAAGTGGGAGTGAAAGACAAAAATATATTATAATGCCACAGAAAGGAGTTGATACAGAGTGAAGTGGCGAAAGTAAACTTGCTGTCCAACCCCAGCAAGTGAGGTAAGGACAATATGAAATGACTGCTCCCTCGATGTTAAAGAGTGCTTCCACTCTGCCCCACCAAAGCGCCCCACTGGTGGGGCAGATTCATTTTTTGGAGTGGAATCTGCCCCACCAGGGGTGTCACATGATTTTAAATTAAATTATTAGTGCCATGAAGTGCGAAGTTCGACTACAAAATTTTAATCATAACGTCCCACCAAAAAAACAGATAAGTGATGACATTAAATCCAAAATATTAAGAAGATTGTAAACTAAAAGGACAATTATCTGAAGTCATAAATTATGGATTGTATGTAGTTATAGTATTTACCTATGTCACAAATATTTTCGAAGTCATCGTTAAGTAAAAGAAAATTATAAATTGCATATTATCATTTCATTTATGATAATCCATTCATTGTAATGATCTTTAATAATCTATTCGAGATTTTATCTCAGTCAGCAAGTTACTTGAATAGTATGTAATTAAAAGTTGCACCTATTACAAATGATAAACATTTCCATCTTAATTGCAACCTGTATTATGTGAATTAATTATACAGGGTTATTTCTAATCAATTAGCATGCTTTTAGGGGCTTATTCTGTACATCAAAACTAACAACTTTTGTTCAACAACTGTTGTCAAAACTAAAAAAAAAGTTGTTGTTCCATAGAAAAATATTGTTTACCCTTGACAAATTTTTCAATTAACTTGTTCAATTTTTTATGTACTTTGTTGGACATTCACAAGTATACACAGTAGTATCTATGTTGAGATATATAAATGAAATGAAATGAAATCTGAAATTTATAACTTCAGATAATTGTGCTTTTAGTTTACAATTTTCTTAATATTTTGGATTCAATGTCGTCACTTATCTGTTCTTTTGGTGGGGTGTTATAATGATTAAAATTTTGAAGTCGAATTTCGCACCTCATGGCTCTAATAATGGTGGGGCAGATTCCACTGGTCTAAAAAGTGAGTGGAATCTGCCCCACCAAGATGGGATGTGTGGGGCAGATTCCACTCCAAAATATGAAGAAGTGGAATCTGCCCCACCAATGGGGCGCTTTGGTGGGGCAGATTGGAAGCACTCAAATTTTAGCTATGTGTTCACTGAGCAACAATTGTTTATAAACTCTGTATCAGAAACAAACAAAATATTCACAGTTATTTTGTTTCTGTACCATGTGGAACATGGAACCAAATCATTTCCTGGAAATATCTATGTGATGTTTCAGAAACTGTGTATCCGAAACATTGTTGCTCAGTGAATACATGGCTTTATTGTAGGCCCTTGTCACAAATCTCCAATCTACTGTGAGTAGAAGATACCATGCTCTGTATCATTCATATGAGATCATGGAAGAAAGAGGAAAATACATTTGGCTTCCATAACTGTACTGTACTGTACCAGCCTTTTTAATAGTCCACTGCAAGACATATGCCTTCCCATGAAGGGTGATTGGGCCATCACCACACTGGCCCAGTTTGGGTTGGTGGATTCACATACACCATTGAATTTCTTCCCTGGACATAATTAGCTGCAAAGTCTTGAGCATCGTCGCAAGGTAGCGTGTTTGTCGGCCAGGAGTTGCACAATCTGGTCCCACCTGCCCCTTTCTTCTATCGTACGGCTAGACAGACGCGACCAAAGCGCCACCCTTTTATGGTGGACATTCCGCGCGTTAGAACCAAGCGTTTCGAATCCTCATTCCTCATACGAACAGCCAGAATGTGGAACACTTTGCCTGGGTCTGTCTTCCCATTAAAGTACAATGTGGGTGTCTTCAAATCCCGAGTAAATAGGTATCTTCTAGGTAAGCGTGCTACACCCTAGACCGCACGTCTGCTTAACATCAGGCAGTGTGTAGTCAAACGCGAACCTATTCGAAATAAAAAAAAACATAAAAATTATACAGGTTGCCTCACAATTTTTCCTTCACCGAAGCCAGTGGTGTGAAATTCCGTGCATAAATTCCAAGGAATTCATTGTGGGTTTGAACCCACGACCTCACGATTGTAAGGCGGGTGCTATTACCACTAGACCACCAAGGCTCTTCTATAAAGAAGCACTCAATTTGAGTACACTTCTTATCTTTAAAATTAAATAGTTACCAGCATACTTCACTGTAAAATATTTTCATTTGATAACTATGTTTATAAAAATGGCTTATCATTTATTTGATATCTCATTTCAACTTTTAGAATCTTATCATCCTGACGGACGGTACTTCAAAGAAACTATTTTATTTATAGTTATTCCACACAAACTTTCATAACTAACACATACTTTTTAGGGTTCCGAACCTTAAAAGCAAAAAACGGAACCCTTATAGGATCACTTTGTTGTCTGTCTGTCCGTCTGTGTGTATGTCAAGACTCTTTATCTCGAGAACGCGTAAAGATATCGAGTTGAAATTTAAACTGTATACGTATATCTGTGGTGTCTTGCAGTTGTGTAAAAGAAAAACTTTTCAGTTATCGTTTAAAAAAGTTAGAGCCAATTAGGTCGTAAAAAACCGCATATTTCGACACAAAAAATCAAAACCTACAGGGTACTTCCTGTTGACATAGAACTATTAAATTTGGCGAAAAGTATTGTCTCAAAGTACACTATACTGTACCAGCCTTTTAATAGTCCACTGCAGGACGTAGGCCTACCGACGAAGGGTGATAAAACTATACATAACTATAATCATAGTACACATATAGGAATAAATCTGAAAACTGTACATTTTTATTTAAATCACAAAAAATAGGGCCTCAAAATTGACAAAATATATGGGTTCAAAATTCAAAGTGAGTAAATCGTATCATGTAAGGTATTATATAAAAGAACTTCATTAGCACATGCTGAAACAGGTTTTTAATTATTTTAACAATTTGTAATTTTCGATGTATGACGAGAAAAGTGAAAAAAAAAAACTTTTTTGTCGATGGTTATAGCATAGAAATTACAACTTACTTCCCAATTTTGTGAAATTTTCTGCATTTGTACGGAACCCTCGATGTGCGAGCCTGACTCGCACTTGTCCGGCTTTTGTTTTGACAAATACTTATTAAAAAAATTGTGAGGACGGCAGGATTTGAACCTGCTTGGCTCGCTGTTTAAGTTTCCATCCTGGTGCTTTACTTTTGTGCCAAACGACCACCATCCATTTGGCACAATGGTTAGTGGGGCCCTTTACAATTGTAAGGTTGTGGGTTCAAATCCCGGTCCTATACTAATGAGTTCTTTGGAATTCATGTAAGGATTTTTACACCACTGGCTATTCGATGAAGGAAAACGTTGCGAGAAAACCTGCATATGTCTGTAGAAGACATTCGATGGCGTATGTGAATCCACTAACCCACACTGGGCCAGCGTGATGGATATGGCGCAATCGCCTCTTGTGGGTAGGCCTACATCCTGCAGTGGACTATTAAAAAAGTCTGATACAGTACACCAAACCACCAAAACCATGCATCATGCTTGTCAGATGATCATTCATCTATTAGGCCACCAAGACTTAACCAGTCTGGTAGATATGGCCTAATTACCTCTAATGTGTAGGCCTATGTTTAGCAGTGGACTATTAAAACAGTACTTACTGTACCAGCCTTTTAATAGTCTAATTACAATGCTATGTAGTCACATAGTTTTTAATTTAATTTAAGAAGAAAAAATTGCCTTGTCAGAAAGCACTAATATATTTATTTAAGTTTGCTTGATAGAGGTACATCCTCCGCTAGGAGTAAATGTTTTCTTTGGGTACATCAACATAATATCTGTACCAGCCTTTTAATAGTCCACTGCAGGACGTAGGCCTACCCACGAGGGGTGATTGGGCCATATCCACCACGCTGGCCCAGTGCGGGTTGGTGGATTCACATACGCCATCGAATTTCTTCTACGGACGTATGCAGGTTGCCTCACGATGTTTTCCTTCACCGATTCACCGAAAAGCCAGTGGTGTGAAATTCCGTACATAAATTCCAAAGAACTCATTGGTACGGGACCAGGGATTTGAACTCACGACCTCACGATTGTAAGGCGGGTATCACTACCTCTAGACCACCACGGCTTACATCAACATATGCTGCTTGCTTACGAATAGATACTTAACTACAAAGAGACAAAAAATATCCTCACTACCTTACTTTTTTCCTAAGTCATTTATTAGTAAAATACTTACATAATATTGAAAAATAGTTAGTTTATATCCTTCATTCATTTCTCTTCTAGGCTCAGCAGCAGTAAAAGTCTTCCAACCATCCCTCTCTCCGAAGTATCGCTCCAAGCGCCAATCACCGGCATGGACAAGGTGCTGTGCATCGGTCTGAATTACAAGGACCATTGTGCGGAGCAGCACCTCACCCCGCCGCCCGTGCCGATGATATTCAACAAGTTCCCAAGCACAGTGATTGGCCCGAGCCAGTCGGTGAGACTCAGGACTGAGGTTACTAAGGTAGGCTTCGTTATAAAAAAAGCTATGAGTCATTATGCATTCGTCAGTCATAGGACGTCCACTGGGTCCACTGGAAGAAGAACTGAATTCAGCGCGCGTACCCCTCTGTCATGGTATAAGAAAAATTGCACATGTACAACCCGGTCACAATATCTGTGCACCTGACCTCGTGATGTCATAAACTTAAACTTAACAATAAATATTAAAAAACAAAACAACAACAAAGCGAAAATATCAAAATTATCGGGACGTGTATCGGCAACGAAGATGCTAACCGTACTGTCGCACCGGGGAGTGCGCGGAGAGGTGACAGGGGAAGCGGGAGAGGCGCCGCATTCCAGCGAGGTGCACAGATATTCTGACCGGGTTGTAGGAACGAGACACCAGACATTTAATAGCACAATTTTAGACTAAGCGTCTAAACAACTGGGCTGCATTGTTCTCGCTCGTTCCTCTCCATATACCCGTCATCCGTTATCATTTCGACTTTATTGTCATTTGTATTAGGTCGAAATTTCAGGGAACGTCTCCTCCCCCGCGCCTCAAGTATTAGAGCTGACAAAATGTAGTGAATGCGAATCGTAGTACGTTTCTAGTCCGGAGATGAAACGTCCCTGGTTATTGCAGTCCCTGGCTATGGATTTCAAACAAGACTATAAGTATAATTGTTTTGCTAGACATTGGAATTGATTTGAATCCGAAATTAATGGCCCGACGATATAATTTAGACCACAGAGACTGAATAAGGAAGTTTCCTTTATCATAAAAACTAGAAGTAATTATATACATTTAAAGACGTTAGAAATATATTAGATACAGTGAAAAAAATACTCGAATATCTTAATAAATGACGGAGTTATGGATGTCTAAACATGACCGTACGAAATCAAAAAGACTCGCGACGGATTTACGCGTGTGACGTCATCCGGCTCAAGAGCCGCGCCGTGGGTAAAGCGGGAGTAAGGAAAAAAGGAAATAAAGTGCTTCATTCTATACCGGGTATTTTCTAAGCCTATACCCGGTAAGTAAGTAAGCCGTGGTGGTCTAGTGGTAGTGACACCCGCCTTACAATCGTGAGTTCGTGGGTTCAAATCCCGGTCCCGTACCAATTAGTTCTTTGGAATTTATGTACGGAATTTAACACCGCTGGCTTTTCGGTGAAGGAAAACATTGTGAGGCAACCTGCATACGTCCGTTGAAGAAATTCGATGGCGTATGTGAATCCACCAACCCGCACTGGGCCAGCGTGGTGGATATGGCCCAATCACCCTTCGTAGGTAGGCCTACGTCCTGCAGTGGACTATTAAAAAGGCTGTTACAGTACAGTACATACCCGGTATAGAATGAAGCACTTTATTTCCTTTTTTCCTTACTCCCGCCTAAGTCCTAACCCACGGCGCGGCTCTTGAGCCGGATGACGTCACACGCGTAAATCCGACGCGAGGATTTTTGATTTCGTGCGGTCATGTTTAAAAATTCATAACTCTGTCATTTTTGAAGATAATTGAAAAATAAAAACACCATAATTTATTGCAGACTTGTAATTTAATACAAATAAAACTAGAAAACGGGAAACTTCCTTATTATATCGTCGGCCCATCCATTTCGTCTTCTGACTTCTTTCGCTGAACTTGCCAGTATGTGGACTCGATTCAAGTTTCTACGGCCCCGTGAGCTATCCGTTCTTCAGAATATGTACCCTCCCACTGCCATTTTAACTTGCTAATCTACTCTGTCGGTAATTTTGGTTCGTTTGCGGATCTCCTGATTTCTGGTTTGATCTCGCAGAAAGACTCCAAGCATAGCTTCCATAGCATAGCAAATCTAAAGCGGATTGGCAAGTTGAAGTGACAATGGGAAAGGCATGTCGTAGCCGTAAAGATCTTGATTCAAGACGTTCAGCAGTTTTTATAAGCATAGCGTTGGACGTCCACCGAATCGAAAATTTTAAAATGAAAAAATTAAGGAAATAAATCTGGCGCTGACATGACAACATACCCAGTTCGTTCTCAGTAAATCGATGGGTATTTTATTATAATTAAAATTTTATAATAAGGGGAGGAAATAAAACAAATTAGGTTCAAAATAATTTAATTTTAGTCATGATTGTAGTACCGGTGGTCTGCCTCTGTGTTCTTATCTATTATTCAGTCATATTATTCACGTTGTAGTTTGCGATTGTGTCGCAGACAATAGACAAGTAATGGGAGCTCCGGTGCGTTCCCCAGGAAATCTCGGAGCTCCCAAGACAGCACAAAGGGAGGAAAAAAAGTGTCCCACTCATCGATCAAAATTCTGTAGAGTCACAATCGTGCAAAAAAAGTGTCTGAGCCAAAACCCTGCCCACGCTACTTAGTGGGCAGGCTTTTTAGTTAGTCGTAAGGCGATTGCAAGTCAACTAACAATGCCGCGCGATGCCAAAGTGCTCGGTTACAAGCACTAATTAGGTGACATAACATTAGGTGAAGGTGGTGATTCGAGAAAAACGAGTCAATGTGAATTATTTTTATTGAAAATATCCAAGTTGGTATGCTTGACAGCGCTCGGACATTTTTTTACTCGGACACTTTCACTTAGGGAATGTGGCTCTGTAGATATCTGCTGGAAGGTCCCACCACAATATCTTAAAATAACACACAGCTACTAACACACTGTTCAGGAACTAATAAAAGCTAACCCCTCCAGCGTCTACCGCCACATTATATCATGGAGCCCACCTACGCGCTGCATTACGAACTCAATCTACTTCAATAATTGACCCCAATTTGGTCGAGGCTCGCGCCGGGGTCAGATTCGCCTGATTCATTGCACACATTTCTGACCCCGTCTGCTTGTACACGGCCTAATGTGACTATGACGTGGTTTGGAGAGTATTCCGCCGTGTAGGTTGAGAATATGTATTGTTGAGAAGTGGAACTAAAGATGGCTTCCTTTAGGACTAGAACATTTTCGTGAAACGCTAACGATACATTACATTTACACATACTTCCCACGACTATATGTTCAAAATGGAGTCCCAGGTCGCCTGCCTTTGTGTCCAATGATTTTATGTCTTCTTGTCGTTACCTCTATATAAGGCTGCATATTCATCAGAGATGGCAGTATACGAAGGAAAAACAATTAACTCCTCGCGTATAAAACCACTAGGCAACCCACTGACCTGCCCCCCGACCGCCTAAGCAATAGCAATCGTAATAGCAATCGTTTATGACTTCATTTTAGTCATTTGGCACCGCCTATGTGACGTTAGCCATCAAAGTTGTTCATTCAACGATTGCTTTCGCAATCCGCACAAAGCAATTGATGGCTAACGTCACATAGGCGGTGCCAAATGACTAAAATGAAGTCATAAACGATTGCTATTACGATTGCTATTGCTTAGGCGGTCGGGGGCTGTTTTGCTTATTTACCCTTCACAGCCAGCCGCCATTACCTATTACTTACGTTACGTTTCATTTGTGTTGGAAAAACAACCCACTGCAGTAGATAATTAGCTTTTTCTCATAGCATGAATACTTTAAATTCTTCTTTCTTTTTCCAGAAAGTGGACTGGGAAGTGGAGCTCGTCGTGGTGATCGGCAAGAAGGCCTCTTTCGTGAAGGCAGCTGACGCGTACAACTACATAGCTGGCTACACCATAGCACAGGATATTAGCGCTCGGGACTGGCAGAAAGAAAAAAATATGGGACAATTTTTACTTGGCAAGGTTAGGATAGTATAGGGGTATAGTTCACTCTGCTTACGCAAGAGAAGGGCGGTATCTATTAAGGATTTTCATTGGGTAAAAAAGCCAGTATAGTTGCGAAGTAGATAAGACAACGTCCCCACGCTACGAGACCTTTACAAAGACGGGTAGAGTCTCCAAAGTACGACCCTTAATTGCAGTGGGAGAGGGCAGCTAAGTCTTCGTCGTGTACTCAATGTTCCTTATGGAAATCGTGCGCTCTTTCGCGCTATACCTTTTCAAAATCATAGAGTGTAGTGTTCCCGTTTTTCGCGCGAAGCCGGCTGATTGAAGTGGCATGCACTGGCGACATTCTGTTTCCAAGAAATTATTAAAAACTAGCTGACCCGGCGAAATTCGTTTCACGCAATATCTTTTTAAATTATAGCCTATGTGTTATACAGTATACTGATGTATAAGCATTACTATTACAAAGTTTCATCTGAATCCGTTCAGTAGTTTTTGCGTGAAAGAGGAACAAACATCCATCCTCACAAACTTTCGTGTTTGTATTATTAGTAGTGGACTACTTGAAGCCGTGGTGGTCAAGAGGTAGTGACACCCGCCTTACAATCGTGAGGTCGTGGGTTCGAATCCCCGGTCCCGTACCAACGAGTTCATTGGAATTTATGTACGGAATTTCACACCACTGGCTTTTCGGTGAAGGAAAACATCGTGAGGCAACCTGCATATGTGCGGAGAAGAATTTCAATGGCGTATGTGAATCCATCAACCTGCACTGGGCCAGCGTGGTGGATATGGCCCAATCACCCTTCGTGGGTAGGCCTACGTCCTGTAGTGGACTATTATAAGGCTGATACAGTACAGTACAGAACTACTTGAAGATTTGAGAAGGGGAGGCTCTTGACATATATATCACGAGTGGGCATGGAGGGGGAGGTGATGCGCAAAAAGACTTGTTTCGTGAAGGTAGTTGACGCGTACAACTACATAGCTGGCTATACAATAGCACAAGATATCAGCGCTAGGGATTGGCAGGAGAAACACGCGGGACAATGTTTACTTGGTAAGGTAGGTAGGTTTATGTGTAGGGAATTCATTTATTACCGACGAAACTGAGGAGGTACTCAAAACGACGCGTATATTTTTTGAAGTAAAACGTCTTCTAATGCGACTTCCAACAAGGTTGCGTTAAACGTTAAACGTTTAACTACCATGAAGGGGGTATGAAAGCACTGCTGCGTCGAAGTTTCACTTCTTCCGCGCGGAGGGACTCCACGAACTATTTTTTTAACGTATAACTTTTTTACTTTCCAATTTTGATAATTCTTTTTTATTGGATAGATTATACTTCAAAGTTGGTCCAATTTTAATTTTATTGAAATCGGCTGATTCATTTTTGATAAATCAACAATAATGTTAAAAATGCTACATCGATCCGTGCGAAATATTCGCTAATTCTGTACACAGTTGAAGTCGGTCATGCCATTTTTGGGAAAAATAATTATTAATACACAGTAGGACAATTATTTTACTATGTCGACACAAGCCGCCTGCGGGCTTAGCATACGGACCATAAAATAATACTGTCGACTTGTCAGAGCGAGACAGAGTTATGATGAATCATATATCTGTTACCTTTGCACACGTCGATAAACACTTGTCGTGGTCTTGTATGCTAAACTAGCTGTATAATATCTACTCTCCTCCCTCATAATCGATTTCCCCTAGATCTGTAACTTTTAAAGTATTTTATCTTATTAAGTATTTTTTTACTTCTCGTAAAAGCAAAGGACACATTTTGCTACGTTATCTCTGTCCACGGCCGCTGTTGAAAGTCCAAACCAGAGCAAGAAAACGCTTTGGCGTGCAGTTTGGCATTCTGAAACAGAATAAAAAAATGCTACATACCAACTCAATGAGTCATATAACTCCTCTCATCTCATTTAACCTTTCCTTCTTTTCCCCAACAAATGTTAGGTTGGTTAGGTGTAAACCCTGACTCTACTTAGACTATCTGTAACAGCTAACTTGAGTACTCTATAACAACAAGAAAGCACTAAAATACTCGCTCTTCCTCGCACTTGTATGTTATCTCGCACTTCTATCCCTTTCTTAAAGGCAATGTATACATTCTGCCCCATCGGTCCTTGGATAGCTATCTCGAATGAGATCACAAACCCAGAACAACTGAATATTTCGTACAGTTCGAACATTTCAAGCATCATACATAAAGCTCATGTTTTCTTCTTCGCACTAGAAACTTATCACGCACTTCTATCTTTTTCTTAAAGACAATATAGACACATTCTGTCCCATCGGTCTTTGGATAGTGACCGTCTAAGAGATCAAAAACTCCGAAGAACTGAACATTTCGTGTTGTTCGAACATTTTAAGCATCACACATAAAGCTCTAGCTTTCTTCGTCACACTTGCAACTTATCACGCGTTTCTATCTCTCTCTTAAAGGCAATGGACACATTCTGCCCCATCGGTCCTTGGATAACGACTTCAGACGAGATTAAAAACCCCGAAGAGTTGAACATTTCCTGCAGTTTGAACGGCGTCATGAAACAGAAAAGCAACACGCGCCAGCTGCTGCACAAGATACCAGATGTTATCGAGAGGATTACCAGGTAAGGACAGTATAAAAAAATAATGAAAAACAACTCGGTTTGCACTCCGAGAGTGCCGACAGAAGTAAAAACTTGAACATATAAGGTACTATTATGTGGAAAAACAATATCGCACACGCACACTCGCGCAAGCGCCCTGCGCCGTGCAATAATGTGCTCAAGAGGTGAAAGTTTAAAAATAACATCTGATGTAGGTACTTTTTTTTCAAAAAATGATCCATTGTATTATTAAAAATCTGAAAGCCTCTGACATGGCTAAGCGGTTAAAACAACCGGGACCTACAATTTAACGTGTCATCCGAGCCACGGTAGCGCTCAGTTGGAAAATGCCACCCGCGGTCACCCATCCAAATACTGACCGTGCGGAACGTTGCTTAATTTCGGCTTCAAAACTCTGACACCAGGGCTAGCCACCCGGCCTATACGAACTTACTTATTAAAAATCTGAACGTGTGTTGGTTATGTTAACTGTTATTAATTTTAGATAATATTATCCTTTCACGAAACAACGGATCGAATTGTTTTTTAATGAATATAGTTTCTAGGTTGGAGAGTGTCACAGGCTACTTTATATCCCGGAAAAATTAAAGGTTGCTATCGGCTAGAATAAAAACATACAGGTTTTTTTTCAGTGCACATACTTTGCACACCGAAAGTATAATAAACAAACAATTGAACCCCTAGAATTTTACTCACCTTAGTACAAAAATATTGAAATAACTTCAAGAGAAAGTATACAGATAAACGGAGTAATCAATGTCACCCTACGTCTGAATACCTACACGGCCGCGTTGTACCTACGCCGGAGTCGTTTTGGTAGGTACTCGTAGTTATTGTCTGGAATGTAGGGTGCATGCAATATAATTCTCTTTGGAAAAGTTTGACAAAAAATTTATGAAAAAAAAGTCATGCTGTATAACGCGGGTGAAGTCGCGGGCACCAGCTAGTTTTCTCTGTATCCTTACTAATATTATAAATCCGAAACTGTTTGTTCCTATTTCCTCCACGAATAATAGGGTTATTTCTAATCAATTAGCATCCTTCTAGGGGATTATTCTGTACATCAAAACTAACAACTGAAGTTCTACGACTTTTGACAAAACTCAAAAAAAAAAATTGTTCCATAGAAAAATTTAGTTCACCCGCGACAAAATGTATGGAACAGCTGATTTTTTTTAGTTTTGACGAAAGTTGTAGAACAAAAGTTGTTAGTTTTGATGCACAGAACTAACAACTTTTGTTCTACGACTTTTGTCAATACTCAAAAAAAAAATGTTGTTCCATAGAAAAATTTAGTTCACCCGCGACAGAATGTATGGAACAACTGATTTTTTTTTTTAGTTTTGACGAAAGTTGTAGAACAAAAGTTGTTAGTTTTGATGCACAGAATAAGCCCCTAAAAGGATGCTAATTGATTAGAAATAACCCTGTATAATAGATTTGAGAGATGGAAAGTGTCATAGGCTACTTTTTACCCAGAAAAACTAAATGTTCCCATGGGATAGCAAAAAAATTAAACCACCACGTGGGTGAAGCCGCGAGCAAAAGCTAGTACATACTAAAACAAAAACCTACTTTTTTATTACAGTGTGATGACCCTACTACCTGGTGATATTCTCCTAACGGGCACTCCGGGGGGTGTGGGCATGTACCGAGTTCCACCGGAGTACCTCAAACCTGGAGACGTCATCACCAGTGAGATAGAAAACATCGGTGTTCTTGAGGTTAAGATTGAGGACTTCTAATAAAGAATAGGTAACTTAGGACCAGTCTTTTTTGTAAAGGAAGCTCTCGCAAAGCGGGACCAGACAGTGTACAGTAGCTCGAAATATGGTAAATAAATGCGCAGAGTGAAACAACCGCAATTAATTCTTAATTTACATGGAATTTTATATTATCTAATTTGATTTTTGTTGAACGCCGTCATCACGCCGCTATATTTTAAAAGCAATGTAATAAGATTATGAGATCCGAAATATGAAACTTCTTTAAATGGAGATTGTTATGAATGAAAGTAATTGGAAAATCATTTTCAAAAGCAAATAAAGAACATAATTGAATACTGTACAAGGTAATGGTGTAAGATCGGTATATTATTGCATTATCTCTTTTAGTAATAAAACACTGGGTAGCTATTGCCCACTCAACGACCACAATTTTCTCTACAAAATCTGAATTATTTGACTAGTTAACTAGTTGTTTTTTTTTTTTTTAATATTATATTTCATGTATAATCCTACTAATATTATAAACGCGAAAGTTTGTGAGGATGGATGGATGGATGTATGTTTGTTACTCTTTCACGCAAAAACTACTGAACGGATTGAGATGAAACTTTGCAGTAATATAGCTTATATATCAGAATAACACATAGGCTATAAATTATAATGATATTGCGTCAAAAATCAAACTATCATGCGGGCGAAGCCGCGGGTAAAAACTAGTATGTAACTAAAGGAATATATGTTATTTTAATTAATTATTTAAAATAAAAACACTGAAATCACAGAATAGTACAGTCAATTCCCTATATTGATCGAGGAATAGGCATGATGACTGGGTGAAAAAATATTAAGTACTAGTTTTTACCCGCAGCTTCGCCCGCAATATATTTTGATTTTTGACGCAATATTATTATAATTTATAGCCTATGTGTTATTCTGATATATAAGTTATATTACTGCAAAGTTTCATCTCAATCCGTTCAGTAGTTTTTGCGTGAAAGAGTAACAAACATCCATCCACACATCCATTCATCCATCCATCCTCACAAACTTTCGCGTTTATAATATTAGTAGGATAATTAGTCCGTAAGTTAGATTATCAAAAAATATTGGACACATATTTTTTTATTTTGTCAATAAAACAACAAATGGCAAAGATAAACCTTGTCAAAGTTTGGGAGTGGTGGTCGTGACGTCACGTCTCTCAAAGAAAGTCTATACATTTATATGACACTCGTGACGTCACGCGGAACTTTAAGACGAGGCACCGGGCCGAGAAACACGAAAACGGCAAAAACGAGTACTTTTGAATGCGCGATGTGAGAGGATGAATGATATCGATTCAAATTTAAAAAATGTCATAGATAAGGGAAAATCTTAATAAATTGAATGAACCGGACAAAATTTTGAAAAGTAACCGGCTTTATTAAAAAAAAAATAAAACAAATTGCTCACCAAAAAAAATTTAGTAATTCGAATGCTCAGAATTATCAGCGACAACACCCCATTATTTTTTACGAATAAAATAGCCAGATCCCTTTTCTTTATTATAAACCGAGAATTTTTTTTTTTTAAATTGTATATTATGAGTAATTAATTAAAAACTCAATCAAATCTCTTCGCGCCTACTCTAGTTTAGCTTTTACTCTACAGTGTTTGCTCAGAATATTTGATCAGGCACTATCTGGGCCGCCGCCGCCGTACCGGTGCGACGTTGCGACTCCGACGAGCGCATGATTCGCTCAGCGTCGGGCTGGCAACGCCGCAAAGTACGGACGGCGCGAGATGCGTGCTGTTTGTTTTTGGTTATTGTCTTCTAGGTACTCTGTGCGACGACAACCGAGTAATTTACTTCAGAATTATTTTCAAAATTATAAGTTAGACTTTAGTGTACTATATTATATTGTAGCTTTAGAACATTATTATAGTAGGTAGTAAGTTAGGTAGTATTTTTATTTGGTAGTGTGTAAATAGTAGTGAACAAGTGTGCATAGAAAATGGGGAGGAAAAATAAGCGGAAAGAATTGTTTTTACAAAAACGAAAAAGAAAACCTAAAAAAAATGACGGAATGTTTGGGTAAGTCGAATTACATATATAATAAACTTGCAATAAATAGTTGCACTCTAATGCCCTAATAATAAAGTCTATATTTGGCAAATACACATTCATCTACAGATTATGGATTATCACATTCTTACTACCTAGGTACTTCAATTTTTCTGCATTTACCTATATTTACAATTTTTTTAGGTCAAAAAAACGGAAACTGCAACCTGACGATTGTCAATCCACATCCTCAACAGGGCCAGTAGATAGAGAGTGAGTCCATGCCAAGTACCTATCTATCATGTCAGCAATCAATTTAAAGTATCTAGTAATAATACTCCGTCTATTCTTTATTTTCAAGTGTGTACCTACTAAGATTTGTCTGTACAAACTAACCATACTGTAGGAAACAAATATCAGAACAAAATGCTATGGAGTCGTCTCTTGATATTTTAGAAACCTATCTAAAATAATGATATTTATTAGGTGATGTTCTATCACCTAAATAATTGTGTTAGCTTTAACTTTTTAATAATTATATAATTACATCATTTTATTTTGTAGCCACCCAGAAATATCACCAACATACGCAGAGTTACACAATGTGTTGCCGACATCTGGGGATTCAGAGGAAACGGTAAATTTAAACACTTTTTTTAAATTATCACGGTTATAGTATTGTCTTTTACCGACTTCAAAAAAGAGGAAGTTGTCGATAGGGTTATTATTTTTTCTTCTTTTAAATAAACGAAATTAAAATTATTCACCCTGCTTTATCACAAAGTTTTCCAGGTATTTAGTGAGTAGTTAGTACCTATACCTCCGCCACTGTACTCCATTTTGTACATGTCTAATTCCTTTAATAGTAATGTAAGTAATTTAATTTCAGTTAAAAGAACCAAATCCTGAAAATGAAGAGTTACAAAATGTGTTGCTCACATCAGAGGATTCGGTGGAAACGGTAAACTTAAGTACCTTATTAAACTATCGCGATTATTGTCTTGTCTTTTTACCGACTTCAAAAAAGAGGATGTTGTCGATTTGGTCATATTTTGAAAATGTCGTTTTTTACTTCGTCTGCAAGTTAAACTTGTGTAATTTTGTTTCAGTTAAAGGAACAAAACCCTGAAAATGAAGATATTCCATACATATTCGAAAGTACCTCTGAAACTACAGTAGTTATAGCTAAGGCATGTTTACATAATAAGAAATTCAAACTTAATAAATACTAAAATATGTGCTTAAATTTCAGATTCATACAGAAATACCCGACTTGGGGCATCGAGTAATAGATGTTAATCATTTTACATCACAACTAATACAACTCTCTCAACATGAATCTCTGTTTGACTGCGGATTAGCCTCAATGAAATTAGTTTCTGAACATCGAATTGGATTACAATCGGAATTTACATTTGTCTGCTCTATGTGTAATTATAAAAACAAAATAAAATCATCTTTGGCTGATGTAAACAAAGATGCTGTTGCAGGAATAATGGCAGCAGGTTGTGGTCACGCGCAACTGAAGCAGTTTTCCGCAGCAGTAGGATTACCCATTATGTCTGAACACACTTACAATAAAATGCAGGACGATGTTTGTGACGATTGGGAAGAAACTGCGTGGGAGGAAATGAAAATAGCCGGAGAAAAAGAGAAAGAAGCAGCTGTTATTGAAGGCAGGGTTACAAAAGATGGCATTCCCATGATTGATGTCATTGTAGATGGGTGTTGGAGCAAACGCTCATACAGAACAAACTATGCTGCATTATCGGGTGCTGCAGCCATAATTGGCAGACGTTTTGGCCAAGTTTTGTACATGTGTGTCAAAAATAAGTATTGTTGTATTTGTGCCCGAGCTCAAAACAAAAAAGAAAGTCCCAAAGAACATGTCTGTTATAAAAACTTTGAAGGGGCTTCTACTGCTATGGAATCCCAAATAATAACTGAGGGGTTTAAACAATCCATTGAAATGCACGGTATAATATACGCGCGACTTATTGCTGATGGCGACAGTAGCACCTATGCCAAAATAATAAATGCTCGGCCATACCCAGGCTTAACAGTGTCAAAAATTTTCTGTCGGAATCATTTACTGAGGAACTATTGCAATAAGTTACAGCAACTTACTTCAGACACTCATTTCAACGTTACAGACAGGAAATATTTGACACAAGAGAAAATAATGCGCTCCAGGAAATATATTTGCGACGCTATAAAACTTCACAAGGAGAGCCAAAATACAGATGGTTTATATAAAGATATAAACGCATCTATTGGCCATGCGTTTAACTCTCATGAAACTTGCAACCAGTTATTATGCAAAAAACATATGCAAGTAGACGCTCCTAATCCGTTTTTTGGGAGTTTGCTTTGGCAAAAAATAAAAACTCATGTCGCACGATTGGCTGAAAAAGCCCATAGTTTAATTGAAGATGTCGACAGTAATGTAGTGGAAAGATTTAACGGAGTCATTGCCAAACTTGTTGGTGGAAAAAGGGTAAATTATTCTCAAAGAAGAGCTTACCAAGCAAGATGCTCTGGTGCAGTAATATCTTTTAACACCGGCAACTTGCTGTCGACTGTCCACCGTAATGTTTATGGAAATAGCCCAAAAAAAACTATTACAAAATACGAAAGAGCTGTAAATGAAAAAAAGAATAGAACAAAACAAAACTGCAAGAGGAAAAAAAATCGTACTTTGGTGCCGCGTACATTAAATCTAGATTATGGAGAAATTGTGGATAAGCCAGACTTGGATGACGACACATTAAAAAAGGCCAAAGACACCTTCATCCAGAATTTGACGAAAACCGAAGAACAGCGAAAAGACGTAGAAAAACGAACTATACTACAAAGTGAATCTGGAGAATGGTTGGAATTAAGGCGAAGCATGTTAACTGCATCAAACTTCGGTAAAATTGTAAAAAGAAAAGAGTCGAATACATGCCGAAACGTAGTAAAAAATTTACTTTACAAGCCAAATATTGACAACGTGTCATCAATAACTCACGGAAAAAAGCACGAAAAAATTGCAATCGAACAATTATCGGTTATGGTAGACACAAAAATTAGAAAATGCGGTCTATTTATAGATGAGCAATATCCATTTTTGGGGGCAACGCCTGATGGGATTACCGATGACAACAAAATAGTCGAAATAAAATGTCCCATAGCACCATTTAAAATGGGTATAGACGAGGCGATTGAACAGAACAAGATGCATTTTTATAAAAAAAATAAAGACGGCGAAATAGTAGTCAACAAAAAATCAGACTGGTATTTTCAAGTCCAAGGCCAGTTACATATTTGCAGAAAACAGGAGGCCTTACTTGGAATATGGTATGGAGACAAAAAAATGAAAATAGAAATCATAGAAAGAGACGATAAATTTTGGTCAGATATAATGGAGCCAAAACTGCTTAAATTTTACTATGATTGTCTTCTTCCCGAGTTGGTTGACCCTAGACACATAAGGAACAGGCCAATTCGTGACCCAGAATACGTGATTTCAAAAGGGAAAGAAAATGATTCAGCTACCATTTCAATAGAAAAAAATACTGGTGACGTTGACGATTGTTCGGTCGGGGATACCATAGATTATGTGATGCCATTTTCAGAATATTGATATATTTTTCACAAAAAGCGTTAGTTTTAACATTAAGATACCTACACTTTTCAACACTATAGTAGTTGATAAAAATGATAAACACTTTACTAATTTGGCAGCTTCGCAGATAGCGTTCTAGCTTAATCAGACAAAGCAGAGCCGGAATTTCAGAGAGATGCAGGTTCATATCCTACGAGCTCGTCAATTTTTGAAATGTTTGTCACAAAAAGAAAGTTTCTATAAACCAAGTGTGTGAAGCACGATAAAAATAAGTTCATTGATTATGATACCTGTACATAATCAACATTAATTTGTATACAGGGTTATTTCTAATCAATTAGCATCCTTTTAGAGGTTTATTCTGTACATGTACATCAAAACTAACAACTTTTGTTCTGCAACATTTCTCAAAACTAACAACTTTTGTTCTGCAACATTTCTCAAAATTAAAAAAAAAAGCTGTTCCATACATTTTGTTGCGGGTCACGGGTAGACTCACTATTCTACGGAGTGTCTACCCTTGACCACGGTTGATGCAACTCGGACGAAACGTCGGGATGATGAGTTATTTATTTATCTCGTAATTTCAGTGCGCGATAAGTCCCGTAGTATATAATAATAATGTGTTCAAATCGCGAAAGTTTAAAAACAGCAGTTGAAATAACCCTGTATTGTATGAAAAAAAAAACATTAAAAAGATCAAAATAATTTTTGCCTTTTTTTTAAATTGTTGATTAAGGACAAGGCGACTCCATGATTATCTATGCTCTAGGCAAATTGAGTTGACGCGTGCCGCCGCCGCGCCGTTAGTAGCGCCACGTACGCTAGCCCAGCGTTGCCGCCCGCCGCTCTGGCGTGATCCTGTCAAGTGAGACCGCGTAAAATTTTGTCCGAGTGAAGGGGCGCGGTACTCGATTTTGAAACTATAGTTTATCAATGCGTCACCCGGGCTATATACCTTTATCATTTTTGACCGACGAACCACCGGAGGAGGTATACAATTCGACGCGTATTTTTTTTTATGTATAACCACGCATAACTTATTTCATAGTAGTCCGATTTCAATAGTTCTTATTTTATTAGATAGAATATACTTTGAAATTGGTCCCATTTAAATTTTATCGAAATTGGCTGAGCCATTTTTGATAAATCAAGAATAATGTGAAAAATGTTACATCGCTCCGTGCATAATATTTGCCTTCTAGCGATGCGCCCCGGCTTCGCGCAGATGTATTATACATATAAACATTACTCTTGAATTACTCTATCTATTACAACAAACTGCATCAAAATCCGTTGCGTAGTTTTAAAGATATAAGCATACATGGGGACAGACAGCGGGAAGCGACTTTGTTTTATACTATGTACTGATTCTGTACACGGGTGAAGTCGGTCATGCATATTTTTTACAGAAAATAATTATTTGTTTAATTGACAAAAGAAAAAACACGTGTCAATTTTTTTTTAAATAATCTATTTGACGGATTATTTATGTTTTAGTCATCATGCCTGGTCTAATAAAAAATACTCCGGCCCCGCAAGCTTTGTTAAAGCAGAGTGGAGATGGTTATATTTACTCCATCATCATCAGCAGCAGTTAATAGCGTGGCTGGTGTACCGTTTGTGGCCACTGTCCCGGTTTTGGCCATTTGATGTTAAAACAATTGGTTAAAATGAATAAACACTTTTTAATGTTTTATTTCACGGAATTGTACTCACGTTTTTTTTTCATAGTCATTATAGTACGACTATAGTTTCGATCGCATTCGGCGCTCTTTCTCAAGTCGAGTGCTAGCACGCTAGTGCATAAACACAATAAATATTGCTTGTATGAATGTCAACGTTCAAAAATTTCTTTAAATATATTATTTTAATTTAAATGATAAAAACCTACATAGATATTAAGCCCGAGTATAGAGGCGCCAGCGCAAATTTAATAGCAACGTTAAAGCGTTCTCTCTATCGAATGCCTAAAGTGAAAAAGAAACAGAACTATGCTATTTAGCTAATATAATTACGATGGCGCCTCTGTCATCGAGTTTATTATTATAATTCGTTGTTAAATGCATGATTTACTATTACAATTATATTGTAGACAGATGTTCAGATAAACCTTATACATATGTAGATATTAGGCTAATATAATGCTATATTGTTGCATTTATAATGTTTTGTTATTTCCTGTAATAAATGTATATAATAAACATTTATTTATTTATTTATTTTATTTATATCAATTTAGCACGGTAACAGTAACCAATTACACTAATGATAAAAAATAAATATTACTTACATTACGTCAATGTCAAATTTGGTTAACAATAATAATAAATTACAAATCACAAAAAACACACACACAATAATATTACGTCCATGTCAAATTTAGTTTACAATAATAATAAATAACAAAGCACATTGAATTCGATTACTTATAAAAATAAAAAAATTAAAACACAAAAAGAGAACAGTTATACATTCAAAAATACAAATTATTAAGTACAACATAATATCGTAAAAATAAAATGATCGAAGAAACAACAAAGTCAGTTCATCCCAAGGAAGTTTCATACGAGAACTGGAACGCTTACGAAAAAAAGAAAAAGTACTTTTTTTCTATACACAAAAGGTTCACATTTGTTTCTTACTTATCAAATGAGAAAAACATTCCGAGCAGGACAGCAACAACTGTTGGGCGTTGTCCCTTTCTCGAAACTTACCAGTATTAATAAAACTATTGGATGGTAGATTATCTCATATATCTAGTAATCATTAAATCGCATTTAATCGTACATGTTGATAAATAGATTAGCATAAAATGTATTCTAATTAACGTAATAAGTTTGACAATGTTCTGATTTTAACATTGGTACGTAATTATTTTTGCAATACAAAAAATGTTTTTTCATATTAGTAGAATTCTCGTATGAAACTTCCTTGGTTCATCCATTCATTCGTTCATACATCACACCTTTCACAGTAGCACAAACATTCCGCCATGATCGACTTCCAGTCCAGCGACCTTCAAGTAATAGGGCCTATTCTGTGTTCCAGTCATCAGTGAACAGATCGCACTGTTGTCTTGCGTCAAGGATATCATAGAGCGAAGCAAGTGATCGTGGTATTGGGGATTTGAAACATTAATTGCATTTCAATCACATCATATTCAAATCACGAATTGCTGCCTCGGTGGATCAGTGGTTAGTAACCCTGACTCCTGGGTCAAAGAGGTGTGGGTTCGATCCCACCCAGGGCAAGTATTTATGTGATGAACATTGGTGTTTGCTGTGTCTGGGTGTTATTTAGGTACTATCTATCTAAGTATGTATTTAAAAATATATATATGTAGTATATCAGTCTCTGGCAGCCATATCACAAGCTTTGCTTAGTTTGCGGTCAGAGGCCGTGTGTAAGATATCCCCAAATATAAATATATATATACCTACACAAACCTACTCATATGGCCGTGGTGGCCTAGAGGTAGTGACACCCGCCTTACAATCGTGAGGTCGTGGGTTCAAATCCTCAGTCCTGTACCAATTAGTTCTTAGGAATTTATGTACGGAATTTCACACCACTGGCTTTTCGGTGAAGGAAAACATCGTGAGGCAACCTGCATACGCCGGTAGAAGAAATTCGATGGCTTATGTGAATCCACCAACCCGCACTGGGCCAGCGTGGTGGATATGGCCTAATCACCCTTCAAAAAATTTCAATTAAAGTGGAAAAAGTTAATTACTAATGAGTCTTCACACAAAACTACAGTATGTTAACAGTCCGATGGAATATGAATGCTTCTAATTATGGAGATACCAAAAACAAGGACCAGATCAACGTAAGTTTTTATGGAGTCGGAAGGTGGCCATAGGAACTCCTGTACTAAACTAGATAGACCCGTCGTTTTTGGGCTCGTTTTACTTGTCTTGGCTGGCACTCTGCTGCTACATGATATCCAGGATCTCAAAAGCTTGTATTTTTAAAAAGTTATATTTTTATCATAATTTATTTAAGATTCACTTAGGATTCAATGAAGTAAGTATCTATCTATAGTAATATCTCTATCTATTCAGCCTGTTCCACCCACTGCTGAGTATAGGCCTCCTCTCTTTCTCGCCATTCTTTCTTTCTTTCATAGTAACATGCTTAGAGGAAAATGTTTCTTTTGACCGAGCTATAGTGACGTGAGTTTCAGACATCGACTTGATTTTCTTTATTTTCTGTTTTTTAACCTCCCGACTCAAAAAGAAGGTTATTTTTAGTCTATATAACGTGTATTTGCGGCATCGTGGCTTCTATGCAATTTTTCTCTCTAAAACCTAACGATGATAAATTCCATCGTCAATATTTTCATTAATCTTTCCGCTCTCAAATTATTCAAAACCAACGAGCACAGAAGTGTGTCACCCAAGATTTGAGTCTAAATTGTCCCCAGCCCGCTGATTGGTCGAATGAGCCCACAATTGGACCAATCGCCGTCTTCCGCCCTAACAGGAAGATGTACTTGCGACAGTTGACGCTCCTTTTCATTCACTATTAAAATCCAAGGGGGCTTTATTGAGTTAACTGGCATACGGGCGGACCAGATAACCTGACCTCTCGGGTCTTTCATGCTATAAAGAGATAGAGGTCTGAATAAGCTGGCTAGAGTCACGCCCGCAGATTTGGAACGCAGCGGATGGGATCCATTGATTCATTCGAAGGCAATTTTGTTATTGAGATTGCAATTTTCTATTTTGTTATGCAATTGTTCGCGTGTGATGTATTATGTCCCATGGGGCTTGTTGTTTAGGGCGGTTAGTAGTATGGAATTAATAGGATCGTTTATCGGTCTTTGGGATGACGTCATTCGGCCCCTAAATACGTGTTCTTCTGAGTGTACTGGCCAGCCTTTCAATAGTCCACTGCTAAACCTAAGTAGGCCTACGCAACAAGGGTGATTGGGTCATATCCACAACGCTGGCCCAGTGCCATGGCGTAGGTGATGATTACAATGAATAATATTTTTTCGCCAAAAATGGCATTACCTTCCACCGTGTGTAGAATTCGTATAGTTCGCACGAATCGATGTGTCATCCATGTCATTTTTTTTTATAATTATTTAGTAATTTTTACATTGTGGTTGATTTTTAACCGACTTCCAAAAAATAAGAGGTTATATGTTCGTCTGTAGACATGTTTGTTTTTTGTGTATGTTCATCGATCATTTCGCCAATTGTGAACCGAACGTAAAATTCTGTTTTAGTTCGAAAGGGTAGATCCCGAGGTGGTCCTATTTAAATTTTAAGGAAATCGGCTGAGCCATAGCGGGCCGTTTTTGAAAAATCAGCAATAATGATTTTTCAAAAACGGCCCGCTATGGCTCAGCCGATTTCCTTAAAATTTAAATAGGACCACCTCGGGATCTACCCTTTCGAACTAAAACAGAATTTTACGTTCGGTTCACAATTGGCGAAATGATCGATGAACATACACAAAAAAACTTCGGTAAACAATTCGAGCAATATATATTCGAATTTTGTACACGATTCGGTTTTGCCATTTTTCCGAAAAATAATTATTCAAAAACGGCTCAGCATAAAATAGAACTGGATAAAATTTAAATGGAGTATTACTTCGGGAGTAGAGTACCTATTCACCATACAAAATATATATTTTTTAAATCGGTTCAGACTTGCCGAAAATATCGATGAACATTCATAAAAAAATACAGACGAACGTGTACTACGTTCGTCTGTATTCCTCCATTTTGGGAGTCAGTAAAAATGACAATAAAATCAATATGCATCAATAAAAAAGTCCTGTAACTAAATGAGAGGAAGCGAACTTTCAAATATTTTCTTTATTGACACAAAAGTTAGTAGAGTTTTCAAATACCTACTTACTTTCTTAATTGACACATGTTATAGTAAGTAGGGTTTACCTACCGACTTGTTTGTTTCGCAGGACATGTAATCTCGGTCCTTTCAAGATCAAAGGTTCTGCGTGTTTTATTTTCTACCATATCGTCGCACTTAGGTGTTCCCCGGATATTTTTTTTGAGTTCTTCAAGGTGACTTCTCTTCTTCGTCGTGATGACTAAATCCTCATTGATAAGCACTTAAGCAGCAGGAGAAATGGGGAACACTCCTGCGGCACTAGTACTTAGGAACAAGATTTAGCTCGCTGTGCTCTTCTCTCTTCGGTCTTCAAAATTCTTCTTTCACTAGTTACACCATTGGAAAGTTAATAACGCATAGGTATCTCTTGTCAATCTCATAAAGTATGACAGCCACCTACCGCTACAGCTACTAAGAGCCGCTGAATATTGACCTTCACCCACGTGATAACCAGGTGAGACGTATTTTTATAAATTATTATTTATATACTCGCCTATGATAGCTTGCCTGGCATTTTTTCAAAGTGTTCATGGCATTTGTTATTATATTTAAAATATGTGATGAATGATTTTTGAAGGCAAGCCTGTATGATTAATTTTGTAATAAATTATCTTTCTTATGATACGGATTGATACCAAGTTTGACTGGTTATAAGATCCGTTTCGTACTTATATTGACATATTTGTTTACAGTTGCTATATGAACAATGTTGTAAGAACAAAATTAAGTAAGCAAACTTACCAGGGTATATTCTGTAAATTCATCTTCTTCTAGTGCCTCTCCGTTAGTGAAGGTTGGCATTCAGCTTTCTGAAATTCTCCTTGTCTAGGGCAAGCCTAAACAGTTGTTCGACAGTCTTAATGCCTGTCCATTCCCGGATGTTCCGAAGACATGACATCTTCCGCCTTCCACTCTTGCGCTTGCCCGGTATTTGGCCATCATAATGGTCTGCAGGAGGGAATACCGATCATGTCGCAGTACGTGACCGAGGTAGGCGACTTTCCGCTGTTTTATCGTTCGGACAAGTTCTAGTTTCTTCCCCATACGGTTTAAAACTTCTAAGTTTCTGTTCATTGAAAACTATTAGTTGGAATAAAAAATCCCGGTACCAAAAGAGCGAAGAAACAAAATAATTTTCAAAAAAAAATCGTCATGGACACTTTTCGATAGGCAAGCTATCATAGGCCTATTTGTATGTAAGTAACATTTCATAAAAAGTACCTATGTCTCGTCAGGTTATCAGATGGGTGAAGGTCGATCTTCCACGTCTCTCCCCCTATGATGAGTACCCAGGCTAGCAAGAAGATAAGTTCGTAAGTACAGGTCATCTGTCGGTCTCAACGGAAGACCAGCGACGGTTGTCTACAACTGACACTACGCTAAGGTTGGAGGGGCCGGCTTCGCTTTTTCTCCTGTTCGTTACAGTTACTCGCGCCACGAGAGTGAGAAGGACAAAAAGCGACGCCGAACGTCAGAACGCGTACACAATACGGCCGCGGCTCGGGACAAAATAAAAACACAGGGTGATAAAGTAGGTATAGTTTAGTCATTTTGTTTTTCCTGTGTTTTGATTCAAATAATTCCGTTCCGTCAATTAATTATATATTTGTCTAATGCCTATAGTAATATAGGTACTTCTTTGTTACGCGATATTTCCGCCATTTGTGAACCGCTTCACGTGCTTTTTTTTCAATCAAATCTAAGTGATTAGGTACTTTTCGCGACATTGTGCATGAATGAAATCTGCTTACTTCGTCTTAGACGTACCTTTATACCAAATGCTCACCGTCAGGCGAGTTAGTGATCAAATGTGGACTTTTTCGCGACGTGAAAACTTTACTCATGAAAATTGTTATAACACCTAGTTGTTAGTAAAAGTTTTATAGCAAAATTCACTACTTTTGGTTCGTTGTGGCCACAAATGAGTATAGGTACCCTCTGCTAAGCCGTGGTGGTCTAGTGGTAGTAACACCCGACCTGCAATCGTGAGGTCGTGGGTTCAAATCCCGATCCCGTACCAATGAGTTTCTTTGGAACTTATGTACGGAATTTCACATCATTAGCTTTTCGGTGAAGGAAAACATCGTGAGGCAACCTGCATACGTCCGTAGAAAAAAATCGATGGCGTATGTGAATCCACCAACCCGCACTGGGCCAGCGTGGTGGATGTGGCCCAATCACCCTTCGTGGGTAGGCCTACGTCCTGCAGTGGACTATTAAAGACTATTAAAAAGGCTGGTACGGTACGGTACCCTCTGCTTCACAGTTCCAGATCCCTAAAGCAAATTAGGCCCCGCATCGACTAGGGGCCCCTAGGTACGGGCATGGGGCCCCGTGAACGCATAAATAAAAAAACTGGCCACAGGCGTCAGGCTCGCCTGCCAAGCTTAGGGTTCCTTAGATTAGAAATCACGACTTATCACTCAGATGACTGAATATAAGTTGATTTAGGTACCTATACTGAAAGAACAATTGAAACACTAGTTGCTTTGTCCGGTTACAAATACATCATGGCTTTAAACCTTCCGGAAGAAATATTCTAAAAGATAGTGTAAACCGCATTGCAAACTGGGGTTCTATAGTTGACTCCTTAGAACGGCTGAACGTATGCGTAAATGATCACGAGTGACGAGACCGCCTAAGAATAGCAGCGAGCATTGAAAATGTATGCTTGTGTGAATGGGAGAGCATAGCATGCGTTTCTATGCGAACGTTCGAAATGATTCTAACGTTTCAAAAATTGGGCTCTTGTTGTGTAGTTTAGACTTTAGAACATCTAAGTGGAAACACAATTAGATTTAAACTGTATTTGTATATCTATGGTCTCTTGCAGTTGTGTAAAAGAAAAACTTCTCAGTTATCGTTTAAAAAAGTTAGAGCCGTTTATGTCGTAAAAAACGGCATATTTCGACACTCACAAAAATCAAAACCTACAGGGTACTTCCCGTTGACATAGAACTATGATATTTGGCGAGAAGCATTGACTCAGAGTACACATAATATAGGAATAAATCTGAAAACCGTACATTTTTATTTAAATCACAAAAAAATAGGACCTCGAAATTCACTAAATATGGGTTCAAAGTAAGTAAATCGTATCATGTGAGGTATCATATAAAAGAACTTCATTAGCACATGCTAAAACAGGCAACTTTTTGATTATTTTAACAATGTGTAATTTTCGATGTATGACGAGAAAAGTGAAAAAATACTTTTTCGGAGATTTTAACAACTTACTTCCCAATTTTGTGAAATTACCTGGATTTATACGGAACCCTCGATGTGCGAGCCTGACTCGCACTTGTCCGTTTTTTTATCGATGCAGTAGAGATACACACATTATTATGACTCCACAGAATACCAGATAGCAAGTGCGCTTATATGTGGGACCACTTGAACTTACCTAATATAACGCAACATTGTCACACGGTAATGATATCTTATTACTGTGACTGTTATAAGGTTAGTAAAGAATCTGTATCTGAACCTATTTTGTATCATTTATAGGTTCGTCTCTTACCATGGGCCTTATTAATAAGCTCCTAGTAGTCCAACAAGCCGTGGAGAGGGTTATGCTCGGAGTCTCTCTACGGGATCTAATCAGAAATGAAGAGATCCGTAGAACCAAAGTTATCGACATAGGCGATGGGGTCGAAAAGTTCTCGAGTGGAGACCACGACGGGCGCAGCGTAGGACGGTGGACGGATAACCTCATTAAGCCAGCAGGATCGCGCTGGATGCAAGCCGCTTCCAACCGGTCTTATTGAAGATTCACAGGGGAGGCCTACCTATGTCCAGCAGTTTATGTCAGTAAAAAGACAAATGGCTATTGGCTATTTCGAACTTACTAAGTCCTTAGTCCATGTTTTACATAGTAAACTTTTGCGTTCGCGTGTGGCTCCATACATTTTGGTTAGTTCTTCTTTTTTTCCGGCAGGGGCGCTGTACAGAAATGTATATAGAGCCATACAGAAACAGCAACTGTGTAAGCGCGCTTACTTTCGGCTTCGCTTTATCTCCTGCGCCAGTTACGCCGCGAGAGCGAGAGGGAGTAAAAGCGAAGCCGAACGTCAGAGCGCTTACACAATAACGCCCCTGGACTGACCTCTCTGAAGAAGATATTGAAAAATGCCCAGGGCTTGGTGTGGCTTGGGCCATGATCTTGATAATTATTTTTCGCAAAAAATTACATGAACGACTTTAACCGTGTACAGGATTCGATAATAGTACGCACGGATCGATGTAGCAATTTCACATTATTATTGATTTATCGAAAATGGCTCAGCCGATTTGATAAAATTTAAATGGGGCCAACTTCAAAGTATGCTCTTTCCAATAATAAAAAAAATATCGAAATCGGACCACTATGTAAAAAGTTATGCGTGGTTACACATAAAAAACAACAAATAGATATACACGTTTCGTCGGTCAAAAACATAGAAGAATTTTGTCGTTTGAAGATTTCCCACTATCACCAAAAATATATGACTACCAGTAGCTAAACTGGCAGCAGGCAAACCGAGAAAGCATTAACAAACTTAAACCGAGTTTAATTGCTCAATTGGACGCATCCGCGCGCCGTAGACTATCGAAACTTATAGACACGCCTCGATAAAATCTGTAAAAAAAAACTCTACTTAGGAATGATTTATATTAGAACGGGTCGTGCACGGGACAAGTAGAGTTTTTAAAACTTTTAGGCACTAATTCCTTTTTGATTTATTGGTTAGTTATGGCTTTGCATAGAAAAAAAAACTTTTCATCACATCTATTCTCTATAAAAGGACTACTTGTGCGCCCAAAGGTGGTGTTTTCTATAAGAAACTTTATAAGTCATATAAGTGCGCCGAAATTATCTTTGCCGCGCACTTTTTGAATTTGAAAGTATTTGTAATGTTAGTGTTCAGCGCCAAGAAAATGAATGCATTTAATTTCAATTTATTTATTTCTCTACGTTTTATTAAATAATAATTATTAAATAAAATATGAGGCGCCTTTTATTTTCTCATAGAGATAAAAGTAGAGTGTACCACTCGGGCGCAAAATATATTTTTGGCTCGGGCGACGCCGTACTTTGAATTCGTACTTCGCTCTGGATTCAAAAAAGCGCCCTCGCCGTAAAAATATTATTTTGCTCCCATATGATACAATCTACTATTCCTTTATTCATCAGTGCCAGTTGGTAAATAACTTTTTGTTATATGTTATTTGAAATAGTTTTTATTTTGTTTATCTATGTCAAATTAGTGTGGTTTATTAATTAGTCAGAGTGATACAAAATTAGAGACACTCTCCTTGTGTTTGATAAAAAAATTCAGAATAAAATTTTAACTTGATACAAAAATGTAGTATTAAATATACCTACCTAGTAGTTATTCCTACATGGTGTCCGAAATAACAGACGTTTCTAAATCAAACTAATCATTTTTTTGAAAGCTACATTGCTTGAGAAGTAGTACCTAGATAAGAAATAAGGAATAATTTTACTGAAAAAGGGCTTTTTTTTCTGTATACAAATAAACAGACGAAATAGAAAAAGAAATGAAAAACAGCATGTCAAAACTTTTTTCTAACTAAAATAGTTCTCGGTTGTAGCGACTAAGTGCGGACTCAAATCCTAATATAATTAGGTAGCACCATGCCAAGTCGATGGTTAGCACATTTAGTTAAAGAAGTGATAAAGATTACTTTAATGTCACCTTCATCTTTAGATCAGGCAGAATGTGGTTAAACGCAAACCTATCACTTCACTAGCACTGCATAGTATAAAACAAGGTCGATTTCCGCTGTCTGTCCCTTTGTTTGCTTATATTTTTAAAACTTCGCAACGGATTTTGATGCGGTTTTTTTATAGATAGAGTGATTCAAGTGAAAGGTTTGTATGTATAATACATCTGTGCGAAGCCGGGGCAGGTCGCTAGTCTAAAATAAAAATAAATCTGTTGATAGGTAAAACTCGTGGTTTTTTTCATTTATCCAACCCTATAAATATATACACATCTAGCTTAAACGTAAAAAAAAACTCTAAAGTATAAGTAGTAGAGTAAACATATTGCATAAACTGTGTAAAATGGTGGTACAATACTACATTTTTTTAGTATCAACAGCTTAGTCTAGCACAGGGATCGAGGCGGCATTTTTCACATTTTTGTTGATTTACCAAAAATGGCTCAGCCGATTTTATTAAAATTTAAACAGGACCAAAACCAATTTCGAAGTATACTCTTTCCAATAAAAAAAGAATTATCGAAATCGAACAACTACGTAAAAAGTTATGGGTGGCTATACAGATAAAATATATACCTATCATATACGCGCCGAATTGAATACCTCCTCCGTTTTGTCGGTCAAAAAAAGAAATAACATTTCAGATTTTCTAAGAAACATACCGTACCAATTTTCCGTATTTAATAATTGTATTAATTCTGTTATTTGACAAAATAACAATGCGTCACACTCATAGCCCGCCACTGGGATAGCCTATGTCAGGGGTGCCATGTAACTTGCAAGGCACATAAAAATAAGGACAACTGACAGTAGGACACAACAGAACAAAATGGTTAAATGCAACCATAAAAAAATGTGGTAGCACTAGTTTTGCGAAGCTCCTGCAACAATAACTAACTCCATAATAGCAGAGTGAGGTGAGACCGGATTTGTCGTTTATTGAATGATGAGGGCACTTGAATCTGGACCTTTGACATCTTCGAATTAACCGCTAGACTCAGCTTTTCAATTGATAATTGTTTCTTTTTTAATGTCGATATTGAGGGCAATATTTTATATAGAGATGTTAGATCATCGTAGGCTGATGGTAGATACCTACCTAGGTACAAAATTAGAAAACAATACTAAGTAGAGCACATGTGTAAGTACTACAACAAAATCAAACGTTATCTGTTTATAAATTTGCCACGACGTGTTTTACAAAAACAATAAAAAAATAGTAAAATAATTTCTTGATGGATTATTTTTCTCTGTTAGTCATAAGTATAATAAAGTAGAGACCACCGAATATGTCATTAACTCACTGGGACAGGAAAAGAGGAAAATGTTTCTTTCTAAGTACTTGCGGTCAGAAAAACTTCGTTACATTTAGACAAACCGAATAAAGACAATAGACCAACGTCAAAAGTGTGCTAGCCTGAGTAACGCACAAAATGTTTTATTTGAAAACCAATAATTGTTACGTCATTAGTTGTTCCCTCAGGGAATTACAAAAGTCAAGTCAAAGTACAGTCAAATATTTTCTTTTTAATGTACAGGGTTACTCGTAATCAATTAGCATCCTTTTAGGGGCTTATTCTGTACATCAAAACTAACAACTTTTGATCAAATCTCAAAAAAATGCTGTTCCATAGAACAATATCGTTCACCCTCGACAAAATGTAATAGAACTGTGTACTATTTTTTTTTGTTTTCGCAAAAGTCGCAGAACAAAGGTTGTTAATTTTGATGTACAGAACAAGCCCAAAAATTATAGAACCCGTGTACCAAGTTTCGTCAAGACTCGTTAAAAAAGGTCAAATTTTTCATAGAGGATAATAAACATCCGGATAGACGAAATCAAAATTGTCGAGTCTAAACTGAGACTCTCTCTCTCTCTCGCTTCGTTCGCTCAGTCAAAAATAATATACAAGCACATATTGTACCTAATTATTCAAATAACCACGTGTCAATTCTATCCCATGCCCGTTGTAAGGGCTACGTGTTCGTCCATATGGTAGCGGGATGAATGACCAGCGAGCGACACTCGATTTCGGTAGCATACACATGACATTCCTTATTTATAAGATGTTAGAGTTCAAAATTCTACACTTCTTGACAAACGTTTTCAGAAGCTGATCATGTTCCATATTTGAACGTTTTTAAAGTGCTTTATTTTTTTTGTTTTGGTTTCTTTAATGGTTGTTATTTGCCAATAAACTTCTGTTAGAAAATACGTTAGTCGGTAAAAGCAATATTGCAAATATTTTGACCGGCTACAAACATGTGTCTTAAAAAATAAATAACATTTCTTTTTGAAGATGTTTCAGTAGGTATTTCGAATATGCGAATACTTAACGCACTTTATAGGTAGGTAACAGTAAAAAAATGTACTTAGTATGTGAATAACTACCATACGTAGATATATCCTATTTTTATAACGGACCAAAATTGTATTTCTGTGATTATTTTTTTCAACTGCTGTAATTGTTTTTTCAACTACATGTTTGAATAGTCATACATATAATTAATCGTACTTTTATTCTAAGTATTTTTTTTAATCACTACAAGCAGCAATGCTCTCTAAAACACCAAATTTTTAATCTAAAGCTTACGAGTACATCTTTTTTTTAGCAAATTAGAGCTACGAAAAATATACGTTACTCTACATTCTATTCATTCATTCTATTGTCAATAATATCTAATAAATATTTTATATTCTGTGCTTTACCAACCTTTAAATAGTCCCTTGCTGAATGTAGGCCTACCTATGAAAGGCGATTTTACCAAATATCACCGCATCGCATACCACACTGGTCTAACGCGGGTTGGTGAGTAATAAAATATATTTTCTGCAATTTTTTACGTTTTATAACCTTTTCTATGTAGAAAAATTCCGACACTTCATTAAACCGATAAAAATACTGCAAAATGACTTAGACAAAGTCTAAACATCACTGGCTATAAATAAATGAACGTGTGTTTACTTCGATAAGTTCAACACACTAGCTTACTTATCAATACTCATAATGCGCATCTTTAACTTTTGCCCTTTGGTATCAAGTTGCCACCCTGACTTATCTTCTCTCTCTCTGCCCTGTAAACAGTGCCATGTCTATTACTTATTTGTTCATTGAAAATTTAACAAAGATGCAGTTTTTGAATGTGGAACAGTATTGATCTTTTTAATTTAGAGATAAAATGGCAAAGAAGGTGTGGTTTATTTGCCATTTCATCAGTGTTTCTTTGTTACTTGCTGTTTTAAATGAAAGTGACAATAAATGATGGTTTTATTAATGTAATTGTAACTGTTGTTACTTAGATATAATTAGGCTAAAGTAACTATACCAAGTAAATTTAGCTTGTTATTTTCATTTTAGACATTTTGCGACGGAAGGTAGTTGTGTGATACCTTAGTATATTTTTAGATAAAACGGCTCTACAATTTTTTAAGTTTATGATTGTGGCACAGCATTTATATATTTTATTCCCATAATTGTATGTATTTATAGAAATGGCGGTAGGTACCGTAATCTACTGCTGATCGCAGGCCGGGAAGAAAAGGTGGAGTATTTAAAACTTTTTGGACCTTTTTATTTAAAATCAACTGCTCTATATCAGTTTACTTATTAACAATATTTCCTGATAACTACTTTGGGCAGCTTTAATACATTTTCAGTACTTTAGGTACCTACTAGGCTTACTCAGGATGTAATCTTGCATTGCATTAGGTAAGTAAATAAGCAGAAAAAAATTGCAAAAGAACAGAATACATATTCAGTACGTTAAGTAGTAGGCTTATTCAGGATGTGAACTTAGATTGCATTAGGTACCTATCTAAGTAGCGAAAAAAAAACAATGCGTTACACTCCGGGAGTGCCAGCAGAAGTGAATACTTGCTCAATCTGTCTTACGAATTTTTGATCAGAATACGTGAACCCATCCCAAAAAATGCACAACGCTTAGCGGCGTTTTCACTCCAAAAATATAAAAAGAACAGAAAACATGTTTGCTCAAATTCGCTCCGAGTTTGAAACCATTCCTCATAATTTAATAACTCGCTAACTAGCATGCTGTACACTAATCAAGCCTAATTTGACGACACCTAGAGATGCGTGACTCATACTGCATGCTCTATATAAAACGACACGTCATCCTGTACGTAAGTCAGTTATGTGTGAACTGGCTATTATCCTTCATATTTTTCCTCTTACGAATGCGTTTGCAAATTCGATCAAATCGGAAAATAGTTTTAATGCTTTTTTTAATACCAGCTTGAAACTCATGTAAAAAAGCGCAGTCAGATCACCAGCTGCAAAAGTTATTACTTTTCTAACGTAGTGAAACTTTTGTAGATTTTGTATAAAGCATAAGTTTATGTAAACACAACAGTAAACAATAAACAAAATAGTATCAAAAAATACCAACTCACATAAAACTCCGAAAAATCCCAAAAGTGCAGATTTTTGGCATGGCATCCCTAAACTTACCGCTAAAAAACTGTCACTATATCCAAAATGTCACTGGCCGAAAACACAAGCGCACGTTACGAATTAAAAAGTTGACTGAATTAAAGATGGCGGATTGACGGGACGTTTTCCCACTCCTGCGGCCGCCGCGAGACTACTCCATAACGAAGTTTGATTAGCTTTAAATAGCAGTGGTCATATTATCTAGTTAATTCATTGAGAATGAAGGGAGGTGTGGGATCACTGGCTTCTGTGTTGAGCTGATATTTGACGGCTATAAAATCGGGATGGGTCGACCAAATTAAATATTGAAGTGTTGGGGAAGTATATAAGTTATCGTATAGTTCGGGTGGCTAGCCCTGGCATTGAGAGCCTCTGACATGGCTAAACGATTAAAACAACCGGAACCTAAAATTTCACGTGTCGTCCGAGCTACGGTAGCGCTCAGTTGTAATGCCACCCCCGGTCACCCATCCGAAGACTAACTGTGCTGAACGTTGCTTAACTTCGATGATCGCTAACGACCACCTAGTCAAACTACGATATGAGCGCGTGAATATTGAAGTGATCAAATGAGGAAATTATTGGTTTTATGGGAAGCGTAGCGCTCATAGCGTTGTTTGACTAGGTATTCGTTAGTAATCATTGAAGTTAAAGAAATAACGCTAGGGCACGGTTAGTCTTCAGATGAGAACGCGAGTGGCATTTATAACTGAGCGCTACTGTGGCTCGGATGACACGTCAAATTGTAGGCCCCGGTTATTTTAACTGTTTAGCCCTCTCTTCTGTGGTTTAGCCATTATAACCCATGTTAGAGGTCTTTAGACGGCTTATAAACTCTGACACCAGGGCTAGTCACCCAGCCTAAACGAACTTACTCATCGAATAATTTTATTCAATGTTCATTAAACACAATTTATGTAGAGATTTATTTCTTACTGTTAATGACTTGATTGCCTCGGTGGCTTAGTGGTTAGTGACCCTAACTTCTGGGTCCAAGAGGCGTGGGTTCGATCCCCACCCAGGGCAAATATTTATGTGATGAACCTATGTTCATCACATAAATATTTGCCCTAATTATTATTCGATGAGTAAGTTCGTATAGGCTGGGTGACTAGCCCTGGTGTCAGAGTTTATAAGTGAACACCTATGTGTTTGCTCTGTGTCTGGGTGTTGTTTAGTTATTATCTATATAAGTATGTATTTAAAAATAAGTATATGTAGTATATCAGTCTCTGGCAGCCATATCACAAGCTTTGCTTAGTTTGGGGTCAGAGGCCGTATGTAAGATGTCCCAAAATATTTATTTATTTATTATTTATTTATGAAAGCTCCCGTTAACGGGAGTTACTTTAATAAATATATAAAAAAAATTATTATGTTTCTTATCAATGCATTATTTATCAACATGTGTTGATAAATAATGCATTGTTACGTAACGTTATATAATATTTATATATTAGAATTAGATTTTTTTATTGACCTTATAACTACGTGTATTACATTAGGTACGTCAAATTTACAATCAAAAGAAAATCATAATTATATAAATTTTAGCAGTCTGGCAAAAATAATATAAACTATAATGAAAATATAATCCAAAACTGATAATATAAACGAATGATGTCAATGTTAAAAAATATAAAATTTGCAATAAATATGTAAAAGTTTAACGTATGACAAGAAAAAAATTGACAGTTTAATTAATAATAAAAACAATCAGTCAATTTAAATGAAAACAAATTTCTTATCCTACTAATATTATAAACGCGAAAGTTTGTGAGGATGGATGGATGGATGTTTGTTATTCTTTCACACAAAAACTACCGAACGGACTGAGATGAAACTTTGCAATAATATAGCTTATATATCAGAATAACACATAGGCTATTAATTATAATGATGTATTGCGTAAGCGGGCGAAGCCGCGGGTAAAAACTAGTAATAAAATAAAAATGTCCAGTACATAATAATCAACTTATTTAATTTATTATTAATATTTAAAGTAACGTTATATTATAATTATAAATTACCCGTGACCACGGTCGATGCAACTCGACCGAAACGTCGGGATGATGAGGTATTTATTTATCTCGTAATTTTAGTGCGCGATTAGTCCCGTAGTATATAATAATAATTATAAATTAGTATTGTTAACAATTAGAATAATTTGCTAGGTTGCGCCCCTGCCGCATGTTATTGTTTTGCAAAGCTTAAATATTTTGTCTATACTTCTCTCGACTATAATATTTTTATTCAAATGTATTGAACAATAAGTACCTACTTATATCTTTTTAGAATTGTTATATAGTATGTAGGTCTAGGTATGGTATATGCCTTAGGTTTCCTCGATGTATTACACTGAATTTTAAATGATTAGTTTTCCCTAGAGTAAAATTAGCTTTTAGTCTTTGGATGGTACATGTTATTTGACCACTATAATTTATAGTTGTCAAATAACATCTAAGCCGATTTATACCATTTTTGACCGAAGAACCTGAGGATGTACTCAATTCGACGCGTATTTAAATATTTTTTTATATATAACCACGCATAACTTTTTTCATAGTTATCCGATTCCAATAATTCTTTTTTCGTTTGAAAGAGTATACTTCGGAATTGGTCCCATTTAATTTTTATCGAAATCCGCTGAGCCATTTTATATATATATATGACAAGAAAAAAATTGACAGTTTAATTAATAATAAAAACAATCAGTCAATTTAAATGAAAACAAATTTCTTATCCTACTAATATTATAAACGCGAAAGTTTGTGAGGATGGATGTATGGATGTTTTTTACTCTTTCACGCAAAAACTACTGAACGGATTGAGATGAAACTTTGCAATAATATAGCTTATATATCAGAATAACACATAGGCTATAAATTATAATGATATATTGCGTATGCGGCGAAGCCGCGGGTAAAAACTAGTGTATAATACACCTGTGGGAAGCCTGTCTGTCGGTCTGTAAAGACATCCTCAAAATATGGCTGTACCTAAAATGATGCGGTCATTGATGTAGGGGTCAACGATCAGAAAATTTAGTCAGAATATTAAAATCTGTGTTACGACTTCAATTCCAAAATGAATTATTTATCTTTTTTCTCGGGAATATTATCACTGACTTCAGCAATCGCGAGTAAACAGGTAACTTCTAGGTAAGCGAAACAGGATGACGTCTAACCTTCGAGCAAATATCCACAGAGCCACAGTCCTGTGAAAGTAGTAAAAAATGACCGAGCGCCGTCATATAGACCGATATATCCTATCCTACTTCCTACGAATATTATAAACGCGAAAGTTTGTGAGGATGGATGGATGGATGGATGGATGGATGTTTGTTACTCTTTCACGCAAAAACTACTGAACGGATTGAGATAAATCTTTGCAATAATATAGCTTATATATCAGAATAACACATAGGCTATAAATAATAATGATATTGCATCAAAAATCAAAATATCATGCGGGCGAAGCCGCGGGTAAAAACTAGTTTACAATAATTCGCAATGACCCTTTTTCTCGAATCTCGACGTAAACGAGCACTTTGACATCGCGCGGCGTTGTAGTCGGCTTGCAATCGCCTTACAACTAACTAAAAAGCCTGCCCAGTACGTAGTTTCAGCTCGGACACTTTTTTTGCACGATTGTACCTCCCGCGCGCTCCCTATGCCCGAGACATTGTGCACACGCAATAATTAGCGAATCACGGCGAAATGTCATCTGCGGCTAACTTCCCATCTTTCAATTTGTGTAGCGCTCAGTATATTTCGCCACTGTACACTCGAGATTGCAATACGTGTTAAAAATAATTTCGAACCCTGCCTTTTATTATGATATCTGATTTATTATCTATGATTGTGTTCTGGACTCTATGGTCAATCAATAAAAGGAAGAAAAATGGAGTCTTCGCTATAATTATAAAGTTTGTTTTATTTAGCACAAAATGGTAACGTAGGCTCATAAATTCTCAGTAAATTATAACAGCAGAGCGTGGTTAATCGAAATAAAGAAGAAAACTTAGCATAAAAATAAAATGGCGAGTGGTCAAGGGCAACAAGTTTTGCTACCAAAGTTATACGACGCTTCAAACTTTTCGAATTGGAAATTCAGGTTAAAAGTCCTACTGGAAGAGAGGGGACTACTTGAAGCGATTGACGAAACAAACCTAGACTGCAAAGATAAGGAAACAGTCGCTAAGGATTGCAGGGCGAAATCCCTGATTGTGCAGTGCGTATCGGACAGCCATCTTGACATTTTGAGAAAATGTACTACAGCGCGGGAAATGTTCGTGAAACTCGAAAGCGTATTCGAACGAAAGAGCATATTCAACAAACTTTTTCTAAGAAAGAAATTACTAAGCTTGAAATGCCATTCTAATAAAACAATGCAGGAACATTTCAACGACTTCGACAAAATAATTAATGAGCTGGAAGCGGCCGGCTGTAAAATCGAAGAGAGTGACAAGGTATGTCATTTACTGTTAACGTTACCCAAAGAATACGACACGGTTATTACTACAAAGAGTTATCTTTGTGATAAGCATTTCAAAAATCTGAAGCGAACGCAGGATTTGAACCATGCCCCTTCGAGATAACTCTTTGAGATAAAAATCTAGTGTGGAAAGCACTTAAAATAAACATCATAACGTTATTACTACAATTGAAACAATGAGCAACGAAAAAGAAATTAATATAGAATTTGTGAAGTCACGCCTACTCGACTCAGAATTGAAATTCAAAGATGGGATGACAACAGAGAGCACTAAGAATGATGTAGACACCAGTTTTTTGACCTGTTTCCGCTGCAAAAAACCAGGACATAAAGCCTTTCAATGCAATAATAACAAGCAAGTTCGAGGTGTACATAGCAGACCATACAGAGGAAGAAGTAGTTACAGATCGAGAGGAAGAGGTAGGCCAACAGCTAACTTAACAGAAGAAAAAGAGAACTTGTTTGTTGCCTTTTCAATGGAAGCACATTTAATAAAAAAATGAGAGAGAAAATCAAGTGGTGTTTGTGGTAGATTCTGGTGCTACTCATCATTTTATCCAACAAAAATATGAAAAATACATGACTGAGATAGAGACTTTAGGGAAAGAAATATGCATAAAAATAGCAAATGGAGATACATTAAGAGCAACAAAGAAAGGAATTTTAAAAACAAAATATGAGGACCAACAACTAAAAATAGAAGGATTGATAGTACTAAACTTGTCACACAATTTACTATCAGTGGACCGGTTAATGGAGAGAAATTTCGACGTGATTTTTACCAAAGTACAGTTAAAAATAAGCAAAAATAACACACAGTACCTTGGAGAAAAAAGAGGAAAGCTACATGTAATAAATGTTACCCTGGATTTGACGGAGATATGCCACAACGCATGTGAGGCCAATGATGAAAATATTTGGCATAAAAGACTGGCTCATGTAAATCGAAAAAGTCTTGCAATGATGAAATTACCTTTTAGTAAAAAGTGTTGTGATGAGTGCATGAAAAACAAAAGCACAAGATTGTCATTTAGGACTGTTCCGCACAGACAGAGTAAACGAATTGGAGAGCTGATACATTCAGATGTCGCTGGGCCAATGAAACAAGAGACAAAAGAGGGAATGAAATATTTCCAAACCATCATTGATGATTTTTCGTATTATACCCAGACTTACCTGTTGAAGAATAAATCTGAAGCGGCACAAAACTTAATTGACTATATAAATGGATTAGAACGAGAAAGAGACCTGAAAGTGACAAGAATTCGTTGTGACAATGGAGGTGAATACAGCTCTAATGACTTCAAGAAATTTTGCAGAATGAAGGGCATAAATATTGAGTACAGTCTACCATATAGTCCACAGATGAATGGTAAAAGTGAACGCATGAATAGATCTTTGCTGGATAAAGCCAGGACAATTCTAAATGAATCTGAACTTCCTAAGCACTTGTGGGGACAAACTATCCTGACAGCTACTTACCTACTGAACCGATGCCCATCAAAAGCAATTAATTTTCAAATACCAGCAAAGATATTTGGAAAAGAATTTATTCTGAACAAATTGAGAGTCTTTGGATGTAAAGCGTGGGCCATTATATAACCAAGAATGGACAAATTCTCAGAGAGAGCAATATCAGGCAGAATGATCGGATATGCCAAAAATGGGTACAAAATTTGGGACCCAAAAACGGACGCTATAGTGATATCCAGAGATGTGCGTTTCGACGAGACTGACATCCAGTATAAAAATGACACTGACATTAATAACAATGACAGTCACTACTATGATCAGAAATACGAAAGAATGGAAGAATACAATTTAGAGAAACAAGATAATAAAGTTGAGGAAATTGTAGAAAATAAAAGAGATATTGATGAACTGGACAAAATAGTTAAAACCAGAACAGGAAGAGAAATTAAAACACCTAATTACTTAAATGAATATGAACTACACCAAGCATATTGCTTATTGAATGAGGAAGAACCAGAAAACTATAAAGATGCGATGAAAACAGGGTGGAAAGAAGCGATAGAAAATGAAGTCAAAGCATTAAAAAAGATGAAGACATTTGAGGAAACTGAGTTACCCGAAAACGGAAAAATGGTAGATGGAAAATGGATTTTGAAAATAAAAGAAAATGGACAAAAGAAAGCCAGACTAGTGGCTTGTGGATATCAAGTCAAGGAAAATGAACAATTTGGCAAAAATTATGCCCCTGTAGCCAGAATGTCTACGGTGCGTACCCTATTACCTGAAGCTGTGCAGAAAAACTGGCCAATCAGGCAACTTGATGTCCCAACAGCGTTCTTAAATGGAAAATTAGAATCAGAAATGTATTTGAAGCCACCCGAAGGCATTTATGTGACACAAAATAAAGTTCTAAAGTTAAACAGAGGATTATATGGGCTGAAAGAAAGTCCTAAAGTATGGAATCAGAGATTTAACGAGTATATGGAGAGAAAAGGCTTCGTAAGATCAAAACATGACTTTTGTCTTTATTCTTCTAAAGATATGAGTGCTGTATTACTTATCTATGTCGATGACATATTAATAACAGGATTGGAAAATGATATAGAAATTGTAGTACAAGGATTGCAAGAAGAATTTGAAGTAAAAGATTTTGGATTTCCTAAGACATTTTTGGGAATGGAAATAGAAAAGCTGGAAAATGGAATAAAAATAACACAAAAACGACAAATACATAAAATGTTGGAAAAATTTGGTATGAAAGAATGTAACGGAGTGGCAACACCTATTGTAAAAGGCTTTCAATTAGACCAAAGTGAAACAGTGAAAACAGAAGTACCATACAGACAATTAATTGGAGGCCTAATGTTCGTGGCAACAGTGTCAAGACCTGATATTTCCTTTGCAACATCCTACTTAAGCCAACACCTAGACAGGCCAACTCAAAGCCTTTGGATTCAAGCTAAAAGAACTCTTAGATACTTAAGGCAAACAGCTGATGTCGGACTACTATATGTGAAAAATCAAGATGTATGCCTTCATACTTACTCTGATGCTGACTGGGCAGGAGATTATACAGATCGCAAAAGCATGTCAGGATCTGTAACCCTGTACTGTAACAAGGTGGTGGCTTGGTTTTCAAGACAACAGAACTGTGTTACTTTGTCAACTGTGGAAGCGGAATATGTTGCAGGTGCAACCAGTGCATGTGACTTGTTGTATGTGAAAGGACTGTATCATGATATTAATGGACTGGAAAGTGAAGTGAAGTGTGTGCTATTGATGGACAATAAAGGTGCCATACAGTTATCAAAATCATTGAAAAACAGTAAGCGCACAAAGCATATAGATATAAAAATTCATTTTTTAAAAGACTTATCAAATAAGAAAGAAATAGATATTGAATATGTGCCTACTGAGTCTAACTTATCGTATTTCAAATGAAATATTAACTAGTATGAGGAAATCCTTAAATGTAGTTTGAATTAGTTGTTGTAGTGCTCATTTGAACTAACAAATTACTATGATTATTTTGATTTTAGATGTGTTAAAATTGTTACAATGAAACATTTGCCAGGTGGCGTTAGGAAGATAATAATATACTAGAATCTCTCTCTCCATGTGTAATGTCTCATTTATTAAATAATAACAACAGCTTATATACTAAATCATATCTATGAGGTATGCGCTATCTATCACGTAAAACATCTAACTCACGTTCTGGTTAATCGTGCTACATCTATAACATTCCAATGAGCTGCAACAGTACTTCCCCCTTGGAAAAAAAAAATGTAATATATATTCACAAACAATTATTACCTAAAAATATTCGAACCAAAATTAACAAAAAACCTATTAATCATGTTGCAGCGACCTTGCTTACGTCTGTTTACATTTGCAGTTTATAGTTTGCTTGCATCAGCTAAAACTGAACCTACGTGCAAAAAAATGATTCACGTACATTTACTGATGAACTTGACATAACTCTATTAATATATTATAAAAATTCCGCATAGTTACACATTATTCTTCAAATCGCCTGAATTCCTTTGATCACGTAAATCGATTCGCAGTATGACGCTACTCGAAATGTGATGACAAAGCTCTAACTAAGCAAATACATACTACCTACTAGTGATCTAATTACCTACTAAAATACAGTTTGTAAACAATCTAAATATAACGATATAAATTACATGCCTATAGTTAAAAAACAAATACTTTACACAATTCACACATAAATACTATCACTTTATCTATGGACTTGGACTTCGATATTTTGACATTACGCAATTTCCGTCTAATTTCACGTTCCTATATTACCGTTTTCACTGATTTTATCCTGAGTTTGCACAATAGACTAAAACAATGTTGTCACAACACACTTTTTCCGTAATCTCTGAACATTTTAAATATCTTCTTGCGCTCGCAGCTTCAGCCATATTTCCCATATCACATATTCTCTATATAATTATATATATAACCAACCAGTCGTTTGGCAATGGAAACGAGTCTGGGCAAATCCTCCAGTACTACGCAATTTCCCGCCACCTTCGATTTGTCCTCGTACGGTGGTGCCAACTTCGAAAAAAATACTTGCAGATCCAACCTGTATTATCGGCGGCAGCATTGGCATCTCAAGTTTCTGTGGTCCTATATTCGGCTGCTGGCGACTGCTGATTCAAGTTCATCAATACACTCGTAAACAAAATACCAAGGGTTATTCGCGTTTCGTTGCAGCTACAGAACCCTGGATTTGGCGTTCACTCATAACTTCAAAAATAGCGTGACAAAGTGCTTCTCGTCGACCATGTGATTTATGCTGTTGTCTGTAGGTTCATCTTTCTTGCTGAATTATGCGTGCTTGTCGTGTTTCTCTGACGCGAAGTTGAGTCCACATCTTCAAACTCTCGAAAAAAACTGCCATAGGTTTTTCTTCTCGTTGTCCAAGTATCGATGGTCCATGATGTGGTGGGGTATAGGTATGACGTCATCCAGCGGATTTATCGTCAACTCCCAAATCTTCTTGCGTGTTCACTACATTTCGTATTCACTCGGGTCGGGGGTCACCATCACCACTTTGCCGGTATGGCAGTGGGGCCCCCACTGATTCTGCACTCGGGGTCACCAATTTGCCAGGTGGTGGATGGAAGATAATAATATACTAGAATCTCTCTCTCCATGTGTAATGTCTCATTTATTAAATAATAACAACAGCTTATATACTAAATCATATCTATGAGGTATGCGCTATCTATCACGTAAAACATCTAACTCACGTTCTGGTTAATCGTGCTACATCTATAACATTCCAATGAGCTGCAACAAAACATGCTTGATATTTACAGCTGTTAAGACTTAAAATGCCTGTTTTTTAGTTTATATACCTATTCTGTTCAGTCTATAATTTCAAAGATTGTAATTAAATTAATTTCAAATTCTAAATTATAATGCAGGCACCTCTTTAGTACTATTATTTCTACCTATTAAAAAAAAAATTGTTAAAGGGAGAGTAGACTTAATTTACCTATTTAATTGTGTCTTTTATGTGTAAATTGTATAGCGATTTCCTATTTCAAGTTAAAGCTTGTACCGTGCTTGTACCTAATGAAACTGTAAATCGAGGGGGAATGTTAAAAGTAATTTCGAACCCTGCCTTTTATTATGATATCTGATTTATTATCTATGATTGTGTTCTGGACTCTATGGTCAATCAATAAAAGGAAGAAAAATGGAGTCTTCGCTATAATTATAAAGTTTGTTTTATTTAGCACAAAATGGTAACGTAGGCTCATAAATCCTCAGTAAATTATAACAATACGGAGCAGAGCTCTACAGACGCGCAGCCGAATGGAAGCGCGCGTTCCGCTCCCCGACCGCCTAAGCAATAGCAATCGTAATTGCAATCGTTTATGACTTCATTTTAGTCATTTGGCACCGCCTATGTGACGGTAGCAATCAAAGTTGTTCATTCGACGATTGCGTCAACGATTGTAGGTGTGTCACGACTCACGACTCACTTCTGCGAAGCCCTACTTCAAAGAGTTGGGGATCCTCGTATCGTATCGTGGATCTTCTCCTCCAGTCTCTTGAAGAGAGGACATAGGAGTCAGGAACCATCGTCGAGGCGAACCTCCTTGCTGGGGCTGGACGCTACACCACAGGGTGTAGGGCAATGAAAAGTGAGGGCGCGAGTACCCAATCTAAGCGGCTTCTCTCAGCGCCCTCGCCCCGCCATTCTGGCAAACTTCCGTCAGCCGTCATGGCATTGGTCAAATGTTTCTAGGATTCGGAGTCCTCACGACCTGCAGATCTTAATGCAGGCGGCATCTCCTCCTCTTCGAAAATTGGTTCGACGTGACGCACATCGGTCCAGTGGTGGCGTACCCGGTCAGGGGGATTCTCACGTTGCCAGCCATCCTGATATTTCAGGTGGCGCTCTACGTGAGAGAGAACCTCGACTATTACAAGAGGCATCGTGACTTGCACGCCTATAACATACGTAACGCCAACAAACTCGTGGGCATCAAACACTCCCTCACAAGGTCGAGCAAGCTCACGCACATCATGGGGCCAATAGTGTACAATCGTTTACCAGAGGAAGTCATGAGCGCACTCACCTTAAATAGTTTTAAATACAAATTGAAAAATTGGCTTATCGACCAAACAATCTATGAATTTGATGAATTTATAGATCGGAAATAATTTAATTTAATATTGTACATTAACGTATAAATTATATTTAATTGAAATGACATGCAAACAATGTGTTTGTAAATAAATGACTTTGACTTTATTTCAGGTGTTGATTCAGCAATGTTTTCTTATTACTGTTACGAGATGGGTTCTTGGATAATCAGTTAAAACGCCGATTATTCACTTTGCACTTTATTGCACAAAATCACGATACGCACGACACAACTGTTCGCACAAACTCTTCACACTGCACTGATATTCACACAAACTAGTCACTTCACAATCGCTGGTACTTGAACACGAGATGTTTTCGGTTCGACGGTAAACGAATAAATGGTCCCCAAGGGTCGGCCGGTGTATTTATATCCGTTATTACCTACAGTCGCGAACCTATGAGATAAATCGCGGCATTACTCGATCTAATAAACGCTATTGTGAACAAGTAAACAACTTAAAAGTTCGAGACTTTCCTATTGTTCTCAAATTCGTAAACACCCAAATAAAACTAAACACAATAAACGGCAGACAAAGACTGATCCCGCTCGAGTCATAAAACCATAAATCTCGCACTTAGGTGTAAACAACTCGCCGTCATTACCACGGCCTACTGCGTCACATTACGTTATCACGTAAAATTATCGTCCGTAAAGACTTAACAGTTTTTTTTTCAATCTATTTTCTTTGGTAATAAGCAGTGGGTCATCTCCAGAAGTCCACGAAACAAAGCTAATGCAATTAAAATCAATCCAGTGCGCGGTCTCGTTTCCGCCGGACATGTTATTGTAAATAGGAAGTTCCTTGTTACGCTACTTGCCGCTCTTTAAAATAAAGCTTATATTATCAGGTGGTGGGATAAATTACAATAGGTAGGTATGTTGGTCTCGTTGTTACGATTCTAAAATGTCATTCATCACTGCATAGTATTAATCAAAGTCGCTTCCCGCTGTCTGTCCCTAATAGTCCCTATGTATACTGTACTGTACTGTACCAGCCTTTTTAATAGTCCACTGCAGGACGTAGGCCTACCCACGAAGACTAATCGCAAACTAAAATTACGAAATACATAAATACCTCATCATCCCGACGTTTCGGCCGAGTTGCATCGACCGTCAACTCTCACGGACGATGTAATTTTAGTGCGCGATAGTATATGTAATTAATAACAGGATAAATATTGTTTTACACATAAGTACATACATTGAAACTACAGCTGTTTCAGAATGGCTCTATACATTTTTGTACAGCGCCCCTGGCGAGAACGAGGAAGTACTCACTAAATGTAGCCACACGCAAACGCGAAAGTACGCAAAACCTGGACTAAGGGCTCAGGTGACCTCATCAGGACTGTAAAATCGTGCCGAATGCAAGCCAGAACAAGCAAGTTCTTATTGGAGATCCATAGGGGAGGACTATGTCCAGCTTGTCAGTAGACGTCTTACCTTATGGCTGAACAATAATAAATAAATAATAAATGTTGGGGGACATCTCACACACGGTCTCTGACCCCAAACTAAGCAAAGCTTGTGATATGGCTGCCAGAGACTGATATACTACATATAGAAATTTTAAATACATACTTATATAGATCATACCTAAATAACACCCAGACACAAAGCAAACACCTATGTTCATTACAAAAATGCTTGCCCTGGTGGGGATCGAACCCACGCTTCCTTGATCGAGAAGTCAGGTTCACTAACCACTGAGCCACCGAGGCTGTCAACAATGGAAAGAAACTATTCATATCGTTTTTTCAGCTCTTTATTTTTTGCCAAAAATAGCATGACCGACTTCACCAGTGTACAGAATTCGCGAATATGTCGCACGGATCGATGTAGCATTTTGCATAATATTGTTGATTTATCAAAAATGGCTCAGCCGATTTCGACAAAATTTAAATGGAACCAATTTCGAAGTATACTCTTTCCATTAAAAAAAGAATTAACAAAATCGGACTACTATATACATAAAAAATATACGCGTCGAATTGAGTACCTCCTCCGGTTCGTCGGTCAAAAATGACTCACATTCGTTTTTCAGGGTTCAGAGAAATCCCCTTTTCCTGAAATTAGTTTCACCCATTATAAGGTAATCACAGTATCACACATGGCTTAGTTTGCATTTTTTAACTTTTAATTCTTTTTTGTTTCTGCATATAAAATTTTAAACAAAGACACCAGATTTGGGATGACTCTCTATAGAACCACTCGATAGATCCACGGTAGATATAGTGAGACATTTTTTTATCATTAGATCCAATTTCGGGGCGATGTATCTAATGATACATTTTTTACCAGTAGATCCATTTAGGATCTATAAACGGATCTAGTAAGAAAAACCAATCTCTCAAGATCCATGTTTGGAGTGATATATCCATCAGGAATATTTTTTCTTACTTGATCTAATTACAATAAAAGTTCAGATCCAATTTCGTATCGAGATAAAAATTATCCAGATGACATGACATTATGTACAGTTATGTACATATATTTACCTGTATTAATATCAAAAGCATTATCCCAAATAAAATTATCCATTCTGAAGTTCGAATTCATAATTTATCACTGGAAACAAAATTAATATGTCATATCATGAATGACAATTATCTATTGGACATGTCACTCTTACCTAGTCGCGAAAATATAAGAATTTATTAAAATAATTTAGGTTCTCCGTAGATCCATAAAATATTTATGTTTGGCAAGATCGATCTAATAGGATAATAAATTTCCTGTAGATCTTCTTTTAACACAGTCAAATACACGATAGATCTTATGAGATAAATCGCTCCCTCTAGATACATTTCCAACTGCCAATATAAAAAATAGATCCGATGAGAAAATAATGTCTCACTGGATCTACCGTGGATCTATCGACTGGATCTATAGAGAGTGATTCCAGATTTGCACAGAGAGAGGGTGAGTCGTTTCACACTTTGAGTGTAAGAGGATCCTAATTACCCGAAACAGTATTAGGTATATTGATAGGCGTAATAAGTATTATAATTAAACACTGGTAATACGTAAATATCTAATCATTTTCAGAGATAAAATTTGATGTTAGCTAACTACCTGGTAGTAGGTATGATAAGGCCTATACCTACTCTACCAAAGCGGGGCTAGAATAAATGAGTTGGGCAGAGCGTTTCAATCCTTGCAAAAATGTCATTGCTAGTGAAGTAGAAAACACAGCAGCACCCCTAGCATGGCAAAGTGATTAAATCATTTTATCTCTTTTTGACCGACGAACCACCGGAGGTACTCAATTCGACGCGTATATATATACGCGTCGAATTGAAATTACATATATATATGTATATTGTTTTATGTATAACCACGCATATACATTTAATAGTAGTCCGATTTCAATAATTCTTTTTATACTTCGAAATTGGTCCCATTTAAATTTTATCGATATCGGCTGAGCCATTTTTGATAAATCAACAATTAGTGTTGTATCAAGGGGGCTTCCTTTGAAAAATGCTACATCGATCCATGCTAAATATTCGGGAATTCTGTACACGGGTGAAGTCGGTCATGCTATTTTTTTTTGCAAAAAATAATTATTCATGCCAGTTCTTAATTTCAATCCACACTTTGCAAAAAAAAAATATTCATGCCAGTTCTTAATTTCAATCCACACTTTGTTTCCTATTCGAGGGGATAAAATAGAGGAAAAATTATTTGTCTATTATCATTTAGTTATAATGGGAGTACAGGGCTCTGGTCCGCGTACGACAGTCTTATGTTTGTAATTTAGCAAAAATAACATATTTTATGCATTACATTCACGGTCTACAAAGCTCTATAGCACATTTTTTAAAGCGTTATAATCATTTCTATTCATAGATAAGCTATGCTATGATTGTGATTCATCTGAAAAAATAAGTACCTAGGTAGGTATACGTATAATAATCAATTCAAAGAACCTCTGCTCAGCTCCGCTTTAGTGGAGTATGGCTTGAGTAAATACCTACATAATATTGATTTAATTATATTATTATTTCATCAAACACTTCAGTATATTTTATATTCAGTGCCATGTGAAGGACATACATGTTTTCATTATTAAAATAAAATGTTTAACGTTAAAAATACGATCCTTTTCACGCTTATTGCTGCAAATTTAATAGAACAGCCTACGCTTGTGGTGGAGGTAGAGCAAGGCTTGTTGACAGGAACCATCAGTTCAGATGGGAAACTTTTCGAATATACTGGAATACCATACGCAACCATTGGGAAAAGATTTCAGGTTAGTTAACCGAATTATTCCGATATCCATGCATCCATCCATCAGCTACAGCACGTCCACTGCTGGACATAGGCCTCCCCTATAGATCTCCAATAAGACTGGTTGGTAGCGGCTTGCATCCAGCGCGATCCTGCGGTCTTAATAAGGTCATCCGTTCACTTTGTGGGTAGACGTCCTACGCTGCGCTTGCCGGTGCGTGGTCTCCACTTGAGAACTTTTCGACTCCATCGGTCATCAGTCCTCCGTGCTATGTGCCCTGGCCATTGCCACTTAATCTGCCTTGACTGCCTCGGTGGCTCAGTGGTTAGTGACCCTAACTTCTGGATCAAAGAGGCGTGGGTTCGATCCTCACTCAGGGCAAATATTTATGTGATGAACATAGGTGTTTGCTCTGTGTCTAGGTGTTACATATTTAGTTACTATCTATGTAAGTATGTATTTAAAAATAAGTATATTAAGTTTATCAGTCTCTGGCAGCCATATCACAGGCTTTGCTTAGTTTGGGGTCAGAGGCCGTGTGTAAGATGCCCCAAAATATTTATTAATATTTAATATCTTTCCAATCAGCTGGGCTATGTCGGTAACTTTGGTTCTTCTACGAATCTCCTCATTCCTGATTCAAACTCGCAGAGAGACTTCGAGCATAGCCCTCTCCATAGCTCGTTGTGCTACTTGGAGCTTATTAAAGGCCCATAGTTAGACACCACGTTTCAGTGCCATTCCGATATATTGTCTCAGTTTTTTTCCATCAAAGGGATAGAGGAGTTAGTCCAGATTAACTCGTTAATTAAAACTGCAGCTGACTCCGTATGGCTGCATTAATTTCTGTACAGTGCTCCTGACGGAAACGAAGAAGAACTAACCAAAATGTATGGAGCTACACGCGAACGCGATAGTTTAAGTAAATTACGCAAAACCTGGGTTAAGGGCTCAGACCGGAAAAAAGTTTGATCTGTCCCCCTGTTAGCTACGAAGCTTATCCGCTCTTGAAGGTTTCATTTGTCCTACGTTTAATAGGCAATCTTAGAGCCAAGGAATTTGAGAAGTAGGTATTTGAAGGAAATTGAGAAGTAGGTTTTTAGCTATTGCTGTCGCGATGCGCCCGAACCAGGGAGCTTCTATGAGGGGTGTGACGAAATTGTACGCACACCACGCAAACTCACGCACATAATGGTATAACAAAAATATTACAATTATTATTAATTAACAAAATATGTGTTTTAATCGACTACGAACTATTATATGTTATCGAATAAAATGTAAGTATCTTGGTCTTCATCGACAATTAATGTGCTTAAAGACGAGTTAGCGTCATCGCTCAGACTGTATATGTAGCTCTTCTTGGTACGTACAGAGCGCAGTGCGTTCTATGGAACTGCGTAAGAGTAGCAGCATCTCCTTGCCCTTTTTAAGTCGAATCTTATAAAAGTATAAAATAACATTTAAAGTTTTTACCGACAAATAATTACGTAGCTTAGTTTTAAATACATTTATTTGACTAAAAGAAGCCCGTACAGTTTCGGCATTTGAATGGGTATTTTCTTGTATCGCATAAAACGATATTGCTGAGATAAATCTTAAGGACGTTTCCCTTATCATAAAAACTAAAAATAATTATATACATTTAAAGACGTTGGAAATATATTAGATACAGTGAAAAAAATACTCGAATAACTTAATAAATGACGGAGTTATGGATGTCTAAACATGACCGCACGAAATCAAAAAGACCCGCGACGGATGTATGCGTGTGACGTCGTCCGACCCAGGAGCCGCGTCGTGGTTAGGCGGGAGTAAGGAAAAAAGGAAATAAAGTGCTTCATTCTGATGAAGGATAGGTCTTCCTTCCGAGCGAAGCGAAGACCTATCCTTCATCTATGCTCCTTGCTTTTGGTAATCATTGTCATAATTGTGAAAAAATGATGCAGCGAAGGGCTCTTCGTAAAGATGGTGATCGAGTAACAGTAAAATTATGATGAGTGTGCGCGTATTATGAGTCACATTTCACCTGAGCGAAGCCGGGTTCTCATCTAGTAAATAATAATATGCAACCTGGAAGGCCCAATATGCCATTCCTAATTAATAAGTATATATATATGAAGGCATAATTGGACTTATTGAGAATATTTAATCGTAATTATAAAAGCTATTTAGACTATTTCTGTTTCTTTTTCACTTTAGGCATTCGATAGAGAGAATACTTTTTACGTTGCTATTAAATTTACTATGGCGCCTTCATAATTGTGCCTAATGTCTCTATAATTACATTTGAAATATGAAATTTAAGTACTAACAAAGTCTATAAGTTTTATGTAGCCTGAAATATTTAACATTTTTGATAAATATTTTTTTGTTTTTGATAGTTAATATCAATTAAGAAAATGATGCTTTCCAGGCGCCACTACCAGCTCCATCTTGGCAAGGAGTCTACAAAGCAGTGAATAATCATTACGTTTGCCCACAATTCATAGAGGTCGGTTACATCGGAACAGAAGACTGCTTAAAGGTCAATGTTTACGTACCTTCAGAAGCCAAGAAACCCCTACCAGTCATGGTATATATCCATGGAGGGGCTTTCACCATAGGATCCGGCAGTAAAATGATGGCAGGTCCAGATTTTCTAGTAAAACACCATGTCATATTTGTTACACTAAACTACAGACTTGGAGCTCTTGGTTTCTTATGCTTAGGCATCGAAGAAGCTCCTGGAAATGCTGGTCTAAAAGACCAAATAGCGGCTATGAGATGGGTAAAGAAGAACATTGCTGCGTTTGGAGGAGATCCTGATAATATCACTCTGCTTGGGCACAGTGCTGGGTCCATGTCAACATCTATACACATAGCAAGTAATTCGACTACTGGGTTATTCAACAGAGCCATAGCTCTAAGTGGATCATCGACCGCTTTTATGTCAAGCTTAGATGGGCTCAAAATCGCTTCATCCGTAGCCAAACGCCTAGGCTATGATTCCAATGATCCAAAAGAACTGTACGATATATTTTCAAACGTTCCTCTTAAAGATTTAATATCGTATGCAACACCGTCATTCGATTCAGTACTTCAAATGGAAAAATCTGATATTTTGTTCAGTCCATGTATCGAGAAAAGCTTTCCTGGTATAGAAGCAGTTTATACTGAACTACCTTATGATAAAGTAGCACGTAATAAAAAAAATATATCTGTGATATATGGAATAACTGATAGAGAAGGATATTACTTAAGAGCTTTAGAAACTGAAGAAACTTTGAAAGTATTTAATAAAGAGCTGTACAATTTCCCTGATATGCAATTCGCATCGGAAGCTGAAGCTAAATATGTGGAAAGGAAAGTCAAAGAATTTTATTTTGGCGACAAAAACGTTAGCAGTGAAAGTATAATGAATTTAGAGGAGTTATATGGTGATATTTGCTTTAATATCCCAGTATTTATAGAATCTGAAATGATGGTTAGGAACACAGATGCTCCGATATATAATTATTACTTCACATATTCTGGAGGAAGGAATTTGGTGAAATTGTTTTATACCAGAAATAAGGATGAGCCTGGTGCGAGTCATGCAGACGAAATTTTATATTTGTTTAGTTCATTTATATGGCCGTACACAAGTGACCGAGATCAGAGAATGATCGACAAGATCACTAAGATGTGGACCAATTTCGCGAAATATGGGTAAGTATGGATTTTTACTTTATTTATTGTGTGAGTTATAGTCGGCGGATGTGAAGTTCGCGCGCTGCTTTATGGGAGCTTCAGTCAGTATTGGATATTGAGCAGCTTGTAGCTAACTTCACATCCGCCAACTTGTATGATTCGGCCTATACTTATTTAATTCAAAGGCCGATCCTCAGAGCAAATAAAAAATATCAAGACAAAATTCTATTACGTCGCCCTCGTGAGTCAGCGTATGTTCATCAGTAGGTACACTGTTAATAAGGCTGGTACAGCACAATATGTCCGACAGTGAACATCAGGCAGGTTTTATATTTTGTGTATAATTTAGCACAGGCAAATTTTAATTTAATTTAATTTTTAAGTTTCTTCTTGGCTTCCGTATGACATTCTTTTTTATGACATTATTATAAATTCGTAAGTGTGTTTGTTGGTTTATTCCAACAAACAACGTTTATTGCAGCAACGGAGCAACTGATTGGCTAGATTTTTAGCATGGCCTTAGTTTGGAAGACGGAAAGTGACATAGGCTACTTTTTATCCCAGAAAAACCTAAGCACAAAAGCTTTAAACACGCTGTAAATACTGTTTGACCGTGAAATTAGTACTGTTAAACATTGTCTAAAGCGTGTGTAAGACTACTACTTATATCATCCATCCATCAGCCAAAGGACGTCCACTGCTGGACATAGGCCTCCCCTATGGATCTCCAATAAGACCGGTTGGAAGCGGCTTGCATCCAGCGCGATCCTGCGGTCTTAATGAGGTCATCCGTCCACCCGCAAGGTGGACGGATGGGTGGACGCTGCGCTTGCCGGTACGTGGTCTCCACTCGAGAACTTTTCGACTCCACCGGTCATCAGTCTTCCGCGCTATGTGCCCTGCCCATTGCCATTTCAACTTGCTGATCTGTTGGGCTATGTCGGTAACCTTGGTTCTTCTACGGATCTCCTCATTCCTGATTCCGCATCGATCATTCCGCACCGATCTCTAATTATACAAGATAATAGTTGTTTAAAATGTGTTACCAGTGATATCATGTGTTTTCAAACGTCTCTTGTATTTACGGCACAGATTTATAGCACAGTACGCCATATTTTCGCCGCAAAACAGAGAATAATAAGATGTGTTATGCGCGCGGTGTCTGTGGCGTCACTGATGGGTTAGCGTGTAGCAGTTATATGCTATTTTTGGGCACTTTTGGTGCGTTACTATATGTCTAGACAAGTAAATAATCTAAGGTACTAATGCTAACGAATATCATTTAAATTTTCAGAGACCCTACTCCACCAGACGATGATTTGCTAATCAAATGGAAACCAAGCACAAGGGAAGGTCTGAATTTCCTGAAAATTGATGATAAACTTGAGATGATACCAACCCCAAACCCTGAAAGATACGAATTATGGGAAAACCTGTACCGACGCTATAGGAAAAAATAAAACAATACTTAATCAAAGACTAGCGGCCTCACCACAAATGATTTAAACACGCTTTAAAAACGGTTTGGCCGTGTAATTTGTTCTGTTAAACTTTGTCTAAAGTGTGCGTAAAACTTGTGTGGTAAAACGGTAGTACATTAAATTACAACAATACAAGCTCGTAGCGTAGTTTGACTAGGTGATTGTCAGCGATCACCGAAATTAAGCAACGTTCCGCACGGTCAGTATTTGGATGGGTGACCGCGGGTGGCATTTTCCAACTTAGCGCTACCGTGGCTCGGATGACACGTTAAATTGTAGGTCCCGGTTGTTTTAACCGTTTAGCCATGTCAGAGGCCTTCAGGCGGCCTAAAAACTCTGACACCAGGGCTAGCCACCCGGCCTATACGAACTTACTTACTTACTTAATACAACAACACTTTATTGACACCAACACATAGGAAAATATAACAGAAGAAACGAAGACAGAAAAGGCACAAAAGTATTAATTAATTAATATTTATTTTAAGTTTAAAAGTTATCACTAAATAAATCAAAATTGTTGCTAAAAATTGTAATGATGTTTGATATCGTTTCCAAACGAATCAGTTTATATCAGTTTCTTTATGTTTTGTTTTTTGGTTACGATTGAAACACCGGTTCATTAAATGGGCCATAAATCGTAAACGGTAAGTTTAACAAAAATGTTTATTGGAGACAAAAGATGCTAAATTTTATTTTCTACTATAATTATTTGCATAATTTTTGCTCTAAAGTGCATAGTTTCCGAGATATCGACCAAAAAAGCTTTTTCAAGACGGCACTGCACTGGAAGCTCCACCTGGATCTGTCAGCATTTTGTGATTTTATGCGCAGTAAGTGATCATAAATATAAACCTTATTTTAAAAAAAAATTGGATCGGTTAGTGCAAAGTTAAATTCTATTTTACGTAAGGTAATACTTATTAGATTAAGGAAAAAAAATGAACCTCAGAGATACTTGCTCTATGCCTTAAAACCGTGATAGGTATGAGGTAACAATCGCAATGAAAACAAAATAGTAATGATGACTCAACAGTTTTTCCTTTTAGATAATTATAAATCTGTAATCTTGTTTCTAAAATGATAAGCCAGTTATCCTCGAGCTCGTGTCGTACTTAATAAGAAACCGATTCATATCCGAAATATCTAATCGTATTGGTTTTTAAGTTTACACAATTCATCTAGAGTTTATATCATAGTTACGTCATCGTCTTGACTGTTTTTTTTTGCTGGTGTTTTTCCTCTTTTACCAGTGTTGTATGTTATTTCATCGATAGTGGTCGTGTAAAAATGTTTAACGTAAAAAATACGATTCTTTTTACGTTGTTTGCCGCAAATTTGATAGACCAGCCCGCTCCTCTGGTGAAGATAGAGCAGGGGCTACTGACAGGAAAGATCAGTTCTGATGGAACATTTTATGAGTACACCGGAATACCGTACGCGACTACAAGAGGCCGATTTCAAGTAAGTACAAAAGCAATATTTAAACTTAATTGTTTGTATTTGTTATTTAACTTCTATTACTTGGAACGTCTCGGTCAGAGCGCGAAATTCAAATCTTTTTGGGTTTCTTGACATTTACAGATAAACTACTGATTTTAAGTTTACGAAAACTCATTTAGCGATAAATAGGAAGTATTTACAAGCCAAATAAGTGGTCAGTTTATACACGAAAGTGCATCAACTGATTTACACCTTCGTTTTTAGTTAGTGGACTCTTATGCATAAACAGGCCATTATTTTGGTTTCTAGGTGTATATACATCGTTAAATTACCTATTCATGGCCGTTCAATGAGTTTTTGTGAACTTACAATAAGCATTTTATCTGTAAATGCTAAAAAACCCAAATGTATTTGAATTTCGCGCAGTGACATCCGCCATCTTTATTGTCAAAATGGATGTCATTTTTGAAATCTACACCCTACACCCCCGAAAACCTCGAAAACGATACCCATGACGACTTTTGTAGAAAAGTGACATCCGCCATCTTGAATGTCAAAATGGATTCAGTTTTTTGTCATTGCTAATAGTTTCCTCAGCGACTCAGTAAATCACCTTAAGTCAGCCTTGCCTTCTTTATTTTACTTTTATTAATTCACTTGTAGGAGTTAGAGCGTTTTTATACCCCGTTTACACCGGGCAACGGACTATCCATAAACAAATGCCTACATTTTTCGCCGGATGGATGTCCGGTGCGTCAACAGTTCAACACACGTTCATCATAAACCAGACACCACCGTGAATCTGGAGAAAAAAAACGGTCCGTTGTCCGGTGAAACAAATTGCAGTTATAAAATGTTATTTAGTTATAAATGTTTTTATATTCCAGTGGTTTTTAACACGCTTTTATTAGTTTCACCTGTATGTTTGCTTGTAACCAACCCCTTTGAGCTCGAATTTGACTTTGAGCGATCAGATTTTCTTTAAACTTCGCACCCTATCACAGATCGATGACTTGATAAAAACATAATAAAAAATTGAAGAATCCTAAGCGTGTTTATTGCTTAGTTTTTTTACACTAAATTTATATTATATTTTTATTAATTTGTTTAGGTTTGTAAATATAGCATAGTAGTTGTAATATATAGTTAAGTTTATTAAATGTTATAATATAAGTTTTGTTATTTAGTATACAAGATTATTTTTTTGCAAAAATTAGCATGACCGACTTCACCCGTGTACAGAATTCGCGAATATTTCGCACGGATCTATGTAGCATTTTTCAAATTATTGTTGATTTTTTAAAAATGGCTCAGCCGATTTCGATAAAATTTAAATGGGACCAATTTCAAAGTATAGTCTTTCTAATAAAAAAATAATTATTGAAATCGGACTACTACGAAAAAAGTTATGACTGGTTATACATAAATATATATACGCTTCGAATTGTATACATCCTCCTGTGGTTCGTCGGTCAAAAATAATGACTAGGTTATATTTATATTGTAGCCAGAGCCACTGAAGGTTATCAACTTGTCATTGTGTGGCTTGCATTATACAATTGTCAGGCGCCTAAACATGTAATTTTATTTACGAAACGTATTAAAATATGGACAGAACATACGAGTCTAAGTCAGGCAAGTAGATGTGGAACTTGTTAAGTACGAGTATGTTGGTACCTTTTTACACCAACTTATTAAGATAAAGCTAAATAAATAAATCAAGTCGTTTTACTTCCTAATTGTTCATACTGCAGGGTTGATGGCTACACGGAGCTGCTGGGCACAGGGTGGTAGTCCGTGGAATGGATACGACAATTTTGACGCTACGACCCAGTGCGCAGTAACTAGTCTGGCGCCGCTCATACATCTCGCTTGTAAACAAAACCGTTGATACAGAACTCATACAACTCACAAGTACCTCTAAAAACAAGACGAAATCGAAGCGGTTTAATTTGTCACTTTTGATATTTTCTGCTTCCCTTTTTCAACCTTTCAGGCACCACTCCCTGCTCCATCATGGAAAGGCGTTTACAGAGCTGTACTAGATCATTACCAATGTCCGCAATCCATGGAAGTTGCCTTCATCGGGACAGAGGACTGCTTGAGAACCAACGTTTACGTACCAGCACACGCACAAAAACCTCTACCTGTCATGGTTTACATCCATGGGGGAGCCTTCATGGTAGGGTCAGGGGGAAAGATGACTGGAGGACCAGAATTTCTCTTGAAACATGACGTAATCCTGGTCACTTTCAACTACAGGCTAGGACCTCTCGGTTTCCTGTGTCTTGGCATCGAAGAAGCGCCTGGCAATGCTGGCCTGAAAGACCAAATTGCGGCTTTGAGGTGGATAAAGAAGAATATCGCTGCGTTTGGAGGTGACCCTGATAATATTACCATATTTGGACACAGTGCGGGAGCAGTATCAACGTCTATACTTGTTGCAAGCAAAGCGACGGAGGGTCTGTTTAATCGAGCTATAGCTCAAAGCGGAGCTGCACTGGCTTTCATGTCAAGCTTAGACGGGATTGCCATAGCTTCGGCTCTGGCCAAACATTTTGGCTACAACAGCGATGACCCAAAAGAACTATATGACATTCTATCGAAAATTCCTGTCAAAGACTTAGTATCGTATGCCTCACCAGGATCCGATCCAGTACTCCAATTAGTGAGATCTAATTTGTTAGTAGGTCCGTGTGTTGAGAAAAGCTTCCCTGGTATTGAAGCAGTTTACACTGAAGTTCCATATAATATAATAGCAAGAAATCCTAAAAATATGTCTGTTATGTATGGCTTCACGGATAGGGAAGGTTTTTATTTAAGAGCTCATGAAACTGAAGAAACGTTGAAAGGGTATAACAAGGAGTTTTACAATTTCCCTGATATGCAATTCGCATCGGAAGCTGAAGCTAAATCTGTAGAGAAAAAAGTTAAAGAGTTTTATTTTGGAGACAAAGACATTAGCAATGAAACTATTATGGATCTAGAGCATTTTTCTGGTGATATATTTTTTGATATATCAATTATATTAGAGTCTGAGATGATGGTTAACAAAGTAGACGCTCCAATTTATAATTACTACTTCACGTACTCAGGAGGGAGGAATTTGGTGAAAGTATCTTTTTCCAAAAATAAAAATGAGCCTGGAGCTAGTCATGGTGACGACATTTTGTATACATTTACATCGTTTATATGGCCGTATAAAGTGAATGAAAGAGACCAAAAAATGATTGACTGGATGACTAAAATGTGGACTAATTTTGCTAAATACGGGTAACTATAAATTTGTCACTTATACTTAAATATCTTACTCAAATAATAAGCTAACGAAGCGATATATTTTGTTGACGAAAGTTGTTTATGTCTTGTGCAATGACTACCATGAGTAGGTAAAAATGAGATAATGCTTTAGCTCTTAATCGGATTTACTAATCGTTTCTGATATACCTATAAGAAAGTCAGTTTGGCCGTTGCTGTCTCTCTTTCTTTCTATTTGTTATTATACCTATTCGTAGAAACTAACTCACATGCTAACTTTGTCTTAATTTTTCAGAGACCCTACACCCCCATGGGATAAAGATTTACCAATAAAATGGAAGCCAAGTACAAAGGAAGGTTTGAAATTCTTGAAAATTGATGATACCCCAGAGTTAGTACCTATCCCCAACCCAGAAAGATACAAACTATGGAAAGATCTATATAATAGGTATATGAAAAAGTAATAAAAGATATTTTAATTGTTAACGATATTTATTTAATTCAACTTACTTAAGAAACCAATAAGGAAATGATAAATTTGAATCAATACACAAACAAGAATTACAGATCAGATTTACACCTACTACCTAATAGACAAAGTTATTTTTGCTAGAGTCACCAATAGATAATAATAATTATTTTAAACAAGTTTACACAGTTCTGCTGCTTTTTCTGAAAAAAGTATAAGAAGACTTTAGGCGCCTTTGAATATAAACAAAGCCGTCCAAAATCTACTTAAACTTTTAACAGAACTTCTTGAAGTTACTGCAGTAGGCACCTACGATTTACACGGCCAAAGATCTTGAATACCTACTAAATATCATGGCAGACAGCATAATCATTTGGCACACCACGAAATAACAGCAAACAAGTAGACAGGATACGAGTACCTACGTATTAAAGACCCCCATCACATATCATAGTCGTAGAACTCACATTTGACATTTATTTAACTGCTCGCAACTTCCACAGACAATATAATTTGAACTTCAACGCCTAGGATATTATATATACATAACTTCGACAGATTGTATGGAGAATCTCTATGTTGTCTATGGAAGTAGCGAGTACTCCATACAAGTTCAGTATACGACCAAACCGGGCGAAGTTCAAAAAACGCTCCCCAGTCAAGCATCTCACTGTCCTAGTCCCTAAATCTGATATTTTCCCTTAGAATAGACTGCTACTCTTCTTTCTTGTTTATTCTTCTTCCAAGTGCTCTTTCAACTCCCGAAATAAGCATTTGTTTGTAGTAAAACTCAGTAGATATTTTCTGGCTTTAGGTAGACAAAGCCGGAAAAGGTCTACTTAAATCTCCTACATTTTCTAGAAAACATCGTCAGATCAAAAGCAGCAAATTTGTAGTTCTGAAGAGAACCTGTAAAGAAGAAGAAAATGTTAAAATAAGGTAATATTGGTCAAATAAAGTAAGTACAACTTGCACATATTGGCGTTGTCCGGAAAATATGTGGGAAAGTTCTTGGGCAATAGGTTATGTATGTAAAATTGACACGTTATAATATATCGTACTTAATGTACAGTATAGGCTGAAGCATACAATTCTGCGGATGTGAAGTTTGCTACTTCGCGAAACCAATCAACGCGCAGCTTTATGTGGGCTTCGGTCTGGATTGGATATTGCGCAGCTTGTAGCTAACTTCACATCCGCCGACTTGTATGATTCGGCCTATAGTTCCTGTAGGTTAAAAATAAACTGAACTGAACTATTCGATAAATACTACAAAATACTTCATTAAAACTAGCGTGAGAATTCATTATTAAAATTTATATGAACACCGGATACGACTCACGATTATTTGAATGGTCGTTGCGCGCCCCCGACAACGGACGCCCGCGCACATGTGTGCGCGGGCGTCCATTGTCGGGGGCGCGCGTATTCCCTGAAGAAAGAGTACTAACTACTCTGAAACCAGTCGGACGCATAGCGGCTCGACCGTTCAAATAATCGTGAGTTGTATCCGGTGTTCATATAAATTTTACTACAAAATAGTTAAAAAATTGAAATACTTACTTAGATTTAGTTACTAACAAAACAGTAAAAAATATGTATGGCGTTCCGTAAAAATGACTCAAAATTATTCATCAAATCAGAATAGATATGGAAGCGGAAGATAATGAAGACGACAGATGGTCAAAATGGTAAACGATGACTATAATCTGAAGATGCACTCGGGATACCTTATACGAGTACCTATTTGACACTTACGAAAACGCCTTCACTCTTTGTTAACACGAGCTCTGAAGACTTTTGCAGACTTCAATCAAAGTAGGATTTATTCGACTGAAACTAGGAAACCAGTTGAACAAGACCTACTTAAATTGATGCCAGCTTTAGCACTGTACTACGAAGAACTTCTAAGATATTAGAACTGATGTGCTGGCATATTTTTACCGTGAACCAAAGCAGACATAGCCAGGCTTTGATGGAAAAAAAGCCGGACAATATCTACTTAAACTCACAATAAAAACATTGTCACTCTACTATTACTTTGAGCACTAATATGTTGCTTATTTTAAACTTTACTTCGCAAAGAGAACTTTACAACTGGTGCACTATTTTCGGAAGCTTTACATTTTATACCCACAACGTCATTAAGGGTGGATCCTCATTAGGTAATAGAACGGGTTGTATTGTTTTCCATATTGTGTACTTTATTTAAATTACTCACTTTCCTAATGATCTTGTTTTGATTGTAATTTAGCTCATTGTGTTTATTTTTCTATTTTTCCGCGAAAAGTTTTTGTTTCTCATTATTAGCTTTTGTTGTATTTGAAAAGATAAATTTCAGAAAACTTAATAGCCTAGAGTCTGTTGATTTTCTATAGGACTGATTTCAGAGTTGGTATGTATATGTGTTCAGAGTATGTATAAAATATGTCTATCTAGGTACACAACTATATCCTATCATCCCATTTTTACTATAGGACAACTAGGAAAATTTCCACAGAGATAGGTATACCTAACCTGCGGAAAATTTCCATAGAGATGGGTAAAACCTGAATCTTTTCAAAATCATAGTGGTATCTTATAAGTTTGCGTGCTTTATCTTCGACCACACGTCGCTTACCATCAGGCGAGTTGGTTTCGGAAATAATAAGTTCGAATTTTCGAATACCAAGCCATCAGCCATAAGAAGTCCACTGCTGGACATAGGCCTCCCCTATAGATCTCCAATAAGACCGGTTGGAAGCGGCTTGCATCCAGCGCGATCCTGCGGTCTTAATGAGGTCATCCGTCCTCCTTGTGGGTGGACGTACTACGCTGCGCTTGCTGGTGCGTGATCTCCACTCGAGAATTTTCGACCCCATCAGTCATCATTCCTCCGCGCTATGTGCCTTGCCCATTGCCATTTCAACCAATTTCATGTCATGATCCGCACATTTGTGAGACAGTGCTTATTACTGCTAGCTTCATATGGTGAAGGGAAATATCGTAAAGAAAGCTGCATGTATGAGATAATATATTCTTTAAGATACGTAAAGTCTGCTGAATTTGGCCAATAATGAAGTTTCCTTTATCATAAAAACTAAAAATAATCATATACATATAAAGACGTCAGAATTATATTAGATACAGTGAAAAAATTACTCGAATATCTTAATAAATGACGGAGTTATGGATGGCTAAACATGACCACACGAAATCAAAAAACCTCGCGACGGATTTACGCGTGTGACGTCATCCGGCTGCAGAGCCGCGCCGTGGGTTAGGCGGGAGTAAGGAATAAAGGAAATAAAGTGCTTCATTCTATGCCGGGTATTTTTCTAAGCCACGAATACTTTCTAGAATATCATTGTAGGTACTTATCTTTATGTTATGATCAACATTTTCAGTTTTTAAAGTAGAATAAAAATAAAACTAGAAAACGGGAAACTTCCTTAATGTTTTTAAGTTAATCTGTGATAATAGCTAGTGCAGAAGTACCTATAGCCAGGTCTAAGGCGTTTGAATAGTTATCGAAGGTAGAGCATTGGACTTTTCTCTGCAACTTATGTCAAAACTCAAAAAAAAACAGCTGTTCCATACATTTTGTCGCGGGTGAACGATATTTTTTTATGGAACAACAATTTTTTTTTTAGTTTTGACATAAGTTGCAGAGAAAAGTTGTTAGGTTTGATGTACAGAATAAGCCCCTAAAAGGATGCTAATTGTGTAAAAATAACCCTGTGCATCCTGCATTCTTTGCCTATTGCCCAATGGCCAGTAAACTCAAACCAACGGTAACGTATAGTCCTTACTATCTATTACAGTTTGGGGCAATGCTACAAATATTGTTAAAGTATTAAGATGTCAAAAAAGATCAATTAGAATAATTAATGGTTTGAAAAACGCGAATCCGCAAAAATACATTTCAAAAGTAATCTGATAATGACAGTGATATATCCTTACATTTACAATTGCTTACTGGAAATACACGAGTTTGAATTACCTACAAACCAAAATAGGCATCAATACAACCTACGAAATAAGTAAAAGCTTGATAAGCCTTACACTAGGCTAGTTACAGTAGAAAAACAAGGACTGAGCAATAAAATATCTATGTATAATAAATTACCCAATTATGTAAAAAAAATATGTTACCAAGTTAGATTTTGATCTATTTAAAAATGCAATAAAAAAATTCTTTGAATTTAATCCATTTTACAAATTAAGTGAATTTATGTCAATGCAATTTTCAGAATCCTCATTTTCATGTATCAGATTATAATTATGTTAGTAAGTAAGACATCAATAATTGTAAACCATGACTTGCCTGTAACGTTTAATGTTATTTTATGGCCAATAAATATTTCTTATTGATATTCTTAAAGAAAAGTTTTGTTTATTCAGACTTGTAGTGAGGCTTGTACAAGGAGTCTTAAGCTTTTTCTTATAATATTTTTTGTTGCCTTGTATAGTGGTAAAGATCGTGATATTCAGTTTCATTTTAGTGTATAGACTGCCTAATATTATAAATATTAGGGGACATCTTACACACGGTCTCCCAAACTAAGAAATACTAGGCAAAGCTTGTAATATGGCTGCCAGAGACAGATATACCTACTACATAATAATTTATATATTTTAAATATGTACTTATATAGACAATATAGAGAGTACCTAAATAACACCCAGACACAGAGCAAACACCTATTTTCATCACACAAAATGTTTGCCCTAGGTGGGGATCGAACCCACGCCTCTTTGAGTATAGATGACTATCCGTAGCTCAGAAGTAGTAGGTAAGAGTGGAACCAATATCTACCTAGTAGAAAGAAGGATAGTAAGCAGCAGCAGATATAGTTGTAGTGTGACTAGTCATCTAATCACACTACGGCAATGTACAATACAGTATTCATGGTGAATGCCGTACCTATTGTACAGTCGCATTCTTTCATATGTAACTTAACAAAGGGCACAGACCCTGGAGTCAGTGGGTCATTAATTTAAACATAAAAAAACCTGGTCCCGAACCAATGAATTTCTTGGATTTTATGTACGGAATTTCACACCAATGGCTTTGCAGTAAGGAAAACATCGTGAAGCAACCTGCTGTAGAAGAAATTCGATGGCGTATGTGAATCCAGCAACCCTCACTGGGCCGGCGTGGTGGATATGGCCCAATCACCCTTCGTGGGTAGGCTTACGTCCTGCAGTGGACTATTAAAAAGGCTGGTACAGTACGGGCATAGAGCTGCCCATATGTTAGAACAACTACGTACATATACCTACTATGCTATCTGCTCTCTAAGAATTCGATTGAATGCCAGCCCTGTCTTTGTAATCTGAAAGAGTAAATTCTAGAGTCTACAGTTTTTATTGAAAGATTCGATGCTATGCTTTATACTTTCATTGGAATTTGGTGTTATAATGTCAGCCATAGGGTATCCTTTGTTGAACATACCTATACATACATACATAGGCCTACCTAATAGATTTCCAAAAGGAATAGGTATCATTGTATAGATATTATTCTGTTTTCGCCATCATCACCCGCGCATAAAGTACAAGGGGATCTATTTTTGAACCGATACGTACCTATGCGTAAATTGTCAGAGCAGTATGCTGAGTGTGAGTTTTGTCGTAAACATGACGCGCTCTTCGGCGAGCGCGTAAGCATGTAATTTGTATGAAGAAATGTATAGCGACACTAACGGCGCGTTTTTGAAACACAACAAGTTCATACAAATTAGAATCTTACGCGCTCGCCGAAGAGCGCGTCATGTTTACGACAAAACTCACACTCAGCATACTCGAGTATTCTAGATCTACTTAAGTACTTATCTTAGTGCGAACGGGATAGTGTAGTAGGTATGCTATTCAAAATATCACTTTCTATTGTTTCAAAAATTGAGCTCCAAGGGCACTATTTTTCAAATTCGAACACCTAGGAACGAATAGGTACTTCTTTTTCTAGGGCAAGTGCCTTTATTAACTACCACTAAATACAAGACTTCATTTATCACCCTTCGTGGGTAGGCCTACGTCCTGCAGTGGACTATTAAAAGGCTGATACAGTGCAAATACAAGACTTACATAATCTAAAACTACTACTGCATAACAAGCAATTGGATCATCCACAGTCCCTTGAAGGTCTAAAGATAATCCAAATGCTCAAACCCACTGCCAGTTGGCAGCGAGCCCAGCATGCTGGCAGCATTGCCACGCTGAATGGCATTACTTTTACGTTGAGCCAAATAAACACCAGCATTTTGGTCACGCGTCGCGTTCACCAGACACTCAAAAAGACTTTTGAAAACAAGATGAGCGAAAATTTAAAATTATCCATTTCACGCAAAACTTCAAAACTCGACATGGCAATTTTAAAAGAAACCACAGACTATTTTTGAACAGTCTGTTTTTGACAGAAGAATTGGGAAAAACTGTAAAGGAGTAAAATGGAATAAAATCTCGAGAAAAAAGTCGTCCTTATAGATAAGTATACGTTCCTAGATGTTCGAACTTGAAAAATAGGGCCCCAGCACCTTTAGCATGGCAAAGGGATAAATAAAAGTGAGTAAGTTCGTATAGGCCGGGTGGCTAGCCCTGGTGTCAGAGTTTTTAGGCCGCCTGAACGCCTCTGACATGGCTAAATAATTAAAACAACCGGAACCCGTGTTATCCGAGCCACGGTAGCGCTCAGTTGGAAAATGCCACCCGCGGTCACCCATCAGAATACTGACCGTGTGGAACGTTGCTAAATTAAGGGACAAATTATTGTCTTCCCGAGAATTGAAACATGTGGAAACAAAGTGTATAAAATGGTTTTAAATGATCCCTTTGCCATGCTAGGGGTGCTGGTTGTATAAAATCTATGAAAACTGAACTTTTTTCTGCATTATATTTATAACCGTAGGTTGTGAAGTTAATACCTATATCTTAAACAGAGACCACATATTTGAAAGTGTAGCATCGGAAGCTCATCCACAAGGTGCACAGCACAAACTAAGGAGATAGGTACTACGTATCAGACGACCGTCTGCCGAAGATTTTTTTAGGCCGTAACGTTATCTGTGGTGGTTCCAATTGAACTTCGCCCCCCGGTTACTTCACCCCTTGCCCTAGAATGCCATACATACTATTACTTATTCTGTGACATCAAAACGTATAGGTATATATAGGTTTCTATATAATAGTATTTCTATAACTTCGCCCCCCGTATACTTCACCCCTTGCCCTAGAATGCCATACATACTATTACTTATTCTGTGACATCAAAACGTATAGGTATATATAGGTTTCTATATAATAGTATTTCTATTTAATATTTTGAGAAACTGAAAAGACTATGGGCGAAAATGAAACGAAATTTATCACTGTTAAACACTGCACTTTATTATTTCTTAGATGTAATACAAAAATACACACTGCATTGGTAATTTTTCATCCAATTTATGTAGAGGAGCCGGTCATCTCGAAACACGTTGAACTTATCTTGAAATAAGTTACTGAAGACACTAGATGCACACACAGGAAGAAGATTAATCGAGGATGTCAATATAATGACTCTTCGAAGTTTTTAAGGCGTGAAATTACTATTGTTTATTAATATTTTCCGTAAAACTGTAAAACAACAAGAGAAAAGATAGCGGAAGGCGAGGGCAATGAATGAAGTGATGAACAATATCTGCAGCTTATTCATTCATTTCTAAGGAAATTTTCATTTGATCCCGTTCGGCCTATGGAAAGTTTTTTTTGTAGGTATAGGATCGGCGGTGGTGCACAGAAATCGAGTAGATAGGACCGGGACGTGCAAGCTGTTTCCAAACTTTTCTATCGGAGATTTTTAAGATAGGCCTATGCCCGGCGGAGAACCTTATAATACAGAGATAATTATGATGATGATACAAGCACCAACTTTATCATGAGGAAGGGAAAGGAAAATAAACAAATGCATTTGTTTTACTTCTTAATTATAATCATTAACTGTAAATACAATTTTGTCACTAATTACTATTTGTTTTGATTATTTGTCAGATAAGTAACCTACTTACATTATTTTGCTTATGATATATAAATAAAATTAAAATGTACTTATACTTACTCACTACTTAAATAATTATCTAGTGATAACTTGTTTAATTTATTAATTATCATAGATGAGTATGTTTGTGTAGTAAATATTAGTTATTATCTACTACGCTAAAAAATAAGCTAGATACATTTTACAGAATTACCCTTGAAATATATAATTGTACATAGAAGTCACTGTTTGCCTATTATCAGTACAAAGAAAAAACAATTTGCCGCCACGTTTTTTAACTGACAGCACGGTTCGCCGAAATAACGTTAAACTTTTTAAATGTTTATTTGTAATGTACATTACAACAGTTCTTACTAATTTAAGTACAAAACATAGACCCCGTTAGAGCGCTACTAGAATACCTATAATACTCTGTATTACTTATCTTTAATTTAAATCTTCACCGATACCACGATTCACGAGTTTAAGGTTCGCGCACATTATGTATGACCATATACCATCTGAAAAGATCCTTAGTTAAACCGATTTATAAAATATCTTCAAAACTAGAACCCTGCAACTACAGACAAATAGCTCTCTTGCCTACCTCTTCAAAAATCTTCGAAAAGGCAATGCAGACGCGTTTATTATCGTTCTGTGAGAAATTCGATATATTTGACGATAGTCAATACAGATTTCGAAAAAACCGCTCGAGTGTCTTAGCCGTCTATAAAATAATGCACGAAATTTTTGAGAAAATAAATAAAAAGAATATGCAATTGGTATATTGCTAGATATTTCTAAAGCTTATGAAAATGTACAATACGACATATTACTAAACATAATGAAAGACATAGGAATACGAGGTACAGCGCACAACTGGTTCTCATCATATTTAGAAAATCGTGAACAATATGTGGACGTATAAATTTTGATTCTGAAACTAACATGATAAATACAGCAAGGTCCACCCCAATAAAAATGAATAACTCAATCCCCCAAGGAAGTGTCCTTGGATGTATAAAATGATTATTATATATAAATGATTAACCCAAAATTATAAACGAGACCTGCGTAATTTTCGCGGAGGATATAACAGTTTTGACATCTGGTAAAAATATTTTAAATTTAAATGATAAATTAACCGACATTTTTGATAATATAATTAATTGGATGACTGACCACAACCTCGAAATTAATCTATCAAAAACATCAATTATACAATCAGAGTAGGGCTGGAGCGGCGGCCAATTCGGCTGAGCAGCACAAGCGGCGCAAATATGCTAACCTCGGCAGTAGTCGGCAGTGGTTACATATTTGAGCCATTTGGAGTTGAGACTTTGGGTCCGTGGGGGCCGGGAGCTCATCTCGTTTTCAAAAGTCTTTCTGAGCGTCTGGTGGACGCGACGCGTGACCAAAATGCTGGTGTTTATTTGGCTCAACGTATAAGCATTGCCATTCAGCGTGGCAATGCTGCCAGCATGCTGGGCACGCTGCCAACTGGCAGTGGGCTTGAGCACTTGGATTATCTTTAGACCTTCAAGGGTATGTGGATGATCCAATTGCTTTCTATGTAGTAGTAGTGTAGTATTATACAATTTAGACCTTATCGAAAAACCCCCTTGACATAATTTTTTCATATAAGAATAATAAAATTGACTCAGTGGACATGACAACGTTATTAGGTATATATATCGACACGCACCTAAATTGGAAAAGCCACGTTAGAAAAATAAAAACTTAAACTATCAAGCTTCACTTATGCACTCAGAGAACTCCGATATGCAACAAATCTAGATACAGCTTTATCAGCGTACTACGCGTTTGCATATTCGTGGCTAAACTATGGCATCATCCTTTGGGGAAATAGTGTAGATACTAAGAACCTGTTCAGAGTCCAAAAAAGTGCGTACGGATATTGGCCAATATCAAGCTTCCAAATGCAAATACACAACAATTCCACAAACCTTACTTCATTTAATTAAATATATTAACTGTGGTGTCAATATATATCTTTGAAGCGTGCAAATTCGTAAAAAAATACCCACAGTTTTTTACACTAGATTTTTTTTACAATAGATTACTTACACTAGATAGCTAGTGCACGTGTCCATCCTGCCAGATCCCAATATGAATAGTTTAATTTTACCCAAATCAAAACTATCGACACACAGCTCTGAGCCATGCTCGATGGCTGTTAAAATAATTAATAAACTTCCGGTCGAAATTAAGAAAATTGAAAACGAAATCGAATTTTCAAAAGTATTGAAGAACCTACTTATCACGAAATTCTATTATACATTAAACGAGTACCTATTGGACAGTCATCAAATAGCAAATTGAAATAAATAAATCGCTTTGCACCATATCGCTATACCCTAATAGGGTCATATGTATAACTTATAGATACTAAACATGTTTCTTAAGACCTGCATGTAAATTATGCTACATATGATGCAATAAACGATTGATTGATTTATTGATTGATGTCGGGCCGCAGCGTGGCGGAGCGAGCCGCAGCGCAATATTAGTATGGAAATGCGGAAACGCGGCCCGCTGCGCCCCGGCATAGTGTGCGTTAGTTCGTATAACATATAATTATTTTTTGCAAAAAATGGCAGAACCGAGTACAGAATTCGCGAAAAATTTGCACGAATCGATGTAGCATTTTGCACATTATTGTTGATTTATCAAAAATGGCTCAGCTGATTTCGATAAAATTTATATGGGACCAATTTCGAAGTATATTCATCCAATAAAAAAAAAATATTGAAATCGGACGACTATGTAAAAAGTTATACGCGTCGAATTGAGTACTTCCTCCGTTTCGTCCGTCAAAAAGCGATTTGAGCGGAATTTTGCGCTGCGATGCGGCCCGACATAATGTGCGCGAACCTTAATAAGGGGTTTCGCTAAAAGTTCAACTGAGAACCTTAATAAGGGGTTTCGCTAAAAGTTCAACCGTGTATGGCCACCTTTAGTATTGTATTTTATATGTATAGAAAACATTGCAGAAGGCACTATCTATTATATAAAAGGCTTCCCTGAGTGACTGACTGACAGACAGCCTACAGCCCAAACCACTAAAGATATAACGTTGAAATTTGGAATATAGGTACATTGTACGACGCAATGGAGCACTAAGGACGAAAATTTTGAAAAATCGACCTATAACGGGGTAAAACGGGCCCTTTGCGTTTGTATGTAACTTTTTATTCCCTGTACCGATTGACTTGATACTTTGTATACTTACATGCTTTTCAAACAAATTAAAAGTTACGTTTTCTCCTATTTTCCCGAATTTTCTTGATCTAAGGGGTCAAATAAGGTCCCAAAGTTGGCGAAAAAAGCATCGATTACATCCAACTAGCTGAACTGTTATGGATGAAATCTGGTACGGAGGAAGCATACAACATGTTTCAGTACAGGAACTATAATTATTCCGGAAAATCTATAGGGTACCTTAGGGATAGCCAAAATTAACGAGTTTAGGCTACAGCCTAAAATGTTGCAGATACAGACTTATAATTTGAAATAAAGATACATTGTATAGCGTAATGAAGCGCTAAGGACAAAAATGTTTAAAAATCTACCTCTAACGGGGTAAAATGGGCCCTTTTTGTTTGTGTATCTTTTATTACGTGTGCCGATTGACTTGAAACTTTGTAGACATGCTTATCAAACAAAATAAAAAATATGTTTATTGCTATTTTTCTGAATTTTCCTTATCTATGTGGTCAGATAAGGTCCCAAAATTGGTGAAAAAAGCATCAATTACATCCAACAAACTGAACAAATATGAATGAAATCTGGTATAAAGGGAGCACACAACATGTTTTAATACAAGAACGATTACTATCCCGGAAAATCTATGGGGTTTCTTAGGGTTATCCAAAAATAAAAAATATGGGTGGGTCCTTGGAGATATAAATTTCTTAAAAAAATACTATAAAGACTGTTTGAAAATGAATGGAGTTTTGTTTGAAAATAGTCCACCATTTTAACTAATAAATGACTATTGACGTCCTGGACGTCCCGGATTCCTTGTCTAACGCTAGACCAAACACTTATACAGCGTAAAAAATAACTTGAATGCGCTTTTTTAATAATGTAGTGTTGAAGAGCTGATTTTATTTACGTGATTTCGGGGTTGGTACCATAGTAAAAGTTAGTCAAATGATGAGTATTATAGCATCCTAGAACATGCCTGTCGTCTTATCTACACTATGTATTTCTCAAATAAAATAAAATATACCTACTTCTGTGCCACTTTTTCATCTGTCTGGGGTCAGAGTACGTCTGAAAAATCTACAAATGTCTCGATCACTTTTGACTCGGTGTATGGTTTTGGGAGAGATTGTCATAATGTCTCTCGGGAAAAATGAGTTTAGGATATTAACGACTAAATAAAACATGTTGAATACCTGTACCGGCCTTTTTCAACAGTCCACTACTGAACGTAGGCCTACCCACGAAGGGCCATATCCATCACGCTGACAGAACGCGGGTTGCATAATTCACATACGACATCGATTTTTCTCTGCGGACGTACACATGCAGGTTTCCTCTATGTTTTCCATCAATGAAAAGCCAGTAGTGTGTAATTCCGGGTATTGCTCCGTACATAAGTTTAAGAGGTCACTGGTCTGGGACCAGGATTTGAACCCAGGACCTCACAATAAGGAAGTTTCCCGTTTTCTAGTTTTATTTTTATTAAATTACACCAAGTTTGCAATAAATTATGGTGTTTTTATTTTTCAATTATCTTCAAAAATGACGGAATTATGAATTTTTAAACATGACCGCACGAAATCAAAAAATCTCGCGACGGAATTACGCGTGTGACGTCATCCGGCTCTAGAGCCGCGCCGTGGGTTAGGCGGGAGTAAGGAAAAAAGGAAATAAAGTGCTTCATTCTATACCGGGTATTTTTCTAAGCCACGAATACGTTCTAGGATATCATTGTACTTATCTTTATGTTATGATCAACATTTACTATGGGCCTAACCCCCCCAATATAACGAATAAAAAGTCAGCATTCCCATAATTTTGTCGTGAATAAATGAACTTTATATCTAAATGGAACAAGACTTGGTGTATGTGTCTAGTGTACTGCGGTTCTTACATCTGTAACTATTAACTAGTAGCTCTCCACACAGTAGACCTCGCAAGTATACATTTTCTTGTAATAAGTTCTCAAAAATGTACAACTTTCACAGGTAAATATATTCTTAATCATAAAAATGGTAAGGTTCTTTCCTAAGATATTATTGTATATTATGGCCAAATTTTACTATGGGACTTTTGTTTTTGTTTGTTTGTTTGTGGCTTCATTCCACAACATTCTGTCTTGAATTTTTATTTGGTCTGAGAATATACAGGGTTATTTCTAATCAATTAGCATCCTCTTAGGGGCTTATTCTGTACATCAATACTAAACACTTTTGTCAAAACTCAAAAAAAGAAAAAGCTGTTCCATACATTTTCTTGAGGGTGAACGATATTTTTGTATGGAACAACAACTTTTTTTTTGAGAATTAATAAAAGTCATAGAACAAAAGTTGTTAGTTTTGATGTACAGAATAAGCCCCTGAAAGGATGCTAATTGATTAGAAATAACCCTGTATATGTCCACTTTAACAACAACTAAACGGTTGCTAAACCATGCCCCATAGTCAAACGTGACATCCGAGCCAGGGAAGAGCTCAGTGGGTCAATCATAATTGCCACCTGCGGTCACCCATCCATCCGAAGACTGACCGTGCCGAACGTAGCTATGTCGATGATCACTAAAAACACAATATACTTAGTCAAACTTTGAGCTTACTAAATACTTTTATTAGGTACAAGCGATCCGCCCTGGCTTCGCACAGGTGTACTGTACTGTATCAGCCATTTTTTTTAATAGTCCACTGCCGGACGTAGGCCTACCCACGAAGGGTGTTTGGGCCATATCCACCACGCTGGCCCAGTGCGGATTGGTGGATTCACATACGCCATCGAATTTCTTCTACTGACATATGCAGGTTGCCTCACGATGTTTTCCTTCACCGAAAAGCCAGCGGTGTTAAATTCAAAGAACTCATTGGTACAGGACCGGGATTTGAACCCACAACCTCACGATTGTAAGGCGGGTGTCATCACCTCTTGACCACCACGGCTTCCAACGGCTTGGAAGAGCTCAGTGGGTCAATCATAATTGCCACCCGCGGTCACCCATCCGAAGACTGACCGTGCCGAACGTAGCTATGTCGATGATCGCTAAGAAAACATTATACTTAGTCAAACTTTGAGCGCTAATACTTTTATTAGGTACTAGCGACCCGCCCTGGCTTCGCACAGTTGTATTATATAGTACATACTCGTATAAACCTTCCTCTTGAATCACTCTATCAATTAAAAAAACGCATCAAAATCCGTTGCGTGGTTTTAAAGATATAACATAGGGACATACCATTAAGTACCTAAACAAAAGAAGTCGACACGCCTAAGCACCGAAGTCTGCCAAGTCAGTGGGGAGTGGAGAAACGCACACAAACCAAAATATAAGCAAGTTTACACGCACACAAATGTAATTAACTAACACTAGCTGAAAATTAACGCAACACAAGCGCAACCAGACCGATATATTTAAATAAAGAGCATGACCGCCGGTCGCGTACTTGGTACTTTTAGTTAGATACTTAATGGGACAGACAGACAGGGAAGCGACTTTGTTTTATACTATGTACTGAAGTGATGTAATAACGTTGAAGTATTGAGACAAGGAACGCAAGTTTCTTTCTTCTTATTCATCTTTTTATCGTTGAATATAGTCAAGTGAGTTCATTTTGCGATCGTCAAAACGGGCAAATTCAACGTCACTGCCCGTTAGTGACGGTCACAAACCAACTTCGCTTAACAAAATGGTGGGTTGCTTCTTTTTTCGGATCTTCAGCTCCTTAAATTTATTCTATAAAATAGTAAAAACCATACCTATTACTGTCATCTTTTACGTAGTTTAGAAGATCTAAGCGGATAGCTGATACACAGACAGATACACAAAAATGCGACTTCGATAATATGTAGGTAGTGTGATATAAGTCTGCGTTTCAGGTCGGAGTGAATAGGTATCTTTTAAGTCTGCGTGCTTTATCTTCGACAACAACTTACTTCGCTCACCTATCAACGGGTGAGATTGGTGATTTGGCTGGCCCATAATGGTCCAGCCACCAGCCGCTTTCAACCATTATTGGACATCCAAAGGGAAGACATATGTCCAGAAGTAGACGTCCTATGGCTGATGGATGATAATAGCCCACGTCTGAACATAGGCCTATACTTGAAGGCTGATTAAGCCATATTCAAAACGCTGGTCCAGTTGCGGGATACGGGATTGCGGGTCACATTACACATCTTGGTTTCTTGGAACGCTTTTTATTCTCGGGACGTTTTCATCACTGAAATCCAGAAAAAAAATTTAGTAATACAGGTAAGAAAACTTACTTAGCTCATCGGTCGATTATTCGGGAAGCGACTTCGCTTCAATTTATAGGGGAGGCCTATGTTGATTGGATCATCCACACGCACAGATCCCTGAAGGTCTAAGGATAATGCAAATGCTCAAGCCCAAGCGTGCTGCCCGAGCGCATTGCCACGTTGAATGACAATAAATAAACGATAATACAGGGTGTCTCAAAAGAAATTTCATATTTAGTGGATTGATTAAAAAAAAAGGAAGCGGTATATAGAAAAAATGTTTATTTATTGTTAAAATACACTTTTTGGGAATTCATTTCTTAAAAATAATATCGTCTAAATGTAAACCCTCACGTTGTTGGCACTTATTTAATCGAACAGTAAAATTACTTATGACTGCTCGACAGGTGGAGTGAGGGATGGCTGCCATTTCGTGACGGATATTTTCTTTCAAATGCGCCAGTGAAGTTGGTTTATTGGCGTAAACTTTAGATTTAAGATAACCCCATAGGAAAAAGTCCATAGGGGTTAAATCTGGGCTACGTGGAGGCCAATTTATGTCACCTCTCCGGGAGATCAATTTTCCTGAGAAAATTTCACGAACACGTGGCAGAGATATATTGGACGTGTGTTTTGTGTGTAATTCTTGCACCAATTAAATTTTGTAGGGGTGCAGCTTTAGATCTTTGTGCATAATGCGATGTAATGATGATCTATGCACATTTAAAGCACTCGCGCGCTTCCGAATTGAAAGGCTCGGGTCGTCACGTACAGATTGATTAACACTCTCCACGTTTTCTACCGTTCTTGATGACCTAGGTCGCCCGGATTTTGATTTATCCAGCGTTGATCCAGTCTCTTCAAACTTTTTAACCCAATGTCGAATGAGAGGAAGGCTTGGCGCATCATTTAAGTGGCGAAAACCTCGAATACTGCAGAATTTTCTACTTAGAATCACCGTTCTTGTAAAACTCTCGCACGCACAACGCGCGGTCTGCTCCCGAGAAACGCTCCATAGCGACTAAATCCCCAAGAGCCAAGCTACCAATTGACATAACCCCCGCACCCCTCAAGTACGCAGCGTTCACGCAGTAAGCTAAACAAATATAAAATTTCTTTTGAGACACCCAGTATTTTGATTCTATTTTATTATTTCACAGAATTCTTCAGAATTTCTGAATTTTTTTTAAGGTCTCCTCACGAACCCAATGTATTATAAATTACGGCTGAAATGATGATGAAGCAGACTGGTATCACTATGCCGATATGCATAACCTGTTGTTCAGCATGTTCGCATAACCTCAATAGTAATTATTTTAAAGAGTTTCATTGCATTCGATAACCTCGCAGAACAGACTGCCAACAATGTGGCAAGCTGGCAAGACGGGCGCACCTGAGCAAACAGTGGGCTAACCACTTGACTCACTCCACGAATAATTACTCTCATAATACTGAAAGGAAACCAATCAATTTAAAAAGAAATCGGAATGGGTTTGCAAAATACAAGAAATTCTCACTTCTGGAAAGCGTTGCATAGTCTTAGAGTAAATATCGTTTAGTCTAAAACTGCACGCCCCTCCTAACACGATTACTTCAACTCGAAATATGAACAACGACTTTTTAACATAGCAGTGGACCCTGTACAATATCTTACATCTTCATATAAGTAAAGCTTACAATATTTTTTGAAATAAAGCGTATAACGTTTGGTGGCGCGTCGAGCAGTCTCTACCTTATAAATTTTACTCTCTATTGTACTAACTGTAGAAGAACCAAGGTTACCGACATAGCCCAGCAGATTGTCAGGTTGAAGTGGCAATGGGCAGGGCATATAGCGCGGAGGACTGATGACCGATGGGGTCGAAAAGTTCTCGAGTGGAGACCCGAGACACGTACCGGCAAGCGCAGCGTATCCTGACCGATCCTGATCGCGATGACCTCATTAGGACCGCAGGATCGCGCTGGAAGCAAGCCGCTACCAACCGGTCTTATTGGAAATCATTAGGGGAGGCCTATGTCCAGCAGTGGACGTCCTATGGCTAAAATGATGATGAGGGTGATTGTACTTAAGCATCGTTTCTGAATAGTAAATACTAATAGTTGAAGTGAAATTTCGCATATCCTTATCTAGTCGTTAATTAATTAAGTAGAAAATTTGTTGCCGGAAAGATATTACTAAGATTTCATTCTATTAGACAGTAAATTGTGATGCTTCATAAATTTAGGTGTTGCATACTCCAGCACCATCCCGATGAGTCTAAGACATTGCGGGTCATGCGGGGATGAGATTAACCCAAGATAGGGAACAATGACACAAGAGAAAGGAGGCCTATATCCAGCAGTAAGTGGATACAGGCTGATGATGACGATAATCCTTTGGGTTTTGAACAGAATCTCTAGGAATTCAAAAACTACACGAAGATTCTGGGAACAATTGATTACAACTTTTGAGCAGATTGACGAATCGATAAGAAGGCGGGAATACTTGTATAGTTCAAACCTCTGTTAATCTTTCATTCTATTTGTAAAATAAATAAATTGGTAGTTTAAATTAAAAAACCTGATGTTAATATTAGGTCTATTACTATGATATGTCTCTTTAGGACTATGTGGTAACAAAATCTTTACAATAGTCCCAATTAAACCCTTGTTATAGAAGGCATTGAAATCAATTTGAATTAAGAACACAGATATCTGTAAAATATTCATTAAGAATATGACATTTTTCTTCAGATATTAAAAACAACAACAACTATATTTTAATCCATGAATCCACAGACTTTTGGTCCAGCTCTAGTCACCGATAAATTCGCAAACACCACGAGATAGTGTTGCGTTCGTTACGTCGGTCTCACCTGTCTGAAGACTGTTAGTTACCAGTAACTCCCACGTTTTGACTTTAAAAGCACATGTATCCTGCAGCCTATGCAGCCGATCCTGGCAGGGTACTGATCCAGAAGCTGCTTGGAACTGGACTGAAGTAGGAACGGTAGTAGCCCTCGATTCGCAGAGGTGTACTATATGCCTGGCATAAAATATAACATTAAACATTTTGGAATAGTCCTCGAGATCACAGACAATGCTCAAACATTTGATAGCCCTTGTAGACTCATTTCAAAACTTCTGCCAGTATATTAACACCTGCTAGCTTAGCATGCCTACGATCACGAAAAAAGTTTTGACGTGTGAAAAAGTGACAGATATACAGGGTTATTCCTAATCAATTAGCATTCTTTTATGGGCTTATTCTGTACATCAAAACTAACAACTCTTGTTCTACTTTGTCGCGGGTGAACGATATTTTTCAATGGAAGAACAATTTTTTGAGTTTTGGCAAAAGTTGCGGAACAAAAGTTGTTAGTTTTGATGTACAGAATTTTTAGTAAAATTAGTTACATACCAATTATTTAAACGGGGATTCAATAAGCCTATTTTCCTTATACGACTCAATTTTCATCAAAATCGGACCAATGGTTTAGAAGATATTATAAAAGATATATTTTGTAGTTGACCCTTGTCCCTTAATTGCTCATTGTCTCAAAACTTGATTTTGTGGGTTAGCTCTCTTCACCGCCAAAGCGACGATATGCGAGTACCTACTGATGAAAACCGAATTGGTGTCTAACAAGTATCAAACACTTTTGAGTACTATCAATGACAGAGCAGTGTTGTCAACGTAACAAAATTAGTAATCATATAAAATAAACATTTATAAAATATATAAAGTTTGTTAAATATTAATAACAACATTAACAGAAAATAAAATATATACACCTGCTTAGAAAATTAATCAAATAACCCACCCCTTATCGTTCCAGGTGCAAAGGTGCCCATAACGCTTGCTGCATTGCCGCGTTGGATGGCGATGGACATTCTTTGCACCAGAAACGAGGTACAACGGGAGTCACCTCCTCTTTTCCGTATATTTCACCATAACTCTGTCTCTGTCTCGCCCGGCTGTGCAGGAATTGGTGTGCTGTCATTACAGCCAGATGACCATGCGGGTACCGTCATTGTCCAATATGCCAGTGTGACAGTCCATCCGTTTGAGAGCCAGTATGCCACAAACTTGAAATTAAAGACAGTAAAAAACTTGTAACACCGCTCTTACTCATCAAAGGAATTTACCAGGCGATCTCTCAGGAATCTAAGTTTTAAAATTGAACTCAATTTGGTAAATAGAGTGCTTCGTTAATTTTTCCTTTTGATATACATAAGTAGAAATAATTTACCCCAATCGATGAGGGATTCGTAGACTTCGCGTGATAATGTTGTTGGTCTCACCTGTCCACGGCTTGTTCGTCACCACGCCATGTTTTAGAAGCACATGTCGGATCCTGTAGCCTGTGAAGCTGGTAGAGTACTGATCCAGAAGCTGCTCGGAACTGGACTGAAGTAGAAACGGCTGCGGTGAGGCTCTGGCGGCGACGCCGTGTAGCCTTCGATTCACAGGGGTGTACTGAATAATATTTAATTATTCAACGATTGATTGGTCTACAAAAAAATATGGAGCTCGACTTATTTCAAAACATCTATTTGAACACGGACACAATGTTCAATATTCAATCATTTATTGCACCAAAAACACATACATCTCTTAGTCTGATTTATAAACTTAGAGTTACATATTTATGGACCCTGTTTTAGGGTATTGCAATTGACTTAAACACTAAGGTAAATAGATAAATAATAGGAACAGTTATCGATTACGGTTAGGGTCTTATTTACTTTGTCTGATTCGCGGTATTGAAACATTTATATGTAAGTCTTAGACTCTAAGAAGTCCTGTATTGTGTAGTAGCTTTTGGCTATGAGAATCTCTTTTATCTTTCTTTTAAAAACGTTCTCGCTTGTTTCGTTTCTGATGTTAGTTAGTTGGTAGTTTGTTGAATATTTTATAAGCATATATTCTGGACCCTTCCTGACTATTTCTAATAGTGGTTCGGGCGCTACTAGCTGGTTCTGGCGTCTAGGGTTTGCTGAGCTCAAAACAGCTCAGCCGATGTCAATAAAATTTAAATGGGACCGTCTCTGAAATATGATATAACAAATAAAAAATAATCATCTACATCGGTTTATAAATTGGCGGAGTAGGTACCTATTCATAATTGGCATAACATACAAAAAAAAATCATTCAGTTGTATTGAGAACCTCCTTGTTCCCTCGAAGTCGGTTAACAATAATATTCTGGGTTGTTAATAGCACCTACAGATGGAGTACAGCCCTGTGCTCTTGTGGTTTCGTGTGTGTTCAAGTGTCTGATATATTTGTTCTAATTCCCGCGTAAGAGTAACTCGCTGAACGTTGTCGTTTTATTTTTTTATTCACTGTCATTTCATTGTCGTACTTACCCGTATGAAGTAAGCTGGGTGGCTAACCCTGTGTCAGAAACTTTTCTGCCATTGCCATAGCCATGTCAGAAAACTCCTTATAATGGTCCAACGGTTACACTAGCACCGCGTTACCTATCCAGGCCACGGTAGCGCTCAGCAGTATACACTACCCTCAGTTACCCCATCCGAACACTGACTTTGCCAACCATTGTTTAACTTCGGTAAATACGTTTGATGAAGATGAGATGAAGGATAGGTCTTCGCTCCGCTAGACTGAACGCTTATCCTTCATCTATGGGCCATAAGTAATCAATTATGGTTAGGAATGGTTTCAAAGTTTTCAAGCCGTATCCTACTTCCTATTAATATTATAAACGCGAAAGTTTGTGAGGATGGATGGATGGATGGATGGATGTATGGATGTTTGCTACTCTTTCACGCAAAAACTACTGAACGGATTGAGATGAAACTTCCTACTAATATTATAAACGCGAAAGTTTGTGAGGATGGATGGATGGATGGATGGATGTATGGATGTTTGCTACTCTTTCACGCAAAAACTACTGAACGGATTGAGATGAAACTTTGCAATAATATAGCTTATATATCAGAATAACACATAAGCTATAAATTATCTACATCTACACTATAATAATATAAAGAGGAAAGATTTGTATTTTTGTATGTAACAAATAAACTCAAAAAGTACTGGACCGATTTTAATAATTCTTTTTTCATTAGAAAGCTACATTATCACTGAGTAACATAGGCTATATTTAGTACTAGATTACTATAGTACCTATTTATGTCGACCCGTGCGAAGCTGAGACGGGCCGCTAGTAATGATATATTGCGTTTGCGGGCGAAGCCGCGGGTAAAAACTAGTAAACTTATAAAGGCCTCTGACGTGGCTAAACGGTAAATTGTGGGGTACAATTTATTGTTTTATCCGAGCCACTGTAGCGTTCAGTTATAAATACTACCAGCGGTCATCTATCCGAAGATTGACTGTGTGTGACCTGCTCGAAAATGATGAAACTAAAGCGAAGCCTGTCTTGGGCGACTTGAACCCCTCGTTTCACCCAGGACTCTAAGGAAAGGAAACCAGACACTCGCTGCACTCTACAGTGGAAGTTAACTCTACAGAGTCCTTCGCTACACTCAGGGTTCAAAATGTCACCCGTGAGACAAGACATGACTTCGTTCTCGAAGTGCATAATCTGGGTACTAAAATTAATTTCATCCCCCCATCTCAGAAATTGTATTTTTGCTCTTCGATATCTGAGTGCAAAAGACGTTTTTTCCGCTAGAGGATAAAGTATAATTGAATTTAAAACATCGTGTTAAGTTTGTGAAAAAAATAGTGCACACAATTTTTTTCAAAACATTATTAAACCTTATTATTATATACTACGGGACTACTCGCGCACTAAAATTACGAGATAAATAAATACCTCGTCATCCCGACGTTTCGCCCGAGTTACATCGACCGTGGTCACGGGTAGACTGCCCACCCGTTCCAGTCTACCCGTGACCACAGTCGATGCAACTCGGCCGAAACGCCAATAGCAACAAAACATTTGACTAAAGTCATCTTTCAAAATCATCAGTGTGATGAACATTAGTGTTTGCTCTGTGTCTGGGTGTTATTTAGTTACTATCTATATAAGTATGTATTTAAAAATAAGGTATATGTAGTATATCAGTCTCTGGCAGCCATATCACAAGCTTTGCTTAGTTTGGGGTCAGAGGCCGTGTGTAAGATGTCCCATAATATTTATTTATTTATTTATTTTATTTATCTTTCCTAAATTTTCACAATATCTTAGTTAACTCTCAGTAACTCCACCATACGCCATTGCAAAGAGAAATTCTAAAATTCAGAGTCTTCAAAACAGTTGTGCAAACAATAAACACATTACTTACATTAAACTGCCCTCAATGCTACTAGTCTTTGTTTTAATTAATTTTACTTCTTTTCAAAGCGGTTCTCGAATAATAGTGCGTAAGTTAAAATTGTGTTGAACAAAGTCTGTAATTTGAATGATTTAGGTCATCATTATACCTACCTTGGATCTTTGCTTACTGTGAACGCAATGAATGTAAACTCTTTGGTAGAGTCATAAAAGTTAAGCAACGTTGGGCACGGTCTCTCTTCGGATGAGTGACCGAAGTCGGCTCTGTAGCTCCGTAGCTCGTTTAACTCGTAAAACTGTGGGACCTGGGGCCTTATTTTGTAAGCGCTCTGGCGTTCGGCTTCGCTTTTCCTCCCGCTCGCTCTCGCGGCGTGAGTAACTGGCGCGAGCAGGAGAAAAAGCGAAGCCGAACGTCAGAGCGCTTACAAAATAAGGCCCCTGCCCCCCTACCGCCTAAGCAATAGCAATCGTACCTAATAGCAATCGTTTATGACTTCATTTTAGTCATTTGGCACCGCCTATGTGACGTTAACCATGCATCAATTGCTTTGCGCGGATTGCGAAAGCAATCGTTGAATGAACAACTTTGATGGCTAACGTCACATAGGCGGTGCCAAATGACTAAAATGAAGTCATAAACGATTGCTATTACGATTGCTATTGCTTTAGGCGGTAGGGGGGGCCGCGGGCCGACCGCCTTACTCAAAGCTATCACTATTGCGATTACTATTGCTATTGCAATTCGCAAGCAATCGTAATAGCTTATCGGTACCGCCTACCATAGAAGTAATAGCTTTGGTGAGAATTGCTTATAGCTTTCACAGATAACCTGTGTTTTTGTAATCTGTGCTCTGACACATTCTGCGTTTTGTTTCCGCTAATTAGAATTGATTTGCAGAATGTTTTTTTATTTCTTATTTGCTCAATAATATGATTAAAAAATATTAATGATAAGAAAATAACATTTCAAATGAATTTCTTCTATAATATCTTCTATAATATAACTTATAATCAAAGTATACATGCGAATGGGATTTTTTAAAATTCCATGGCATATTCGCATAAATGAAACGCATTGACATTTGCATTTTTCACATTTTGATTTTTATTTGGAGGGAAACATGGGGAGCCAATAATGTACGACCCAAAATTCACGACATGATAATGTACAGCCTGATAGTGTATGGCGGTACCAAATCGAGCTGTCAATAGTACATTTTTGTAAAGTTGTTCATTCAACGATTGCTTTCGCAATCCGCGCAAAGCTATTGATAGCTGACATCACATAGGCGGTGCCAAATGATTAAAATGACGTCATAAACTATTGCTATTACGATTGCTATTGAATAGGCGGTAGATCCGCCGGTCGTTTTAACCGTCTAACCATGTCAGGAACTTTCAGGTGCCTTAGAAACTCTGACACCAGTCACACTATATGAAGTTACTTAGTAGAGTCCTATTGGGAAGGTTATTTGACACGTGAAAATATGGGTCCTGGTAATTTTATCCGTTTAACCATGACAGGCGGCTTAGAAACTCACGTGACAAGATTTTATTTTTTCAAAAATTAAAATGACCGACTTCACACGTGTACAGAATTCGCGAATATTTCGCATGGATCGATGTAACATTTTTCACATTATTGTTGATTTATCAAAAATGGCTCAGCCGATTTCAATAAAATTTAAATGGGACCAATTTCGAAGTATATTCTTTCCAATAAAACAAGAACTATTGAAATCGAACAGCTATGAAAAAAGTTATGCGGGGTTATACATAAATATTATTTGACACGTGTAAAAATGGGTCCCGGTTTTTTTAATCGCTTAACCATGTTAGGCGGCTCAGAAACTCTGACAACAGGGCTAGCCTACCTATACGAAGTTACTTAGTAGAGTGTTGGGAAGATTATTTCACACGTGTCAATATGGGACCCGGTTGTTTTAATCGTTTAACCATGTCAGGCGGCTGGTAAACTCTGACACGGCTAGCCCACCTATACGAAGTTACTTAGTAGAGTGTTGGGAAGATTATTTCACACGTGTCAATATGGGACCCGGTTGTTTTAATCGTTTAACCATGTCAGGCGGCTGGTAAACTCTGACACGGCTAGCCCACCTATACGAAGTTACTTAGTAGAGTGTTGGGAAGATTATTTCACACGTGTCAATATGGGACCCGGTTGTTTTAATCGTTTAACCATGTCAGGCGGCTGGTAAACTCTGACACGGCTAGCCCACCTATACGAAGTTACTTAGTAGAGTGTTGGGAAGATTATTTCACACGTGTCAATATGGGACCCGGTTGTTTTAATCGTTTAACCATGTCAGGCGGCTCGTAAACTCTGACACGGCTAGCCCACCTATACGAAGTTACTTAGTAGAGTGTTGGGAAGATTATTTCACACGTGTAAATATGGGACCCGGTTGTTTTAATCGTTTAACCATGTCAGGCGGCTCGTAAACTCTGACACGGCTAGCCCACCTATACGAAGTTACTTAGTAGAGTGTTGGGAAGATTATTTCACACGTGTCAATATGGGACCCGGTTGTTTTAATCGTTTAACCATGTCAGGCGGCTCGTAAACTCTGACACGGCTAGCCCACCTATACGAAGTTACTTAGTAGAGTGTTGGGAAGATTATTTCACACGTGTAAATATGGGACCCGGTTGTTTTAATCGTTTAACCATGTCAGGCGGCTCGTAAACTCTGACACGGCTAGCCCACCTATACGAAGTAACTTAGTAGAGTGTTGGGAAGATTATTTCACACGTGTAAATATGGGACCCGGTTGTTTTAATCATTTAACCATGTCAGGCGGCTCAGAAACTCTGACACCAGCGCTAGCCCACCTATACGAAGTAAATTAGTAGAGTGTTGGGAAGATTATTTCACACGTGTAAATATGGGACCCGGTTGTTTTAATCATTTAACCATGTCAGGCGGCTCAGAAACTCTGACACCAGCGCTAGCCCACCTATACGAAGTAACTTAGTAGAGTGTTGGGAAGATTATTTCACACGTGTAAATATGGGACCCGGTTGTTTTAATCATTTAACCATGTCAGGCGGCTCAGAAACTCTGACACCAGCGCTAGCCCACCTATACGAAGTAACTTAGTAGAGTCCTCTTGGGAAGGTTATTTCCATAATATAGATTTTTTTCACTTTATATTTATTTATTTACAAAACACATCTACATAAGTAATAATTATATTCTTACATTAAGCCCGATTGCAGAGGCACCATCGTAATTATATTAGCTAAATAGCATACTTCTGTTTCTTTTTCACTTTAGGCATTCGATAGAGAGAACGCTTTTTACGTTGCTATTAAATTTACGCTGGCGCCTCTGTAATCGGGCTTAGTATTACACTACAAGTTGTAAGTTAAACTTAGTTGCTTAAAAATATTTTTAAACGTTACAAAAAACAATGTAGGTAGGTACTTAGGTATATTAAATCTAAAGTAGAAAAATACTTAGCAACACCAAAAATTTGCTGTCTAATTATTAAAAGATTAGTTATTATTAAGGACCAACTAGCCTACGATGGAACGAACGCGTCTTTAGTACGTAAGTACCTAGGTATAGGTCGAATCATACAACTTGGCGGCTGCGATGTTAGCTACATGCTTTACTTTACCTATGTCCATGCCAAAAGCAAGTCAATCCGTAGCTCCGTTGCTGCGTGAAAGAGGAACAAACCAGTAAACCTATAAAATACGCTTTCGGATGTTTTTTTAAATATTTTGGGACATCTTACACACGGCCTCTGACTCCAAACTAAGCAAAGCTTGTGATAAGGTGAAATAGCCAGTTCACGACCACTTAGTGGACCACTTAGTGACATTTTTCACTGTAGTGTATAGTTATATAGTTCCAATTCAAATAATACTTAGAAATTTTAGAAAAAAACCTTAAATAATTGAACAAACAAAAGTTTTATTGTATTTTATGTCAGTAAGTATAAAATAAATAATGATTTATCAAAATTGTTTAGTTCCCGTCCACATGTGGTCAGTTTGCGTCCGACATTTTCGTTAGTTGACGTCCACTCAAAAGCCATTGAAAAATAAGCCTTAGGCTATGTTGTTAAGGTCGTAAATAATAACAGCATCAAATAATCATGTTTGAATGACATTTTATTTTAGTTATCTAATCTTATTCATTCAATTATTTTAATAATATTTATTATTCATCTATTCACTCTTATTAAGTAATTGTAATAATAGTTTTTAGTCATTTTTGTATGGCATTAAGATACGTGGTCGTTAGTTAACAAATTGCCGACCACCAAAATAATGCTTTATGAAGTGTTTCCATTTAATGGAATAATACTTAATCCACACATTTTGCTGGTCGCATTATAAACCACGTCCTAAAAATCAAACTGACAAAGACCTAAATGCCGTACGATTAAGTATCAGTTATAAAATGTATGAACAAGTTCGATGGGAAATAGTCATTTGCCGACCATTTAGTCGTAGAATGATGCTTGCCTGATTTTAGTAGGTAGGTTAGTTTGCCGAACACCTATTATTTTAATTGAAAGTGTATAATTTACATTAAAATGACCCTTTAGGGGTAAAAACGTGTTTTCCTATACATTCCAAGCTACATTTGGAAGCGTGAATCTCGACAAAAACGTGTTTTACTTTCAGTTGAAAAAGTGTGCTCTCAGTACTTTTTTCGTAAACTTGTGCAACCACTTCCGACACGTCCACTATGGGTCTGGTTCACAGGCAGTGCATCACGTATCAGAAGCCAAATCACAGTGTCGCGGAGGGGAAGCGACATACCAAAGTATCGTTCAAAAACCAAAACGAACTTTGGCGCGCTTTTATTTAACTATGTATTTATAGTGGTTTTATGAAAAAGTGGTCGTGAACCGGTGGTGGTCGGCAAACTGACCATTTCACCCTATGGCTGCCAGAGACTGATATACTACATTATTCTTATTTTTAAATACATACTTATATAGATAGTAACTAAATAACACCCAGACACAGAGCAAATATTTATGTTCATCACAATATTTGCCCTAGTTGGGGATCGAACCCACGCCTCTTTGATCCAAAAGTTAGGGTCACTAACCACTGAGCCACCGAGGCAGTCATTTAAAATAAACATCAGTAAGGAAAGGTTAAAGATACCGTCGTCGTTTCAGCCATTGGACGTCCACTGCTGGACATAGGCCTTACCTATAGATCTCTAATAAGACCTGTTAGAAGCGAATCGCATCCAGCGCGAACCTGCGGTCTTGATGAGGTCATCCGTCTACCCTGTGGGTGGACGTCCTACGCTGCGCTAGCCGGTACGTGGTCTTCACTCGAGAACTTTTCGATCCCATCAGTCATCAGTAATAGATAGGTAGTGGTAGTTATAATTAATATGCATCGTCGATTTACAGGGTTATCTCTAATCAATTAGCATCCTTTTAGGGGCTTATTCTGTACATCAAAACTAACAACTTTTGTTCTGCGACTTTTGTCAAAATTCAAAAAAACAGCTGTTCCATAGGTACATTTGGTCGCGGGTGAACGATATTTTTCTATGGAACACCATTTTTTTTAGTTTTGACAAAAGTAGCAAAACAAAAGTTGTTAGTTTTGATGTACAGAATGAGCCCCTAAAAGGATGCTAATTGATTAGAAATAACCTTGTATATCGACGTTAAGTAGGTACATATTAATTATAACTACCTATAGATATATTATTGTCCTATACTAAGCCAAGAGGGGTTGATTAAGCCCATAATTATGTAATATATAATACCTACCATTCAACTTTTACCATGGGGTCAACTTAAAATTCGAGAAAAAAATCAGCAATCAGTACATAAATTGCAACTGGAATCGATAAAATGTATGAGAAGGCAGATTTTTCCTCGTATTGGCTCCGTAGTAAAATGATTCACATCACAGAACGTAGCCGTGGCAGAAGATAGCCCTGGCAGAAGATAGCCGTGGCAGAAGATAGCCGTGGCAGAAGATAGCCGTGGCAGAAGATAGCCGTGGCAGAAGATAGCCGTGGCAGAAGATAGCCGTGGCAGAAGATAGCCGTGGCAGAAGATAGCCGTGGTGGTCAAGAGGTAGTGACACCCGCCTTACAATCGTAAGGTCGTGGGTTCAAATCCCCGGTCCCGTACCAATGAGTTCTTTGGAATTGAAGTACGGAATTTAACACCACTGGCTTTTCGGTGAAGGAAAACATCGTGAGGCAACCTGCATACATCCGTAGAAGAAATTCGATGGCGTGTGTGAATCCACCAACCCGCACTGGGCCAGCGTGGTGGAAATGGCCCAATCATCCTTCGCGGGTAGGCCTACATCCTGCAGTGGACTATTAAAAAGGCTGGTAGGTACAGTACATCACAGAACAGCGAAGTCCACATCGCCTGCTTTTGACTAAGTATCTACACTAGTTTTGAATAGCTCTGTATAGCATATACCTATTGTGCTTAGACTTAGTCCTTAGGTATCCATGCCGGTGTAACAATGTGGTGCCTAGGTAAATAGCACAAGCTTCTAGCGTTACGCGGTTTCAAAACCACAATAAGCACCTTGGTACCTACCTACCTACTGTAAAGAGCATTAAAGTATTACAAAATAATAGCTGTGATATCTCTGGGTAGATATAGTTATAATTCATAAAATACTACGTATGCCTGTGAAATACCTACTACGTAAGCAATTCGATTTTTTAACTCATGAGCAACGAGATGAGCTATGTGTACCTGTATATTATTCAATTACATGATGTTGAGAGGCACTTATGCCCAATGCATTTGCATTCATTATCATAGATTAGCACAGATAGAACAAAATATAGACATAGATTATGTATTTAATGTTTTACGATAGAGGTGTCTAAAAAAGTCATATTCTGAGATAGAGGAGTCTAAAAAGTCATGTTTAAGTTCGTAATAGGTATAATTATACCTAGATATTAAGCACGATTACAGAGGCGCCATCGTAATTATAAAGCGTAGTTCTGTTTCTTTTTCACTTTAGGCATTCAATAGAGAGAACGCTTTTTACGTTGCTATTTAATTTACGCTGGCGCCTCTATAATCGAGCCTATAATATTATTATACTTACTTTTTTTTGGTTAAGTTCAAGTTAGGTACCAATGACAAAAACTTAAGTAAGTTCGTATAGGCCGGTTGGCTAGCCCTGGTGTCAGAGTTTTTAGGCCGCCTGAAGGCCTCTGACTTGGCTAAACAATTAAAACAACCGGGACCTACAATTTGACGTGTCATCCACGTGTCATCCGAGACACGGTAGCTCTCAGTTGAAAATTGCCACCCGCGGTCACCCATCCAAATACTGACCGTGCGGAACGTTGCGATCGCTGACAAACACCTAATCAAACTACGCTATAACTAGGTAGGAATGTTATAAATTAAAATTAAACTTACCTACAATGAAAAACCCAGTAATAGCACACAGGAATCCTCCTACTTTTACTTCCTCATCGACCTGGCATTTTTGTCCTACATTCCTATAAACAAAACCACAAAACAAAACTAAGAGAAGTTGTTACAGAAAATAAAATTTCCCGCTCTTTTCTTTTTTTTTTTTGAAATTGGACATTAATTGAACATTTCCAATTAACATTTCCTTGCATAATTGCATCGCACAAAATTAAATCAGAAATAACGAATCAAGCTTCTTTAATTTTATTTTCTTTATTTTGAGTACCTATTACAATAATTTCAAGCCGTATCAAAATAATTATGACTAAAATATTTGTGATAAAATATGCTAGGCTAAAATTAATAAAAAATAGACGTATTAATTTAATGTCACCTGTGACTGTCACCATGACATCTACACTGTCGCTGTCAAAAGTGGTGATCGAATTTGTGCTACCAGGTTGAATAGTTTTCCTATAACTTTGGGGAAATGTAATGTACGAAAAGCAAGGGCCAAACGTTAGGGAACATGGATCTCGAAATCTGGGTTAGCCCCATAGTCAAAGTTGATAATAATAATGGTCTTAATCAGATTCAGATTCAGATTCAGATTTTTATTGACCTTATAACAATGTTGCGTTATATTAGGTAAGTCATAAGTTACAATTCTTAAAATTTCACATATAATTTCAAACTTAATATTCTAAATATATTTAACTTAAAATAACAATTCTATTAATAATCAACGAATTCAATAAAGCATAAATAAAATAATGTCAAAAAAATAAATTGGGTATAAAATTATTACAAAGAAATATTTTTTTTACATTCAGAAATATGTCAATATGAATAAATTAAATTAAACAGTCCACATAATAAAATAAAAACTAAAATTCAAACGAAGATTCAGTTAGTCTAATTGTCATAAAGTCATCTAGCTTGCAAAATGCATTATTCACAAAAAAATGTTTTAATTTTTATTTTAAAGTCACGAAAAGATAAATTCCTGATGGCCACTGGTAACTTATTATACATAAATAATTTATTATACACACCTTGTTTTTGAACTTTGCTAAGTCTTACTCTGGGCAGAACCAGTCTATCTTTATTTCTTAAGTTTCTACTAAGGGTATCCATTAATCTGGGATATTTTTTATCTTTTTCACTATGAATCTCTAGTAAACTTTTATATATATATAGAGATATGACTGTCATAATCTAATTTTAAAAAAAATATTTTTTTGCTGACATTCTTTTTTTAATTCCGTTTATAATTCTTATGGATCGTTTCTGACATTTAAGCAGAATTTTAATGTCTACACCATTGCCCCACGTAGTTAATAATAATCTCCCATTTCGATTGGCTAATTAAATAGTACAGTGAAGCCAATCAAAATAACAACCCAAACCCAACATCAGTGAGCAGCTCGCTCATTCATGATGGGTTTGGCTTGCATTAGTAAATAGAATCCATAAATAGCTATAGGTCGAATCATACAACTTAGCAACTGTAATGTTAGCTACAAGCTACAACTGCTACAAGTAGTGGATAGGATAATTGTATGATTTGACCTATACTTCCTAAATCCAGAAATCGATAAGTGCTCTACGTGTGTAATATTATTACATCTTTAGGATATTATTGGGGTTGCCTCCATACTATACTACTGTACTGTACATCTATTCTGGTATGTTTGCGGATGCCAAGACAGATGGTTTTGATGCAATTATTCGCGAAAAAAATATCTCTTTACTGAAGAGGGTGAGAGGCAGCCAAAATAGCATTTTAAATAATATTAGCGAGAAGTACGATTGTTCAATTCTATAACATTGGATAAAAACTATAATACCAGGTACAAATAAAGCGTATCAAATTGGGTAAATGTGCCAGCTGTCTGGTTAATTAAAACAACTGTTGATCTCGTTAAAATAAAAATAATAAATTTAATCTCTATTAAAGAAAAACTTAACAACTGTAATTTTAAAAGATTGTTACCTATTCGTATTAGGTATATTACTTATTTTGTTTCATTTAAATGCTAAAATTTTGTAAGCTGTACCTTAGTTTAAGTTTATAGCTATGTAATATTATACTACAATTATGTAGGATGTGGAGCTGTGTTATCTCAAACAAAGTTTATATTATTATAAATTATTATTATTTCACTTTTACTTAATCTACAATGGGCAAATTTTCAAATCATATCTGGCAATCACATTAGTTTATCATTATTCGCGATCCGTGCGCGTGATACGATTCTTGGAGTTTGTTTTTGTGAAATAAACTGATGAATTGATCCAAAAATGTATATTTACGAGCTACCGTTCGAAATAAACAAAGAGTTATGTCGTTTACTCGACATGGATGATTATTGGAAGAAGCTCGCGGGTCGCCAAATGCAATATTCACCGTTTGATATCAACGTAAGTACTTTATTTGGGGTTTTCCCTGGTGAAGATTTTAATTTTACGGCTTTCCGAATACCTGTGACGCAAATTGGTTTATTTGCGTTACCTAGGCAGAGACATCTTCTAGCTCTTAAGCTTTGGCTATCTGCTTATAAGCATACTTTCTAAAAGTAACAATTAAATAGAAACTTTTATACTAAGTTCGTGGTTACGTTTATGCTAATTGTGGTTGAGGAAGCTCTTATGTCAGCATAACACGTAAAATATATTTAAATATATAATTATGTCTAAAGGTGTGTTCGTGTTGGGCTCGATGGCATTTTAGCATTAGCAAAATTAGCATTGATGTATACCGTTCCGTTTAGGAATTTCCATCCTTTCGCCAATACGCCAATAATGCTACTTTTACTCACTACCCAAAACAAACGCTAACCTTTTATGTCAAAAAACAATCACAAAGAACCCAACGGTAAACGGAAACAGTCAAAAATGACCCTTTTGCTCACACATTCTCAATACTAGTGCTGAATGTGATCATTGTTGGCATTTTTAACTGTTAATTTTGCCATCAGTAGGCTACCTGAAGACTACCAATGCTACATTAAGAATGAACATAATATAGTTTATTGAGAATAGTCCTACCTAAAAATATCTGTTTGTGTCTATGTCACTTGAAAACCAGTTTCCAATTTTGGGTAGAGACTAATTTCACTTACATGATGACTTCACTGATTTAATCATGTTCTTGTTTACAAATTTTTGCTTGATTGACTGAATAAGGTTTATCTAGGAAAAGCTGGTCTGAGACACAATCATTTATTTATTTATTTTTAATACCAAAAATGGCACAGTAGGTACCACTTACATTAGTTACAATAATTTATATTTATACTTGTTTACGATGTGAAGTTAGCTACAGCTGCGGTGCTCATGTCGCCTCTTGGAGAGTGTGGCGGCACCATAAAATATGCAATCATCATCATCATCAGCCTGTGTCAACCCACTGCTGAGTATAGGCCTCCTCTCTCTTGCACCATTGTGCCAACTTAGAACATGAATAAATATAGAGATAACACCAATTAACATTACTTGATATTACCTACTTTTACAATCCTCTGAGCTATGGTGGTGACTATAGAGAAACGTAGTTCTCGTTGTGAATGCATTATTAAAACACTTATAAATCCGCAAACATTCAATATATTTTCAGGAGAAAATCAACATTTTTATATTACATGACAACCAAAGCAACAACCAACTAAGAAGTTTCATGCGAAACTCATAGAACCTTATATTATATTATTATTATATATTCATTTATTATCTTAAATCTAAGTTTTTTTACAATATTTATATAAAAGAACAAAATACTATAAAAAAACCTAAACCTAGAGTGCCGCCGGCAGCGGGGCGGGGCTCAAGCTACCGGTGGTTGGGCCTACAGAGAGAGGAACCTTCTAACAATGCGCGCTGTGTCCAGAACGACCGCCTTCTGTATCTGACCCTTGACCCAACCGTCTAGCGAGAGCCTCTTAAGGTGGTGGTCGAGACTCTTCGCTGTTAAGCCGTTTACCGAAACGACTATTTTATATTATTATTATTATTGCCTTTTTTGCTGATTGTTTAATTTTTTTTTGTTATTTTTTTTTTTTATTTTTTTTTTTATTTTATCGTGCGATGTCAAGTTTTTGTCATTTATTATCATTATAAAATTCAATCATGCTGTCATGTTTAATTATTATTATGTATATAATTTTTTTTTTGTTTTTTTCGTCTTTTATGTTTTGTTATTATTTTCCATTTACTTATTAATATTCTATGACATCAATAACACTAATTGTTACTCCTTATTTTCAACTTTCAGCTTGCCTTCTGGCATAGGCCTCTTCCTGGGACTTCCATTTTCTTCGATCTTGTGTCATTTGTTTCCAATTAGAACCACCAACTTTTCTGAGATCATATTATATACTACGGGACTAATCGCGCACTAAAATTACGAGATAAATAAATACCTCCTCATCCCGAAGTTTCGGCCGAGTTGCATCGACCGTGGTCACGGGTAGACTACGGGTATTTTAGTGCGCGATTAGTCCTGTAGTATATAATATAATGTGTTCAAATCGCAAAAGTTTAAAAACAACACTCATAGAACCTCTTTTCATTTAACACACCTTCTTGAGTTTTGCAGGAAAATCACTTTAACTTACTATTAACACTATTGTAAACATAAATTCGTTAATAAACATTTAACAATCCTCGCATTGAATGAAATTTATTTTTGCCTAATGACTTTGTTAGAATGTCTGCTAATTGATCATTCGTACTGATCTTCGTTACATTTATTATCCCTTTCTTTCCGTAGTCATTAGCAAAATGATAGCTAACATCAATGTGTTTCGAATTTTTACAAAATTTACCGTTTTTGGAAAGGGAGATGGCACCACTATTATCTTCATAGTTTCGTAGTTCTCGTCGTGAATGCATTATTAAAACACTTATAAATCTGCAAACATTAAATATATCATTGAAGTATAATACACTATATTATCAGGAGAAAATCAACATTTTTATATTACACTAGCTTTTACCCGCGGCTTCGCCCGCGATATAATTTAATTTATAATTATCTTGTCAAAAAATATGGTAACTAAAACAGTAAGTGCGCCACAAAATATTACCCCAATTCAATGTGAAACGGTACACAAATATTGTAGCAAATAATCATTTGAAACCCAGAAAACAGCCAATCTCAACTAATTAGTTTCGTCATCGTTATCATCCGCAGCTTTCTTTAACGCACTGTTGGGTATAGGCCTCTCTCTTGCAGTGCCATCTGCCTCGGCTCTTTGCCGGTCGTGGCCAGGCTCGACCGGCGGTATTGATGATATCGTCGAGATAGTCGACCCACCTTGCTGCCGCGCCGCACATAGCTGAGCGCTCTCACCTTTTCAAGTACTCTAGTTGACCAGCTTGGTCACCACCGTCTTTCTTGGTCAAGAAGCGCTGATCGAATTGGTTGCCACGCCATTGTAAACGCCAATATCGCAGCCGTACTCGAACCGAATGGGTTTGCGCGTGGTGATGGCAAAGGGCCTGACGGTATGAAGCTGGTCCCATGGAAGTGTAGACGGCCCTTAGTATGGGACGCTACTTGTGTCGATACTTTGGCGCCGTCAGCGGAGCAGCACAAACGGCGCAAATATGCTAACCTCGGCAGTGGTTACATATTTGTGCCGTTTGAAATTGAGACATTGTGCGCGTCTTGGCCGGGAGCTCATGTTGTTTTCAAAAGTCTTTCTGAGCGTCTGGTGTACCCGCCGCGTGATCAAAATGCTGGTGTTTATTTGGCTCAACGTATAAGCAGCATTGCCAAGCTGATTCGCAATGCTGCCAGCATACTGGGCACGCTGCTAACTGGCAGTGGGCTTGAGCATTTAGAATATCTTTAGACCTTCAACGGTCTGTGAATGATCCAATTGCTTGTTATGTAGTAGTAGTTTATGAAGTTTTACATTATAAGTCTGTATTTAGTGGTAGTTAATAAAGGCACTTGCTCTATTAAAAAATCAAGTACCTTGCACCTTGTCACTGTTCAAACCTAACCCGATATCAAAATACCTTATATTTATAAATGCTTCTGTTGATTAAGATAAGGTTAGAGTGTACCCGCCCACAGGTTCCCGCCTTGTCGTGGCAGGAGAACTTAGTAGCCGAGGCTTATGGGCGGCACGGGAATCCCAGGGAGAGCCGTTTCTCTGGGTTTTTTCTGAGACAGCTGAGAAGGCGGCGCTCGAGGTCTCCCGACTCTTTTTGGTCTTTTCCCCCTAGGCAGTTTAGAAGTTTGCACTCGAGGTTGGGCCGCTTTTCTGGGGTTTTTAAATATAGCAGCTGAGAGGCCGGCAAGTTGCGTGCCTCATGAGGAGTGCCGCAACTGAGCCGGGATGCACTTTTATCACTGTTCAATCCTAACCAAACCAACAGAAATTTATGTTCGTGTCAAGATCACAACTAAGAATCAAGGTAATAACCTTAGTGTCAAGATATTCATACTCATGCCATACTACTTTTAAAAATCAAGTCGATCCGTTTCTTCGTATATTAGCATGGATTCTGTACCATAAAGGTAGAATAAAGAAATATGTTTAACCTCTAATGGTGGTATATTTAAAAATATTTTTAATGTCAGACGAAATGACGGCCCAGTATTAAACGTCATTGTAATATGTAGCATGGCAAAGGGAAAACTATTTTATCCAATTTTAATATCAGTTGTAATTGTCAATTCATACTTTATTTCCTCTTCGAGGAGCTATAATGGTGAAAAGACAATTCGTCCCTTTGCTATGCTAAGCGAGACATTTATAAAAGTCTGCAGTCAATGTATGTCACCTGTCATCTAATTACGTTTTGTGAATCCATGTTAGGCCCAATCAACCCAATTATGAACGCGCCATCGTAAATTTAATAGCAACGTAAAAAGTGTTCTCTCTATCGAATGCCGAAAGTGAAAAAGAAACAGAAATAGTCTAATTAACTGTTATAATTACGATGGTGTCTTCAAAATTGGACCCTTTAGCGTCGTTGTGATAGGTGACAGTTTTGCTAACGCAAGATTTTGTCCTATCCTACGGGAATTATGCAATTTTCGGGATAAAATGTAGCATATGTCCTTTCTCAGGCTCTAGACTATCTGTGTACCAAATTTCATTGAGATCGGTTCATACAGACAGACAGATAGACATACAGAGTTACTTTCGCATTTATAATATTAAAATAGTAAGGATAATAATAATTATATTATCAGTATGATGATATCCAAGGACTGCTCGTCGATTGATTTGACAGATATTCGATCGACAGTTGTTTATTTTGACATTCTTGCAGCGCACGCTCAGTAGCTCGCAGATGGCAAAATTTTCCTACTTACTCAACATTTATCGTTATATTTTGGACAATTCACAAAATATCTTTATAAATTGTAGCCTATGTGTTATTCTGATGTATAAGCTATATTATTGCAAAGTTTCATCTCAATCCGTTCAGTAGTTTTTGCGTGAAAGAGTAACAAACATCCATACATCCATACATCCATCCATCCATCCATCCATCCATCCATCCATCCTCACAAACTTTCGCGTTTATAATATTAGTAGGATGACAACCAAAGCAACGACCGACTATCGACCTTAAATATAACTTAAATAGAAGTTTTCATGCGAAACTCATAGAACCTCTTTTCATTTAACAGTGATGTCGGTCCTTTGACTAGGATGGAATAATAATTTTTTTATTATAAACCCTTTTATGTTGACTTTTTATTTGTTAGTAATAAAGGTGACAGGTAGATGCTTGGAATGTTCACAGAATATAGTTAAATATTCACTTAAAAATAAATAATTAAACTGCAATATAAAAATATTTTATGAGGCTCCCATATAAGCCGTGGTGGTCCAGAGGCACCCGGTGACCCGCCTTACAATCGTGAGGTCGTGGGTTCGAATCTTGGTCCCGTACCAATGATTTCTTTAGAATTTATGTGCGGAATTTCACACCACTGGCTTTTCGGTGAAGGAAATCATCATGAGGCAACCTGCATACGTCTGTAGAAGAAATTCGATGGCGTATGTGAATCCACCAACCCGCACTGGGCCAGCGTGGTGGATATGGCCCAATCACCCTTCGTGGGTAGGCCTACGTCCTGCAGTGGACTACTAAAAGGCTAGTACAGTAGGTACATATAAGAAACATGTTTTTTTTGCGCAGTATTAATAACGGCAACAGAAAAATGCTTGAAATATTCGCAGAATGTTTAGTTGTATTTTCACTTCAAAAATAAATAATTCAATTAAAATAAAATATATAAAGGAGGCTACGGCACGGAACCCTTCGTGCACGAGTCCGACCCGACCTTGGCCGATTATTTACCCTTTTTATGCTGACTTTTTTATTTTTTAATTTTTTTTAAGTATTACTTTATTGTTATATCATGTGATTTCACGTTACTGCATTGATTGTCTTATTAGTTTTTGGATGGAATAATTTTTTTTTGTAGGAAATACAACAACAAGCCGCACGTAACTGTAACAACTCTCCGACCCACCAGCTGTTCATGAGATGGGGCCAATTGAACCACCGAGTCGAAGAACTATTCATACTGCTGTACCACATGAAACACGTACCAGCGCTGAGATGTCTCTTGCCATTGGTTGATAACCGCTTCCACAGGCTCTTGAACAAACTGGACAGCAAGAATGGATTCGTGCAGAGAGAAAATGATGGTATGTTATTCTTATATCCTTGAAATAAATACCCACAGCCCTGCATGGCCACGCAGTACGTAATACGCGCTAGGGCTGCCTGCCTGGTAGGTAAATATTAAATCTCACGCTTACTTATTACAAATCCACACGTTCGTTCGTTTGTCTATGGGCGTTATTAATAAGCTCCAAGTAGCACAACAAGCTATGGAGAGGGCTATGCTCGGAATCTCTCTGCGAGATCGAATCAGGAATGAGGAGATACCTACGTAAAAGAACCAAAGTTACAGACATAGCCCAGCGAATTGGCAAGTGTCAATGAGCAGGGCTCATAGCGCGGAGAACTGATGACCGATTGGGTCGAAAAGTTCTCGAGTGGAGACCATTCACCGGCAAGCGCAGCGTAGGACGTCCACCCACAGGGAGGACGGATGACCACATTAAGACCGCAGGATCGCGCTGGATGCGGTCTTACCAACCGGTCTTATTGGAGATCTATAGGGGAGACCTATGTCCAGCAGTGGCCGTCCTATGGCTGATGGACGGATGTGTTCCCCTGTGACTGTTGTGTACCGAGTGTGTAACTAACTCCGAGGCGCGGAGGTATGATTTGCGTTCGAACCGTTTGGTATGAAAACGAAATACTGTTAGATATCATTGCTGTGCCTATGATACTTCCTGATCTTTGAACTGTATCCAAGCAAAAACTCGAGTTAACCCGTTGCTCTGTTGCTGCGTGAAAGATTAAAAACAAATCAATGACGCAACAGACATTATTTCGGTTTTATAACATTAGTTACAATTTGACATTATTATATATTACTAGTTTTTCCCCGCGGCTTCGCCCGCATACGCAATATATCATTATAATTTATAGCTTATGTGTTATTCTGATATATAAGCTATATTATTGCAAAGTTTCATCTCAATCCGTTCAGTAGTTTTTGCGTGAAAGAGTAACAAACATCCATACATCCATCCATCCATCCATCCATCCATCCATCCTCACAAACTTTCGCGTTTATAATATTAGTAGGATGTACGTCAGTTAAAATATAATTATAATAATCAAATGGAGTTTTTGGCGGGAACGCGGAAAAATCATGTCGCCTCATTGTATTATTTTAAACTTGTGTTTTTATCAGTTATGATTAGTGAAAAATGGTGGTGTTTCGTTGATTATGAGCTGATTTACGTGCATGAGTGTAGGAAAGTGATATAATGTGACGTATCATGTTGTTCCATGTTGTTACCATAACTCCATAGACGCCTCTAGTAAAGTCTCCACTGCTTTACTAAGGTATGACTTGGACTATGATTGGACTTGACCGCGACTTTATTGGACTATGACGAGACTACGACAGTGACTGTTTTGATAAAATATCAAAAATAATAAAACTTATTACTTGACACTGGCAAATGCACAATAATGCGACGCCAAAACTAAGAAGAAGAAGAAGAATAATCAAATAAATAAAATAAATAAATATTTGGGGACATCTTACACACGGTCTCTGACTCCAAACTAAGCAAAGCTTGTGATATGGCTGCCAGAGACTGATATACTGTGGATTTACTACATAACATCTTTTTAAATACATAGATAGTACCTAAATGACACCCAGACACAAAGCAAACACCAATGTTCATCACATAAATGGTTGCCCTGGGTGGGGATCGAACCCACGCCTCTTTGAACCAGGAGTTAGGGTTACTAACCACTGAGCTACCGAGGCAGTCGAATTATGTCAGTAATATTTTTATTACACAGTTAATTTTGTTTTTTCCTCATATCATGATGTAAATGAAGTTAGTAGTTATAACAAACTAGTTTTCTGAGTATTGTGATAAGCTGCAAGTGATGAATTTCCAGAAATACCTATACAGGGTTATTCAAAAAGAGTATATACCCAAGGGAGTGATTATTCAGTATTATGATTAACTTTTAGTGACGCCAATACAGAATTAAAAATTAAATCATTTGTCTCATACAAAATTGTTACTCGGAATCAACAAAATGAAAATATTTTTGACCGACGAACCGGAGGAGGAACTCAATTCGACGCGTATATATTTTTTATGTATAACTACGCATGACTTTTTTCATAGTAGTCCGATTTCAATAATTCTTTTTTTATTGGAAAGAGGATACTTTGAAATTGGTCCCATTAAAATTTTATTGAAATCGGCTCAGCTATTTTTGATAAATAAACAATAATGTGAAAAATGCTACATCGATCCGTGCGAAATTTTCGCGAATTCTGTACACAGGTGAAGTCGGTCATGCTATTTTTTGCAAATAATAATCTTGTGTGAATCCCAGGCTGACCCCATTGTAAAAGTTGTTTGTATATGTCTGCCTCTGGCTTCATAACACGCATCGTATACCTACTATTTTTCATATTAATACAAATTTTTTAGTGAAGTTTTTAGTTTTTGTATACTTAAAAGCCTAGTTTTTGCTTAAAAATATGGCTTTTTGACCGACGAACCACCGGAGGAGGTATACAATTCGACGCGTATACGAGTATATGTTTTTTTTTATGTATAACCACGCATAACTTTTTACATAGTGGTTCGATTTCAATAATTCTTTTTTTATTGGGAAGAGTATACTTCGAAATTGGTCCCATTAAAATTTTATTAAAATCGGCTGAGCCATTTTTGATAAATCAACAATAATGTGAAAAATGCTACATCGATCCGTGCGAAATATTCGCGAATTCTGTACACGGGCAAAGAAGATAGAATAATACTACGTATAGAACGGCCACTCGTTACCCCCCACCCGTTTGAGTCTTCCTCACTTCCACCCCGCGTCAGGACACGATTTACTACTCTGCGCGCGGGCTGCACAGGCCGCTGTAAATACCCGTGTAGCGTTCGTGCGTATGTGTAGTGTCTGTGAATAAATATAGTGTTGTGTGCGTAAGACAGCAGATTTTGTATGAAGATGCGGAGTGTCCGGGCTGTGACACAGGTGAAGTCGGTCATGCTAATTTTTGTAAAAAATAATCTTGTTGGCTTATAACGTTACAGTCATAGAAAAAACTAATAACCCTAGCGACTGAAGTGTCATTACATGAAAAAAAAAACATTCAAATCGGATATTATTTAGCGGTAGACAACAGCCAATCTAGAATTTGAGAAATAACACTCAGCTTTGTTGTACACTGGATTCCGAGTTGCAAGTTCTAATGGAACAGCAGATTCTTTCTCTGGAATAAGCTAGTAGACTAAATTACTTGGTTAATTATATACTTAATCCTTTATTTGGTAGAGATTTTTTTTTAGATTATAAAAAAAATATCCTCATACATCTGTTTATTCATCTTTCAGGAGGCCTAAAAAAATTATGAAAAAGTTCTAAATCTTTTAAATTCGCGACTGTCGTATAATCACTTTGCCAAAATTTTTAGTGACATAGTAATTATTTTTTAGTGATTAGTGATAGGCAATCAAAACATATTTTGCTCATCTTCTAAATCTTTTAAATTCGCGACTATCGTATAATCACTTTGCCAAAATTTTTAGCGACATAGTAATTATTTTTTAGTGATTAGTGATAGGCAATCAAAACATATTTTGCTCATCTTCTAAATCTTTTAAATTCGCGATTATCGTATAATCACTTTGCCAAAATTTTTAGTGACATAGTAATTATTTTTTAGTGATTAGTGATAGGCAATCAAAACATATTTTGCTCATCTTCTAAATCTTTTAAATTCGCGATTATCGTATAATCACTTTGCCAAAATTTTTAGCGACATAGTAATTATTTTTTAGTGATTAGTGATAGGCAATCAAAACATATTTTGCTCATCTCCTACAGAAAATTTTAGTGGACGGTTTGCTAAAGTTCGCTTATGGCCATAAGCGAACAAATGTTTTATAGTAATGTGAAATATATTTCCTCAAATATAGAATCGATCGATTTTGAATAAATATGCTTTTCGAAGCTGTGGATTTTTTTAAAGTTATTGTATCTGAGGTGTCACAAAATCAAATTAAGGGTTAGTATCTATTTTATCCCAAAAAACCTTTATTTTAATAAAATATCAAAATTGACATGACGTATTTTGTATTTATAAAGAAAAGTTTAATTTTATCTCGAAAACGCGAAGTGTCATGGCGTCTTGAATGACGTCACAACCCGTCACAGTCACAGTTTAAACATCAACTGCTACGATGATCAAGAAGATTGTACAAGAAGTATTTGATTATTTATGTAAATCCAAACTTCTTGACGATGATGTTTCGCGGGTCGTGACGTAACACTTTCTGATTGGTGTTCGCTGTCACGTGACTTAATATCTATTTTGTTAGAAATTATTTTCTAAAAATATTAATGATCTTTAATTTTTATGAGATATAGTTTTGTTTTTTCTTATCTACATTAATTCTTAATTAATTCATATAGAAACTATAATACAAACAATTTGTTAAGTGGACTCAAGTCTATTCCGGATTGGCCCCACAGTAAAAGTTATTCATAATGTTGATCTGAATCACCTCCTTTCGGCTTAGTATGTCAGTTCTAGATAACCCTGTACATCGGATGTAAAGATCAGTTTGGTTACATACATACCTAATTGTAATTAGGTATTAGGATGATAAACTTTGCTCTGAAATTATCCGTTATGAATCCTAAAATGTGTTTGTTCTCTCTGTCACGCAGCAACTGACCAAAGTATTGATTTGATTTTTTGCTTGAATATATTTTAACGGTCCGAGAGTATCATAGGCGAAATAATATATTTTACTTAGGGCCGCTTGCGTAACACGTGGCTTAAAATCTTATTTAACTAAATACATTTAACTGGTTAAACGCTCTTAACGCTAAGCACATTTATAGTGGCCTTGCACAAGGCGCTCCAGATGCTGTTTAACTAAACTTTTTTAACACGTGCCTAGACCGTCCCTCGCGTTCCGTTTCATGTATTGAATTGTATTTCCTGTCAAGCCACCGTCAAGCACGTCTAAGCGCGCATAGTTTTGACTAAAGATTTGCGTGAAACAAATATCTCAACTTGTTCTCTTATTGGTTTGTGAATTGCTCTAAAGAGAGCAGAAGACCAATTACAATATAGCTGAATATACCACGTTCGTTTTTTCGGATTCTGTTCAGCCCCCCTACCGCCTAAGCAATAGCAATCGTAATAGCAATCGTTTATGACTTCATTTTAGTCATTTGGCACCGCCTATGTGACGTTAGCCATCAAAGTTGTTCATACAACGATTGCTTTCGCAATCCGCGCAAAGCAATTGATGGCTAACGTCACATAGGCGGTACCAAATGACTAAAATTAAGTCATAAACGATTGCTATTACGATTGCTATTGCTTAGGCGGTAGGGGGGCAGTTCTGTTGAGATTATTTTTGCAAATGAGTCAAATGGCGAGAAATCGTGCACCGAACTAAATAAGATCAGTTCTTATCTATAGAATTTATGCAACTGTATGTTATTTAATAATAAATATTATCGGGTCCAAGCAAACTGCTCAAATTAAACAGTGTGACCTACAAATGGCATGGGCATCATTTTTTCACATCACCATTACACATTAGACAGACAATAGACATACAATACAATAAACCTTAAAATAATGAAAGACATGCAAAAAACTTGTTACAAACAAAAATATTTAGTCATAAATGCACACTGTTCCCAAATGCGGCGAACAGCTGGTCATTCAAGATGGCGCTAAACGAATTTAACTCCGCTAAACAGCCATTTTGGAGCGTTTAAATTTGACAGTTCGGTAAATACGTTTAAGAATTGGTTTTTTGTTGTGCAAGACACTAAACGTGATTAACTCCTTAAATGTGTTTAGGAGAGCAGCTAAACGCATTTAGTGAACGTTATGCAAGCGGCCCTTAATTATTCTTCTCAAAAATGAAACAACCGACTTCGAACAGTTCGCGCGAATCGATGTAGGTATTTTTTTTTATTTATCCATCAAAAGTTACAATAAGTTTTAGTATAAAGACGTACAAAAAACCATTTGGTTTGTCTTGTTCAGCGATTCACGCTTAAAGCTAATTAATGAATTAATTAACTAATAGCAGTTAACTACATTTAAAATCTATCTATTCAAGTCGCTGAGTTAGAGATAACTATGTGCCTACTTTTATAAACTAGTTCGTTTGTTTTTTGTCAACGTAAATCTAGCCGCAAATAAGGGTTGCCAGCTGTTAAAGATGCTAAATGTTACGATTAATAGTCGTGTGTCTACGGAATGTCGCAAAATTCAACTTTATGCCGGCAACATTGGAACACCCTGTGTATGAGGGTTCTAAAATCGGAAAGACTGGAAACTCCAGTTTTTTGGCTTTTGAGATTTAATCAACTAGTCAATTTAATAAAATATGGCCATAAATTCTACCTTGCGACACTCATAGTTCATGTCGAGACTTGGGCACGGTAATGGTATCTATTTCGCACACGACTAGCTTAATTAGCCGTTCAATCAAAATCCTCTTTACTAAACAGCGCCGTTCAACTTGCGGTCTGAATGACATTCAGCCGTAGCGTTTGTTACAACATTTAATAAACTGGTTGGCTAATGCTTAGGCCATTCATATTCAACAAGTTTTCGATCAAAATTTGATTTAAAAATTAAATTGCTCGAGTCATGTTATTGTCACCACACTCTTCCATTGTACTTTTTTCCATTGATATTTGCAAAACACTGTCAAAGTTATAGTTTGCCGGCGCCATATTGAGTTTCGACGCTAGGTGGCAGAAAGTGGAACTAAATTGAAATAAACAGGCTAGGCATTCGGTTAAAACGTCCCGTAGTATACCTATACATATAATAATGTGTACAAATCGCCATACAGCCATGGTGATCTAGAGGTAGTAACACCGGCCTTACAATCGTGAGGTCGTAGCTTCAAATCCCCGGTCCCGTACAATGAGTTCTTTGGAATTTATGTACGGAATTTTGATGTACCAGTAGTAGAACTGGGCTAGCGTGGTGGATATGGCCCGATCACCCTTCGTGGGGAGGCCTACGTCCTGCAGGGCACATAGCACAGAGGACCGATGACAGAGTGGAGACCGACCAATAAGGACGGCGTAGGAAATTACCCAAAAAAAAAAAACTATGTGTCACCTTCATTCATTCATTCCATATCAGCTTGCTAATTAATCTTCTGGGCTTTGTCAGTCACTTTGGTCCTCCTAGTATACTGCGAATCCATAACGGATCAGTGGGCTGGACGCGAAGTGACGGATGCGGACAGTAGCTTAATTTCTTGACATTTTGTATTGACGTTCTCTGTTTTATTTTTTATTATTTATTATTTCCTGACATTTGTATTATAATTAGACATAAGTGAGTTATAATGTAATTGGTTTTGTGTTATAAGCTCAATAAATGAAATTTAATTTAATTTAATTCTATTGATCTCCTCAATTCTGATTCGATATCGCAGAGAGATTCCGAGTAAAGCCTGTCCGTAGCTCATTGGGCTACTTGGAGCTTGTTATTAATTATTATAAAGCTTTTTTAGGATAGGTATAAAACTACTACAAGTCTAACACTTTTTAATATTTTTTAACTCTTCATAATTTTCAGAAAATGGCAACCTGAGACCGACCCAGCGACAGTCGGAGGGCAGCCTTAGTTCGATACCCCTGCCAGTAATGCTCATTCAACAGGTAAAGTACAGTAGCTGGTAATAAATATGGCACTTGTGGTTTTATTGGTTTCTTATCTGCATGCGTATTCGTAATTTCGTAAATGCACATTAATAAATAAAGTACTAGTAATAAGATTAAAGTTTCGGTTATGGTATTTCCGATTACATTATATTTTAAAACTAGCTTTTGCCCGCGGTTTCGCCTGCGTGGTATTTTAATTTTTATGCTATCCCATGGGAAGATTTTATTTTTCTGGGATAAAAAGTAGCCTATGCCACTCTCCGTATTTCAAATTATGTCCGTGCCAAAAATCAAGTTAATCCGTTCCTCCGTTGCTGCGTGAAAGATAAATAACCCAACAAATACACTTTTGGATTCATAATATTAGTAAAGTTGTCCATGTCAAAAAATCAAGATAATCCGTTGCTGCGTAAAAGAGGAACAAACCAACAAATACAATCAATCAATCAAAAAGTTTTATTGACATAAATAAGGTACATGAAAGTTATTGAAGCCTCTAATTCCCGAACTAGCCAGGGGCTGTACTACGAGAACCAGCCTCTTCTCCTATAATAACGACAAATTATGTCAGTTTACTTACTTATGTTACTTATCTAAATTTTATTTTTACTACAATAGGTCTAATTAAAATTTCAGTTAAGTATTTATATACTATTCTAAATATTTGTTATCATAAACAATTACAATACCTCCCACACAAAACACAAAAATACAAATTCAGATTTATAATATTAGTAAGAACTTTATAATTTTCGAAATAATTTCACGATCACAGAGCTCAATAAATCATTTATTAACTGACGTCCAAAAAGGAGGTCCTATGTTCGTCTGTATGTATTTTTTTTTGTGTATGTTCATCGATATTTTCGCCAATTATGAACCTAATAAAAAAAGTATTTTTTAGTTCGAAAGGATACATTCCCGAGGTGGTCCAATTTAAATTTAATCGAAATCAGCTAAACCGTTTTTGAAAAATCAATAATGTAAAAATTGTATACATTAATTTGAGCGAATTATTCGATTTTTGTATACGATGGAAGTAGGTTTTACCATATTTTGTGAAAAATAATAATTCATTTCCACTCACGCGACACTGCATTCTGCAATGTACGAATGTCCTGTAAACATGTATTTTGTAGTATATGAGTGTTTGCTACATATAACCGTGTCGCTCACCTGATCTCTAAGGTATGTAGGGACCAGTGGTAGCACCAGTGTAGCAAATATTATTTGTAGGCCATATTTATTGTTAGATACTGTACATTGTGTCTGTCTTGTGATTTAAAATTCTGTTTGTTCGGCTTGTGCTTCTCGTGTAAGTATTTTTTTTTACTAAAACAGAGTTTATTTTTTTAATAATTAGGTTAAGATCTCGTCTAAGGGCCTTCGCTACGTTAAGCGTGCGTACGCGGCGGGTGCACGGAGCGGGCGCCCGCTCCGGACTTCCGACGCGGGCCTAGGATCCGCAACGCGGCTAGAACAATTCACACCCGTCGCATGCGTCCGCGCCAGAGAGGCGGGTTTGGCGGGTACCCGCCGCGTGCGCACGCTTAACGTAGCGAAGGCCCTAAATTATTTGCTACGTCACAGTATTGTAATTAATGTTGTGCTTTCCACCCATTTCATTATGCGTTTAGTTTTGTTTTGTCACAAGTAAATTATTTAATTGTCTATTGTATTGATTGCTTTTTAACGATGCATTTTCTTATATTATCTACTAGCTTAAAACCCGCGGCTTCGCCCGCGTTGTCTTAGTACATAGGTACTTACTTAAATGGAAAATAGCCGGCGATATAATACTCGTATCTAATAGTTCGCGGTCTGTCCCGCGTTGTCTTAATACTTCCTAAAAATTATATTACTATGCCATTGGCCTGCGTTGTTGTAATACTTGCAATGATAACAGCCCACGGTCTGGCCCGCGTTATTTTTGTAATTGCTTAAAATGATAAAAACCCACAGTTTGACCCGCGTTGTCTTGGTACTTACTTAAAATAATAGTAGCTCGTGGTTAAGCCCGCATTAAGCTCGATTATGAAGGTGCCATCGTAATTAAGTAAATTAGCATAATTATTTCTGTTTCTTTTTCACTTTAGGCATTCGATAGAGAGAACACTTATTAAGTTGCTATTATATTTACCATGGCGCCTTCATAATTGAGCCTATTATCATATTACTTGCAAGGATAATGCCTACGGCTCAGCCTGAATTGTATCAGTATTTGCCTAAAATGATAATAGCCCACGGATTAGCCTGCATTGTCTCAGTATTTGCTTATTTAATTTACTTGTATCTAAAGCTTTTTACGGAGTACTTGAATTTTTGAATGATAAAATGCCGAATTTCTGAAATTAACTCAATAATAAATAAATATATTAAATAAATATTGGGGGACATCTCACACACGGTCTCTGACCCCAAACTAAGCAAAGCAAATTTGGTTGGCAGAGACTGATATACTACATATGTATATATTAATAACACCCAGACACAGTGCAAACACATATGATCATCACATAAATATTTGCCCTGGGTGGGAATCGAATCCACGCCTCTTTGACCTAGGAGTCAGGGTCACAAACCACTGAGCCACCAATGCAGCCAATAATAATAATTGTATGAGTAACTATGTCAGGAATTTCACACTACTGGATTTTCATTGATGGAAAACATTGAGGCAACCTGTATAGGTACGTCCCAAGTAGCACAAATAGTGGCAAATAGCTCGTATATTATATCTACTTGCAGACTTGGGTGAAATTTACAACCATTATGAAGTTCTATATAGGTGGAGAGAACCCTTATGCAACCATTATAGAACCAAGTGGCGAAAAATTGCAGCTTATTTTTAGTTCCAAATGGAATCTATAGCAGTTCTCAAGATCACCATGAGTGGCAATTAGAACTATGAGTATAAAATGTGCGCAGTGAACGATTCTTTGAACAATAGTGCGTTCGTTAATTCAACGCGCTCGGTCATTGAGCGATAAATGAGATGTCAAAGTTATTCAGAGTAGCGACAGTCCGCGATAGCTGTAAAATTGTATTTTGTGTTACGGACGGTATTTTGATTGAGATTGGCGCGGCCATAGTGCATATTAAGCTACGCGTCCACTGGATCGGAATCGGAGCGTACGGAACGAAAGGATTTGTTGCTTTGTATTGATTTCGAGGTACCTGCGTCCACTGGATCGGCATTTTTGCGCCTGAGACCGGAATTTATTCTGATGACGTCATCCGCAGTGGACGCGTCATTCGGATTCCGAACGTTTCGAGTTCTGACGTGTTTGCGTAGTTAAGCTATACATAAACAAACTTTTTTCGAGTCATACGAATGTACCCAAAAAATCTATTTTCATCTTTTAATAAATCAGAATATAATGTATGAAATTCTCCGAAAATTAATCTTTTTGAGTTTATATTATGAACCCATATCTTTCGTTTCCTCTTGATTCTCTCTTCCTCTTCTGATAAAATACAGCTAATTACAACAATATCCTCGTCACTATCCTCCATAATGCAAATGCACGTTAACAGTCAATGACGGTTTCTTTAAAAATGCCTAAATTGCCGATGCTGAATCCCAATGCAGTGGACGCACCTCGTCGGCATTTCGTAAATGACGACGCTCCGTACGCACCGTACGCTCCGATTCCGATCCAGTGGACGCGCAGCTTAATACTTCTGTTTGTGTTTGGTGATACTTAATACATAATATTGTATTTGCTTCCCTGCATTGAAATATCACAAAAGTCATTGCGATTGTTTTGTTACTGTGAAACTATACATTGTTTTCTTTGTAAATTTCAACGGGCCTTCGATTTAATCAAGACTTATTAAAAATACTGGGCTAAATTAATAAACGAAATAATACTATTGAAAAGTAAAACTGTTAAAAACCTGATATAATAGTTTTAGGTTAAGTATGATGTTAAAGTACATCAATCATAACTATCAAAACTCTGTGTTTACGCATCAGTGTGATAAAAAGCATGTTCAAAACAAAACATTTTCAAGGTCTCCATTTTCTAAACATGGCGACGTAAAGAAATCTTATAGTTCTTAATATCACTAATATATGCTCTATTTGCACCTACAAGATGTAAAAATCACTTATTTATATCTTGTGAGTGGCAAAGCAGTGGATCTTATTACCAATAGTAATTATTTTATCTTTTGTAGATCTCCCAGTGCCTGTGGAATAGGGGTCCCAAAATTGATAAAAACGTTTTACTTTTTTCCATGTTATGGAATTCATTTTTATAAAGGTCTTGATGTTTTAGTACTTTGATAGGCCTATGCCTAAGTGAGCTTAAGACAACAGCTTAAACAATATATGTACACATATGCGTTATTATAGTAGCAATAGTTATAATAATAATATAATACCTAATTTTGAAACTGTTAGATCTTTAGTGGTTTCAAATAAGTTGAAATTGCTGCTTTTGGTATTCCAGAACCCCTATAGAAACTTAGTTACGCGTTGAAGTGGCGTGGCAGAGTACACTAGCCCTTAAAGCTGCAAATATAACAGGTTTCAAAAGAGCTGCAAAATGATACCTTTAGCTACTACAAGAGATATATTCCTCTATTGTATTACTTATTTGGAACTAAAAGTGCCAAATAAGAGTACGATAGCGCTTAGATTTAGGAGTTGCATATATGTGATTTAGAGACCTTATATACAACCAATACTTCTGTATAAGTGGAAATTAAAACCTGTATGTTACTTTAGGTAACAAAATCGGTTTTATGCTACCGTAGGAAACAAAGCAGAAACAAAAATCTTTCCTATGAAACTACGAGCGACAAGAAGTACTCATATACAAATAAGAGTTGTGTTTGAAGCTAAAGGTTTTATCAAACACTGTAATACAACTAATTTGCAACTTAGAGCTATAATATAAGTTGCAAAATTCACTAGTGTGCTACTTGGGGTCCGTAGAGAAAAAATCAATGTCGTTTGTGGATTCAGCAACCCGCGCTCGGTCGGCGTGATGTATATGGCCCATTCACCCTTCGCGGGTAGGACTATGTTCAGTAGTGCACTATTAATAAAGGTCGGTACAGGTATTCGACATGTTTCACTAAGTCATTAGAAATTTAATTTTCCAGGCAAATGAAAAAATGGCACACAAGGTACCTATATCTTATTTTATTTGAGAAACACATAGTGTATATCTAGACGTCACTCGTCAGGCATGTTCTAGGATGCTATTATACTCATAATTTGATTAACTTTTACAATGGTATCAACCCCAAAATCACGTGAATAAAATCAGCTGTTCAACACAAAAAGTTCATCGACCCGCGACAAAATGTATGTAAAATGTAGGTAATTTTCGCTTGTCAGGGTTGATCCCATAGTAAAAATTACGTATATTGATCCGTATGTGCGCTAAGTTTAAGACTATTGGCTCACAAAATAAAAAAAATCGTAAACTATTAGGGACCCATTTTGCCCCATTTAAGGATAAATCATTATCTCAATACTACATTATTTAAAAAAAGCGCATTGAAGTTTTGGGACGTATCTGACCCCTAAAGATTTTTTTTAAGGAAAATTCAGTAAAACAGCTATATTTTTTATTTAATCTCATTTAAGCATCTATACAAAGTTTCATGTCAATCGGTACAGGAAATAAAAGTTACATGCAAACATAAAGGGACCGTTTTACCCCGTAAGTTAGAGTTAGGTACGTTTTTCATCCTTCATTATGTCGTATGATGTACGTATATTTCAAGTTTATATCCTCAGCGTTTTGGGTTGTAGCCTAAACTGATTAATTTTTGCCATCCCTAAGGAACCCTATAGATTTTCCTGGATATTATTTGTTCCTGTATTGAAACATACTGTGTGCTTCCTTCATACCAGATTTCAACCATAACCGTACACCTGGTTGGATGTAATTGACACTTTTTTCACCAACTTTGGGACCTTATTTGACCCCTTCGATGAGGAAAATTCGGAAAAACAGGAAAAAATGTAACTTTTATTTTGTTTGGAAAGCATGTAAGTATACAAAGTTTCAAGTCATTCGGTACAGGGAATAAAAAGTTACATACAAACGAAAAGGGCCCGTTTTACCCCTTTAGAGACCGATTTTCCAAAATTTTCTTCCTTAGTGCTCCATTACGTCTTACAATGTTCCTATGTTCCAAATTTCAAGTGTGTATCTTAAGTGGTTTGGGCTGTAGGCTGTCTGTCAGTCAGTCACTCAGGGAAGCCTTTTATATAATAGATTTATTTTTATAAGTATATCACAAACTTCGAGCAAACACTTACCTACAGAGTCACAGTCCCTAAGTGAAAGTAAAAAAAATGTCCGAGCGCCGTCATGCATACCGACTTATATATTTACATTACACAACGACCCGTTTTCTCGAATGTCGACGTTATGTCACCTAATTAGTGCTTCTAATCGAGCAATTACACATCGCGCGGCGTTGTTGTCGGCTTGCTATCGCCTTACGACTAATTAAAAACCTGCCCACTACCAAAGAATATATAATAATACTACGTATAGAACGGCCACTCGTTACCCCCCACCCGTTTGAGTCATCCTCACTTCCACCTCGCGTCAAGACACCGATTTACTACTCTGCGCGCGGGCTGCGCAGGCCGGTGATTTCTCCTACAAAAGATACGAAGACTTACAATGGGGAAGACGTGTGCTGTTTATGGCTGTATGACAACAATACGCGACAAGATATCATTTCATTCTTTCCCTAAAGATAAAATAAAGTACCTTATTTACTTTTAGTAGGTAGATTATATTGTATAAAAATTATGTCATTCAAATTTAGATACTTTTTCTTGATATTTTGTTTTAAATAAAATAAATCGTTTACTTTTAGTTACAATGCCTTCAAATTATTATGAATTCTTTATAATTTATAAGCACTAGAATGATATTCATTTTTGTAAATTTATTTCGCATCTATCTCACTTCCGCATGAAAGTCGACACGGTCGACATGGGTCGTTGACAACCATAGGCGTTCTACACACAAATACCCGTGTAGCGTTCGTGAGTAAAATGTACTGTTGTGTGCGTAAGACAGCAGATTTTGTATGAAGAATCGCGGAGTGTCCGGGCTGTGCCACTACATAACTTGGGCAGAGTATTGGCTCGGACACTTTTTTTGCACGAATGTGACTCTATAGATAATTTGCTCTAAGATCACAAATAAATAATTTCGCTCTCTATTGTATTGATCGCTTTTTAATTGAATTCCAAAAAAGAAGCTATCAGTTCGACTGTATGTATACTGAGCGCCACGCAGAGAGCTGCGCAAACGACAAAATATAGACGTTAGCGGGTGCCAGAGAGACTATACACACACGCACACCCGCCCGCCAACCTCGTGCCTCCCGCGCGTTCCTACGTCCGAGCTCACTGCTTCGCCATTTGTATAGGCATTGTGCACACATGCGCAATTATTAGCGAATCATGACGAAGTGTCATCTGCGGCTAACTTCCCATCTTTCAATTTGTGTGGCGCTCATTATATGTTACGCGGTTATTCCGCCGATTTTGAATTCTTTTTTTCTTGCTAGATCGTACTCCAGAGGTGAACTCATTGTAATTTTATTAAAATCGGCAACAATAATGTAAAAATTACTACATAGGTGATACCTACATCGGTTCGTGCCAACTACTCGAATAGGCATGATGATTACTTGGTAAAAAAATTATTATTTTAATTCTTCTTCTTGAGGTGCCAGCTCCTACCGGAGGTCGGCTATCATTAGGGCTATGCGGACTTTGGAAACAGCTGCACGGAATAGTGATCTTGTGCTCAGATTGAACCACGTACGAAGATTTTTGAGCCACGAAGTTCGCCTTCTTCCGGGAGGTCGTTTTCCCTGGATCTTCCCTTGCATGATTAACTGGAGCAGGTCATTTGCCATTAAGCATTATGTGCCCAAGGTACTGCAGCTTGCGCTTTTTAATTGTGTTCAAAATGTCCACCTTCTTGTTGACCATCTATAAAACTCTCTATTTATAATTATTGTAATTAGTCCGTGAATTAGATTTTCAAAAAATAATGGACACGTATTTTTCCTTTTAAAAATCAGACAACAAATGACAAAGATAAACATTGCCAAAGTTTGGGAGTAGGATCGTGACGTCATTTCTCTTACAGAAGTCTATACATTTGTATGGCAATTGTGACGTCACGCGGAACATTGACGTGCTATAATATCTCTATCAATTTTTGTTTAATTGACAAAAGAAAAAATATGTTTGTTTTAATTCATAATTTATTTATTTGCCACTAAGTGTACGTGTACATTGTTAACATTGTACAGATCTTAATTAAAGATAAGAGCTTAAAACTAAGCAGCCCTTGTCGGGCATTGCAAACACATGCTAGGGCGCTACCAAAAGAAAATAAAATTATCGAGACAGAGGTACATTGAGGCAGCTGATCGGCGTATAAATATAAAACATATAAATATAGATCTCGTTTTATTTTTTAAAACTGTTAACTTCGAAGTATTCTTCTAAAGAATAGAAGCAGTTCGAACATAGAAATTGTTTTATTTTTTTTATTAAATTTTGCTAATTTTGACATATTTTTTGATAGTAACGCTGGCCTGTCATTTTTTTTGTGCCTGTGGGTTCAAGTCCTAGTACCGTACTTATGAGTTTGGAACTTATGTACGGAATTCCACACCACTGGCTTTTCAGTGAAGGAAAACATCGTAAGGCAACCTGCATACGTCTGTAGAAAAAATTCGATGATGTGTGTGAATCTACCAACCCGCACTGGGCCACCGTGGTGGATATGGCCCAATCGCCCTTCATAGGGGGCCTACGTCCTGTAGTGGACTATTAAAATGGCTAGTACGGTACGGATACCTACGTAAAAATAAAATATATTCAGTTGAATGGAGAACCTCCTATTGTGAAGTCGGTTAAAAATTGCTAAAAAAACAATAAAATATCAAGATATTGTTGCAAACCTCATTCAACTTTCTGAGAAGTACATAGCTTTTTTACACCTGAACAATTATGAGGAAAATCATTGTCTAAAATGTTTATGTTTGCGTCACAACCCATCATACTCGTTAGTGATTCATAATCCTACTAATATTATAAACGCGAAAGTTTGTGAGTATGTATGGATGTTTGTTACCGGCTGAACTGATTTAGACGAAATTTGGTATGGAGGAAGCGTAGACCTTGGATTAACACATAGGCTACTTTTTATCTCAGGTTAACGCGGCCGCGGGGTGCAGCTAGTATAGAAATAATTACATCTACTTGTGATTTACAATATGTGACCGAGCGTAAGCGTTTTAGACACGGCGATTTGGCTTTCGCATTTTCAACGGAACTCCACAAAACTTAGTACACAGGTTTTTTGATTTTTGGTAGAACGACACATTCCCTCTTTTTGAGAGAAATGGGGGGGGGGGCATTTCTTCTTTCATTATTTATCTTATCAGCCGATTTCGATACTATTCGGCAAGATTGTTAAATATCTATTTAGAAGTCCTATTATTATATCAAGATTTGTGAGTATGAACCAAATCGGTCAAGAACGAGTCGAGACATAGGCTTATACTAGTTATACTAAATTTCAGAACTGGAGTTCACAAATCTCCAAAGATAAATTATTAAAATAAATTAATAAATGTATACATTTTGGGGAACATCTTCACACGACCTCTGACCCCAAACTACGCAAAGCTTGTGATATGGCTGCTAGACACTGAGATAGGACATAATAATATCATCATCATCATCCACAGCCTTTTTTATCCCACTGCTGGGTATAGGCCTCTCTCTTACAGTGCCATCTGCCTCGGTCCTGTGCCAATCGTGTCCAGGTTCGACCCGCGATTTCGACTATATCGTCAACCCATCTTGCAGCCGGACGACCAACGCTCCGCTTACCTTGCTTCGGCCACCATTCTGTGACAGCCTTACTCCACCTGTCGTCACTTCGCCTCGCTATGTGTCCTGCCCAGCTCCACTTCAGTTTCATGACCACGGTTCCAACGTCCCGAACTTTAGTTCTTCGTCGGATTTCCGTATTGCGCACTCGATCTTGGAGTTTAACGCCAAGCATGGACCTCTCCATGGCTCTCTGTGCAACTCTGATTTTGTTTACAGCCTCATGTGTGAGTGTCCATGTCTCGGCACCATACGTCATGGTGGGCAAGACACACTGGTTAAAGAGGCGAGTCTTCAGACATTGTGGAATATGGCGGGGTTTAAGGATGTCATTTAGTTTTTGGAATGCCGCCCATCCAAGTTGTATACGCCTAGCGATCTCTTTCTTCTGATGCTCTATGCCAAAGGATAGAGTATGACCGAGGTACACGTAACTGTCAACCACCTCTAAACTCTCGCTTCCAATTACAATTGGATGCGAGGTTCCAGAGATATTTGACATCACTTTGGTCTTGGTCATATTCACCTTAAGGCCTGCTTTCAAAGAAGCATCCGAAAGCTGTTGAACCATATCCTGGAGATCGTCTAAGCTTTCGGCAAATAATACAAGATCATCCGCAAACCTAAGGTGAGAAAGGTAAGCGCCATTGATGTTTATTCCTCGTGAGTCCCATTCAAGCATTTTTAAAACGTCTTCTAAGACAGCAGTAAAAAGCTTGGGTGAAATGGTGTCCCCTTGTCTCACCCCCCTTTTGATCGGGATAGGATTGGTAACGTCATGCAGCTTGACTTGCATTGTTGCCGATAATATACAAATTTTTAAATACATTATTATACATACACATAACCTAGATTTTATGACCGCGTGATATTTTGACTTTTGTGGTATCCCATGGTATCCTTTTATTTTTCCGGGATAAAGAGTAAAATGTCGCTTTTAAACTTTCGCGATTTGAACATATTATTATTATATACTACGGGACTAATCGCGCACTAAAATTACGAGATAAATAAATACCTCCTCATCCCGACGTTTCGGCCGAGTAGCATCAACATCGACAACGTCGGGATGAGGAGGTATTTATTTATCTCGTAATTTTAGTGCGCGATTAGTCCCGTAATGTATAATAACAATAAAATGTCACTATTTCGTTTGTTGCGTAAAAAGTAACTAACCAACACACTTTTCATCCATCCATCCATCAGCCATAGGACGACCACTGCAGGAATATAGGCCTCCCCTATGGATCTCCAATAAGACCGGTTGGTAGCAACTTGCATCCAGCGCGATCCTGCGGTCTTAATGAGGTCATCCGTCCACCTTGTGCATGGACGTCCTACGCTGCGCTTGCCGGTACATAGCCTTCACTCGAGAATTTTTCATCGGTCAGCAGTCATCTGTGCTATATGCCCTGCCCACTGCTATTTCAAGTTGCCAATTCGCTGGGCTATGTCGGTAACTTTGGTTTGGTTGCGTTGGTTGGTACATACTTTTGGATTTATAATTTATGTACTATTATTATGAAAGCGTTCTTTAACTCGAAATGATAGGAATTTCGGTAATAAATACACACCACGGGCCTAAACCAAGTGATGCACCTCACTTGGTTTAGGCTAGTTAGCTAGTTAGTAGTCGAATTTTGATTTGTGTCTTCCTGTAAAAATTTTCGTGCGATCCGGTATTTAAAATAGCGGCCTTCTGCATTGTTATAAAAGTATTTTTCGATAAGTTTAGCAGTTTTATTCCATGATGATATTTAGGTACACACACACACACACACACACACACACACACACACACACACACACACACACACACACACACACACACACACACACACACACATAGGCATACGTATAGTAAGTCATGTTTATAAAATTGCAATTCCATCTGAGAGTCAACTAAATTTAACGCATTTGAGTTTTGTTTAACTTCCTATTTATTATTGTTTCTATGTACTTTCTATTTCTATTTTAATTTTGGTAATGACGCACTCGGACCCCAAGATACAAGCCTAGAGCTTAGTTTGGGATCCGCTGTCCAACATGCTTTGAAATAATGTTTATACCTACAGTTTGTTTTGTCAAATTAGTACAGAACCATTGTAATTTCATTTCTCTTTTTGGTAATAAATATATTTTATGTTATGTTATGTAGGTATCACACCTGTGCTTGAGAGCACCAAAGGTATACTTTTACACCAATATATCCTTTTTCCATTCTTTAAATTCTAATTATTTCCTCTTTCAGCTCTGTATATTTATTTATTTTATCTGTTATTGTTTTTTGTAGATTATGGGTAGGTATTTGGGATTGCTATATCTATTAGGTACACAGTTTTTCCATTTTTGTCAGTAAGTGTGATATCTGGTCTGTTATTGTGAATAGTTTTATCAGTTAGTATGGCTCTATCAAACTAAATTTTGTAAGAGGAATTTTCTAGCACGGGATCCGGATTGTACTGATAGTATGGTTTGATTTTTTTTTTTTTTATTATTAGTGCCTCCTATTCCCCTGGTGTATACATATTTCAGGGTCTTTTTATAATTATTATTTAGATTTTTACTACAAACTCATATCTCAATGTTACAAATTACAATTACATTACAATTTTTAGTCTAATTTTAATTTTATACATTTAGTAAGTATTCTTATCTTAAATTGTCATCAGTCAATAAGTATGGTTTGATATTGCTGTCTATGAGTTTATGCTTAATTGCAAGTTTTTGGTGAATAATGTTTGCGACTTGGTTATGCCCATGTGTGTAATCGGTTTGTGTGAGAGTAGAACAGGCGCCTGTGATATGCTGTATAGTTTTGGGTTGGCGATGACAGTTTCTGCATTTATCGTTTTGGGCGTTTCGGTCTTTTATTATGTGTTTTCTAAAGTTTTTTGTATTTATAACCTGGTCCTGTAATTAAAAAACTTTCTGTGCAATTAAAAAACCTTCTGTGTAATTAAAAAACCTTCTGTGCAATTAAAAAACCTTCTGTGTAATTAAAAAACCTTCTGTGCAATTAAAAAAACCTATTATTATTATCCAGACAGAGCAAACCTCTCATGTTCATCACATATAGCTTGCCCTGGGTGAGAAACGAACCCACGCCACTTTGGCCCGGAGTCTGGGTCACTAACAACTGGGCCACCGAGGTGGTCAAAATGGGCCATTACGCCTAATAATTTTTCTTGTAACTTCATAATTTTAGTTCGTAGCTTCATAATTTTTTACCGACTTCCAAAAGAGAGGAGGTTCTATGTTCTTATGTATTTTTTTGTGTATTTTCATCGATATTTTCCCTAATTGTGTACCGTTATAAAAAAAAATATGTTTCGAAAGAGTACAGTCCCGATTTGGTCCAATTAATTTTTTACGAATTCGGATGAGTCCTTTTTGATTTATTAACAGTAATGTACATAGATATCATAACGATTTATGCAAACTATTCGAATCCTGTATACGGTGAAAGTAGGTGGTGCCATTTTTTGCGAAAAATTATTACTTATATCTGGTAACTTCATATTTTTTCTTGAAACTTCATAATAATTCTTTACAGGGAAGCCAGCCCAGGCCGTCAACTAATGGAAACTCGCCTACCGTAGAATCCAGCAATGACTACTCCAGCAGCAGAGTAAGTTTTTTTTTTAAGTATTTGGTTTGAAAAAGTGTTTGAATTGATTTTCATAGACGGACAACGGAGTTAGCAATAGGGTTCCGTTTTTACCCTTTGGGCACGGAACACAAAAAACATTTCGTCGTTTCAGCCATTTTCATAGCCGGACATAGGCAACCCCTATAGATCTCCAATAAGACCGCTTAGAAGCGGCTCGCATCGAGCGCGAACCTGCGGTCTTGATGAAAATGGAATGGAATGAATGAATGGGATCGAAAAGTTCTCGTGTGGAGATCACGTACAGGCAAGCGCAGCGTAGGATGACACGCTGCGCTTGCCTGTACGTGATCTCCACACGAGAACTTTTCGATCCCATCGTTGACCGACGAATCGGAGGAGGTACTCAATTCTACCCGTATATATATTTTTTATGTGTAACCACGCTTCGAAGTTGGTCCCATTTAAATTTAATCTAAATCGGCTGAGCCATTTTTGATAAATCAACAAAAATGTGAAAAATGCTACATCAATCCGTGCGAAATATTCGCGATTTCTTTACACCGTTAAAGTCGGTCAAGCTATTTTTTGCTAAAAAAATAAATTAGGTATTGTACAAAAAAACATTTGTATTTGCAGAATACCTCGTCATCCCAAGCTGGTAGACCCAGGAACGTGGCCGATGAGATAATCAAAAAAGTGTCCTCGATACCTCAAATCAGCTATGAAGATCTACGCGCCGCCACGGACAACTGGAGCGAGGCCAACTTGTTGGGAAAAGGAGGATTTGGACATGTGTACAAAGGTATTTAAAGAGTTTTCAATTGTATACATAGAGTTTGCAAAAGTATACGTAGACCTTGCAAAGGTTTTTTTTACTCAAAAATAGGATTTGCAAAAGTATACGTAGGGTTTGCAAAAATATACATAGGATTTGCAAAAGTACACATAGGTTTGCAAAAGTATACGTAGACTTTGCAAAGGTTTACTTAAGGTTTGCAAAGGTTTAAATAAGATTAGCAAAAGTGTACGTAGGGTTTGCAAAAATATACATAGGATTTGCAAAAGTACACATAAGGTTTGCAAAAGTATACGTAGACTTTGCAAAGGTTTACTTAAGGTTTGCAAAGGTTTAAATAAGATTAGCAAAAGTGTACGTAGGGTTTGCAAAAGTATACATAGGATTTGCAAAAGTACACATAGGGTTTGCAAAAGTATACGTAGGGTTCGCAAAAGTATACATAAAGCCGCGCCGAGGGTTAGGCGGGAGTAAGGAAAAAAGGAAATAAAGTGCTTCACTCTATACCGGGTATTTTTCTAAGCCACGGATACGTTCTAAAATATCATTTTACTTATCATTATGCAACTGAATCTTCACTATACAGGGTTATTGGTAATCAATTAACATCCTCTTAGGAGCTTATTCTGTACATCAAAACTAACAACTTTTGTTCTGCGACTTTTGTCAAAACTCAAAAAACAAAATCAGCTGTTCATTACATTTTGTCGCGGGTGAAAGATATTTTTCTATGGAACAACAATTTTTTTTGAGATATGATAAAAGTCGAATAAAAGTTTATCATTTCTGTGTCTGTCTGTGTATCCGCTTATAATATCTTCCTAACTACCCAACAGATTTCAATGCGGTTTTCACTATCGTTTAGATATTTCACCGGAAGGTTTATAGCTATGATTCATTCGTATCCGGGCGAAGCCGGGATGGGCAGCTAGTAGATTATAACTCTTTACATTTCCCAGGTAATTGGAAATACCTCTTAGTGGCTGTGAAGAAGCTGCGCGACGACGAGGGTCGGAACAGGGAGCTCATCAGCGAGATGTGCCTCAACCAGTACCGACACGACAATATACTGCCGCTCTACGGGTACAGCTTCGGAGGTAAGACTGCTAGACATAGGCCCACCTATAGGAAGGCAAGGAGACAAAGAAGGTCGAAACAGGGAGCTCGTCAGCGAGATGTGCCTCAACCAGTACCGACACGACAATATACTGCCGCGCTACGGGTACAGCTTCGGAGGTAAGACTGCTAGACATAGGCCCACCTATAGGAAGGCAAGGAGACAAAGAAGGTCGAAACAGGGAGCTCGTCAGCGAGATGTGCCTCAACCAGTACCGACACGACAATATACTGCCGCGCTACGGGTACAGCTTCGGAGGTAAGACTGCTAGACATAGGCCCACCTATAGGAAGGCAAGGAGACAAAGAAGGTCGAAACAGGGAGCTCATCAGCGAGATGTGCCTCAACCAGTACCGACACGACAATATACTGCCGCTCTACGGGTACAGCTTCGGAGGTAAGACTGCTAGACATAGGCCCACCTATAGGAAGGCAAGGAGACAAAGAAGGTCGAAACAGGGAGCTCGTCAGCGAGATGTGCCTCAACCAGTACCGACACGACAATATACTGCCGCTCTACGGGTACAGCTTCGGAGGTAAGACTGCTAGACATAGGCCCACCTATAGGAAGGCTAGGAGACAAAGAAGGTCGAAACAGGGAGCTCGTCAGCGAGATGTGCCTCAACCAGAACCGGCACGACAATATACTGCCGCGCTACGGGTACAGCTTCGGAGGTAAGACTGCTAGACATAGGCCCACCTATAGGAAGGCTAGGAGACGAAGAAGGTCGGAACATGGAGCTCATCAGCGAGATGTGCCTCAACCAGTACCGACACGACAATATACTGCCACTCTACGGGTACAGCTTTGGAGCTAGTCATTATCAGTACAGCCGTAGACATCCACTGCTGGACATAGGCCTACCTTTAAATTATCCAGCGTTTTATTATTATCCAGCTCCACGGAAACTTGACTCAAATTTTTACGATGCGCGGAAATTCGAACCTCGATAATTCTATTCGTAATTTCGTAACCATTTGGTTTAGTCTCAATAGGTACGACTAATAATATATAAAAAAGGCCCCGAATACATGACAATAAAAATATATAACAAAATCCCCGACTCCCTAAAATACGAAACTTCTGACAAAGCATTCAGAACAAATTACGCCACCTCCTAACACAAAAGTGCTAAAGATTTCTTCGAAGATAAACTTTAAACTCTAGAAATAATTTAATAGACATAACTTATACATAAGGATCTAGTCATAGCATAGAGCTATAATAAATAAGATCAGCCATTCAATTATTACTGTAAATACTACTATTAAGATAGAGATATAGATAAGTATTAAAAGTAAATATTTCGACCTAGAATATTTTTGAAAATTCTTTACTGTTAAATACACGGTCTGGCATTAATCTATATATATAAAAATGAAACCCGTTTTCCGTTGTCACGACATAACATGAAAACGGCTTGACCGATTTGGCTTATTTTTTTTTTGTAGTTTTCTAATACTCTGTACAAGGTTCTTACGGAAAGCGAAACGAAGTTCGCCGGGTCCGCTAGTAATATATAATTATGCTACGCCCTATTAGACAGGGCGAATATGTACACCTACTGAATTAGCAATAAGTATTAGTATAATATGCTAAGCACTGATTGTATTCACATGTACGTATATCTTGCATAAATAAATAAACTAAACTAAACTAAACTATAATTAGTCAGTCAGATTAATTATCAAAAAATATTAGATACGTATTTTTTGTCAATTAAACAAAAAATAATGAGGGTAAAGCCTGTGGTAAAGTGACGTCACGACCCCACTCTTAATTTTTTTTTTTTTTTTTTTTTAATATTGGGGACATCTCACACACGGTGTCTGACCCCAAACTAAGCAAAGCTTGTGATTTGGCTGCCAGAGACTGATATACTACATATACATATTTTAAATACATACTAATACATGACAAAATTTATTTACACAAAAAACTTATAAAACATCAAAACAAAACTTAAATAAATTATCCTGTCTAAACTAAAATACACTATCTAAAGAAAACTAGTTAAAAATTAGAGAATGTTTAAACCTAAAAAGGTTTAAACATTCTCTAATCTCAGGCAACGTGCCCAAAATGCTGGCCGCATAATAGATAGTACCTAAATAACACCCAGACACAGAGCAAACACATATGTTCATCACAAAAATGCTTGCCCTGGGTGGGGATCGAACCCACGCCTCTTTGATCCAGAAGTCAGGTTCACTAACCACTGAGCCAACGAGGCAGTCTAATTTTTAACTTTGACGCAGTTTATTTTTGTCATACTTGTTGTTGGATTGAGAATAGAAAAATACGTATCTAATATTTTTGATAATCTAAGTCAGGGAATAATAATAATAATGTTATTTTTTACCCATTGTATTGTATTGTATTATGACAATCTTGACATCGTATAAATCAGTAGTATTCTTTATTTTAATTTGACATTACTATTTTAAAAGGATATGGAAAAGATGCGGTTTTTGAAATCTTGCAGAAACAAAATATATACCAATAGAAAGCTTATATAATTATCTTTTCAAACTCATATTTTTTAGAATTTTTTTCATCACCATTTAATTTTTAAATCGGTTCTAAAAACATTAGAAAAATGAACTATGTGCTACACCAAATAACTGCATTAAGCCTAAATTGAAAAAAAAAACCTGACAGTGACATTATGAAACAGCAAAAGGAAATGACATTGTCAATATTGAACAACCAATAGAGGGCTGGTCGCCATGTTTTAAAAAATAAATAAATGTCAAACTCTAAAATACCAGCCCGCTATTGGTTGTTTGAAGATTCCTGTCTGATACGTAGACTACGTAGACCTCCTCTTAGTATTACCAGTTCAGTCTAAATATTTTCTACTTAGTGAAATCAAAAAGAGATATTATAATAAAACGGCGATACACAAAAATATGTTTTTGCGTGAAATAATATTCTTAAATATGGCACTAAACATTAATACAGCTCGCATCGCTGCCGGTTTTCAAGGACCGCCTCCCATATAAAAAGTTTACCAACTCCTTTGCTTGTAAAATTGCAAATATTGTCTTTTTTTTAAATGTGCAACTATGCTATTTACATTTGTACGCCATGATGGGCAAGAACATGCGTTCTCTATGTTGTGTACACTACCATGTTTCTGACAAATAAAGTATCTTGAATCTTGAAAACCCAGTCATGGTGCCGATTGCTTTGCCATTCATGTTACTCTACTACCTGTTCCAAATAATATGAAAATTGTAATAATTCCAGGTCCAGAAGCGTGTTTGGTGTACCAGCTAATGTCAGGCGGGTCCCTCGAACAAAGACTGCGGGGCAAAACCCACCACCCGCCGCTGTCGTGGCCGCAGCGGTATAGAGTTGCTCACGGGGTTGCCAGGTAAATATAATAATAAATAGTTTTAATAGTAAATAGTTTTTACCCGCGGCTTCGCCCGCATGATATTTCGATTTTTCACGCAATATCATTATAATTTATAGCCTATGTGGTTTTCTGATATATAAGCTATATTATTTCATCATAGAGTTTCATCTCAATCCGTTCAGTAGTTTTTGCGTGAAAGAGTAACAAACATCCATCCATCCATCCATCCATCCATCCATCCATACATCCATCCATCCATCCATCCATCCATCCATCCATCCATCCATTCATCCATACATACATCCATCCATCCATCCATCCATCCATACATCCATCCATCCATACATCCATCCATCCATCCATCCATCCATCCATCCATCCATCCATCCATCCATCCATCCATCCATACATCCATCCATCCATCCATCCATCCATCCATCCATCCATCCATCCATACATCCATCCATCCATACATCCATCCATCCATCCATCCTCACAAACTCTCGCGTTTATAATATTAGTAGAAAGTAGGATGAATAAACTAGTACTTCTCCGAATAGTAGACCTCGCAACACAGATCTGAATCTTTTTTCTTACTAATATAATAAATCCGAAAGCGTGTGTTTTTTGGTTTGTTCCTCTTTCACGCAGCAACGGATTAACTTGACTTTTTGGCATGAACATAGTTTGAAAGACGGAAAGTGACATAGGCTACTTTTTATCCCTGATAAATGAAAGGCTCCCTTGTGATAGCGCAAAAATCACTTTTAAAGGCATATTATGTACAGTTCGGGAATGCAATATATACGATTTTTATTAAAATAGCTCCTTAAAAAATGTTCAAAGATTAAGGATTCTGATTTTGAAGGGCAATAACCAGCCACTGAGAAAGCCTTTACGGATTCATCGCTAGTCACGCGCTATCACGTTTCAGATATGAAGTTTTTATACCCGAGTGCAATCTCGTTAGTCTCGCGAGATCTCGTCCATTCATTTTTCGGCCGAAAAAAGCCGAGATCTCGGCCTTTTTTTACGAGATTGCATTTCCTATGTACAGTACATCTAACAAATAATTAATGTAACCGGTCTGAACATAATTAACTCTATGTAAAAAGCGCACCCGCTAGACCTGATCTGGACCTCAGAGGATATACGAGTATACTGTGTAAATATGAAAACAAGTGCAAATATTGGTTTGATATGTGTTTAGGCGCTAGCCAATCTCTGCAAAGATTAGCTAAAGCCTGATGAAATTTCGGTTAGTACAGCCGCCTCACAACCAATGGTTAGGTTCGTGCGACGCCTGACTAACCCACCGACGCAACCGTGGAAGTCCACTACCGTCGCCGTAACGCCTGGCTATACTGTCATAGCAAGCGAAGCTAGGACATGGATTATTCCCACAGCCGTTCGGTCGTCGCGGGGACCTACTCTCTACTCCCCGCCCGCCAGCGGAACATGTGCTGGGTACGGCGTCGTTCCCTGCGCTGCAGGCCTCTGTAGTAAAAAACAATTATTTGTATATAGTTATGCTGATTCTACTTTTAAATAATGTTTTTGGGAAATTTGTTGACATTTAGGAAAAGTTGTAGAACTAAAGTTGTTTGTTTTGATGTACAGAATATGGTCTTAAAGGATGCTAATTGATCACCAATAACCTGTATAGAACCTGTGTACTTACCAAGTTTCGTCGAGATTCATTGTGATTATTTATTGTGACAATTTAAAATGACCGTGCTATACTCAGCACTCAATTCTTCCACATTATTTGGATGGATTATGGATTATATTATTATTATCACGGTCAGTATTTGGATGGGTGACCGTGGGTGGCATTTTCCAACTGAGCGCTACCGTGGCTCGGATGACACGTTAAATTGTAGGTCCCGGTTGTTTTAACCGTTTACCCATGTCAGAGGCCTTCAGTCGGCCCAAAAACTCTGACACCAGGGCTAGCCACCCGGCCTATACGAACTTACTTACTTAATTCTTCCACAGTGCTAATTAAAATATTATTGTAATATTACAGAGGTCTCCAATACTTGCACAATATGTGCGGAATCCCATTAATCCACGGCGATATCAAACCTGCCAACATTCTCCTCGACCAGTGCCTGATGCCGAAAATTGGAGACTTCGGTCTCGCCAGGAAGGGGGCCGCTGAGGACCGCACGCACGTTAAAGTCTCCAAGTGAGTATCATCCATCCCATCGCTATTTTCATGCTGACGCGTTCACGCGTGAACCGACACGGCATCACGGTTGGACCGACTTCGCTAATTCTTTTTTTATTGTATTGTTATTGCCTAATATTGCGCGGAAAAGACAACTTAAATTTCCGAGTGCTTCAACTCTGCCCCACCAAAGCGCCCCACTGGTGGGGCAGATTCCACTCCTTCATTTTTTGGAGTGGAATCTGCCCCACTCATCCCATCTTGGTGGGGCAGATTCCACTCACTTTTTAGACCAGTGGAATCTGCCCCACCAGGGGTGTCGCATGATTTTAAATTAAATTATTAGTGCCATGAAGTGCGAAATTCGACATCATAATTTTAATCATTATAACGCCCCACCAAAAGAACAGATAAGAGACGACATTGAATCCAAAATATTAAGAAGATTGTAAACTAAAAGCACTATTATCTGAATTTTAACATTTCAGATTATATGTAGTTATAGTATTTATTTCGCAAATATTTTCAAAGTCATCGTAAAGTAAAAGAAAATGAAAAATTGCATATCATCATTCCTTTTATAATAATCCATTCATTGTAATGATCTTTAATAATCTACTCGTATTCGAGATTTTATCTCAGTCAGCAAGTTACTTGAATAGTATGTAATTAAAATTTGCACCTATTACAAATGATAAATGTTTCCATTTTAATTGCAACCTTTATTATGTAAATTAATTATACAGGGTTATTTCTAATCAATTAGCATGCTTTTAGGGGCTTATTCTGTACATCCAAACTAACAACTTTTGTTCAACGACTTTTATCAAATCTCAAAAAAAAAGTTGTTATTCCATAGAAAAATATCGTTCACCCTTGACAAAATGTATGGAACAGCTGTTTTTTTTTGACTTTTCACAAATGTCGCAGAACAAAAGTTGTTAGTTTTGAAGTACAGAATAAGCCCCTTGAAGGATACTAATTGATTAGAAATTACCCTGAATTTTCTGCATTAATACGTTAATCACAACTTATGTATGTAGGATACAGGTTGGAGAGCTGACGCCGACATTAATTTGACTCACATGTAGTACTAGAATACTAGTAACTAATAGTGGATTGTCAGTGGCTTCTAGTTTATAGTATACTTCTATTATTTAAGTTGCAGTGACCAGGTATGAGTCCTACCAGAAGTCGGAGGTCTTGCCACTGTAACTTCAATAGGTCATTTGTGATGTTTCTATTTAAATTAGGGAAAGCAACCTTAGAGTGTTTGCAATCCTCCCTTTTGTTCTACATATTCTGATATACTTTTTTGGTAAGACAACACAGCAACACGCGCTCTTCCGCCGCTATTGACATACAGTGTTTAGTTGCCTCGTCCCCTACCTGTTTTCTCGTGCCCTCCTTGGCCAAGGTGTCGGCTTTGTTGTTGCCTAAACATGTTCTGTAACTCTTTATCCAGCGCACGATTGTTCTGTGTTAAGTTGAAAGAGTTTGAAGTGTCGCATGACATTCAGCAACAACTCTAGAACTTGTTAGAGGTCTTTTGAGTGCGTAGATTGTAGCAGCACTGTCAACAGGGAACACGATGACTTCTTTGGCCTCACTGTTTTTTGTAGCTGAATTGAATGATAATATTAAATTTATAATTTTCTATTACTTTACGATGACTTCGAAAATATTTGCGACATAAATACTATAACTAATTACATACAATCCGTAATTTTTGACTTCAGATAATTGTGCATTTGTTTACAATCTGCTTAATATTTTGGATTTAATGTCGTGGCTTATCTATTCTTTTGGTGGGGCGTTATAACGATTAAAAGTTTGAAGTCGAATTTCGCACTTCATGGCACTAATAATTTAATTTAAAATCATGCGACACCCTTGGTGAGGCAGATTCCACTGGTCTAAAAAGTGAGTGGAATCTGCCCCACCAAGATGGTACGAGTGGGGCAGATTCCACTCCAAAAAATGAAGGAGTGGAATCTGCCCCACCAGTGGGGCGCTTTGGTGGGGCAAAGTGGAAGCACTCAAATTTCCCATACAAAATATATCTACATGGAAAAGTTGCCTTATCTGGTGGTTAGTGGCGCTTTAGCGCCGACTTTAGGGTCCGCTTTAGGGTCGACGACTTTAGAGTCCGTTTTAGGGTCGACGACTTTAGGGTCCGCTTTAGGGTCGACGACTTTAGAGTCCGGTTTAGTCAACGACTTTAGGGTCCGCTTTAGGGTCGACGACTTTAGGGTCCGCTTTAGGGTCGACGACTTTAGAGTCCGGTTTAGTCAACGACTTTAGGGTCCGCTTTAGGGTCGACGACCTTAGGGTCAACGACTTTAGGGTCTGTTTTAGGATCGACGACTTTAGGGTTGACGACCTTAGTGTCCGCTTTAGGGTCGACGACTTTAGGGTCGACGATTTTAGGGTCAACGACTTTACGGTCCGTTTTAGGGTCGACGACTTAAGAGTCCGCTTTAGGGTCGACGACTTTAAGGTCCGCTTTAGGGTCGACGACTTTAGGGTCCGTTTTAGGGTCGACGACTTTAGGGTCCGTTTTAAGATCGACGACTTTAGGGTCTGCTTTAAGATCGACGACTTTAGGGTCCGCTTTAGGTTCGACGACTTTAGGGTCCGCTTTAGGCGTGGATGAAATTGCCCAAGCGTTTAAGCTTGCGTTACCAGCGATGAGCCTGATTTCGTCGACCCTGTTGGCTACCGTCGCTGTATAAAGACGAAGCCCGTTCAATGTTGCAGAGTGATCGGCACCCGGCCGTACCTCCCCGACGACTACCTCCGCTCGAGCTGCCTCTCCCCGGCGGTGGACGTGTACAGTTTCGGCGTCGTGTTGCTGGAGATGGCCACCGCTCTGCCTGCGCATGACAAGAAACGGGAAGCGCTCATGCTCAGCCCTTATATCACCACGCTCACTCGCACCCAGATGGATTATGGTAAGCTCAGTATAAAATTTATCGAGACACATACACTCACATATCCACTCTCCCCCTCTCTTCTCTCCTCCCCCCCCTCTCTCTATGTCTCCCACTCTCGCTCTCCCCCATCTCTATCCCCCTTTCTCTCCCTCTTTCTCTATCCCCCTTTCTCTTCCTCTCTATTCCCCTCTATCTTTCTCTCTCTCCCCTTTCTCTCTCACACACACTCGCACACCCACACCCCCCAAATGTTCCTGCTCGTTGCTGCAGCAATGAGCTAAATGTAAATGCATCATAAGAGCGAGTCGAGATATAGGCTTTTTTTTTTAGTTGACGGGGGGGAAATCTTTCACAGATACCCAGCTGCATTGGGATGCAGCTGGGTTATGTGGTCTTAACCACTAAAACCCCCTCGGCAGCCGACTTTTATGCTTTATAGACGGCACTGGGATCTCCGTTGGAACGCACCAGTGCCTTCTACCATGTCAATTGACGTCCCAGGACTATACACGCCTGCTTACAACGACGCTGGCTAAGCCCTGCCCTAAGTTGTCTCCTCCGGACTCGATTGGGTGAAACTCATCCCCAAATGCGCCCACCCTCGAATCCCAGGTGCCCCTTTTAGTCGGCTTTTACGACAGGCAGGGAATACCGAAACCGTATTCTAATACCCCGGTTCCAAGGTCTGAGATATAGGCTAATGAAGATTCAGATAAATAGATGTGTCGCGAGGTCAACTGTTCCGATTCTTTTTTTTTTATTTTTCTAGAGTATGTGCAAAAAGAATACCGTCGCCGTCGTGGCGTCACGGTGAACTAACAATAAGATATTAATCAGCAGCCAAGATACCGACTATTTGGTAGTCGCGAGTACTGATGGAAACCGAATTCGGGTCTACCAAGTATCGAACACTTTTAGTTGTAAACTAAGCACCATATAAATCGGCGTATGGGAAGTTATGCGTAAAAGATATACGCGGGAGCCAGAGAAATGAGACGCCGGGGCACACCCGCCCGCCAACACTGCCTGGGTGGCTCAGTGGTTAGTGACCCTAACTTCTGGATCAAAGAGGCGTGGATTCGATCCCCACCCAGGGCAAATATTTATGTGATGAACATAAGTGTTTGCTCTGTGTCTGGGTGTTATTTAGTTACTATCTATTTAAGTATGTATTTAAAAATATGTATATGTAGTATATCAGTCTCTATATATCAGTCTCTGTATATCGTGGCTCGGATGACACGTTAAATTGTAGGTCCCGGTTGTTTCAACCGTTTAGCCATGTCAGAGGCCTTCAGGCGGCCTAACAACTCTGACACCAGGGCTAGCCACCCGGCCTATACGAACTTACTTACTTAGTCTCTGGCAGCCATATCACAAGCTTTGCTTAGTTTGGGGTCAGAGGCCGTGTGTAAGATGTCCCAAAATATTAAAAAAAAAACACGCGGCGTCGGAATTGTGCACACATGTGCAATAATTAGCCAATCACGGCGAAGTGTAATTTGCGGCTAACATCTCATCTGCCGATTTGTGTGGCGCTCAGTATACTAGCAATGACAGAGCCGTGTTGTCAACGTAACATAATTATACTCCATAAAATTTAACTTGATCTCTGCGACAGCTGTCAGAAAAATCAGGCCTACGAAGTCCTGAATTTCTTGATAGTACAGACAGTACCTGTCAATGTCATACTTTATAGGCATGTCAATTAGTGATGGGCGACGAATGATCGTGACCACAGAGATTTAGATAGAGGTTTATTTAAAATATCGATAGTTTATACTATCGATATTTTAAATAAAACTTAATTTATCATTAATTTTACTGTATATTTTAATATCATAAGATTTTTTACATTTGTAATTAAATTAAACCCAATTACATGTTACATTAGCATCGAAAATAGTGAAAAATGGCGATAAATACTACCGTTACATTATTATGAGTATTTAATTAATATCATAACATTATTTACATGTGTACATACTTGATCTTAAATAATAGTAAGTAAATAAAATCCAATTTCTCACCTTCAACGACTCATTCGATTTCATTACAACATTGTTTGAAAATCGATTTTTTCCACCACTATCTCAACTCTAAAAATGTCAATTTTCTATGTCAATGTCACTGTCGCAGAGATCAAGTTAAATTTTATAGAGTATAGTAAAATGGCACACGGGCGACCTCACGACACTTCTCGTTTTGCACAAACTCTAACAAGAATATTTGATTTGCAGCGACGTTAGAAGATCCCGTCCTCCGCGGCACCGCGCACTCGAACCCCTCGATGTGCTGCGAGTTCATAGAGCTGGGGCTCCACTGCACGCGCGAGCGACGCAACGACCGCCCTTCCATGCTCGACGTTTATATGAAGCTCGATAGTCTGGACCTGCCTGGGAAACATCTCATGTAGCATTTACTAATAAAGTTGAAAAGAAAAATAAAAAGGTTTATTCGAATAAAATGAAACATTCGAAAATTATTCGAATAAAATGAAACATTCGAAAATTATTCGAATAAAATGAAACATTCGAAAATTATTCGTGTAATATGAAACATTCAAAAATAATGCGAATAAAATTAAAACATTAAAAAATTATTCGAATAATTTGAAACATTCGAATAAAATTAAACATTCGAAAATTGTTCGAATAAAATGAAACATTTGAAAATTATTCGAATAAATTGAAAAATTCGAAAATTATTCGTATTAATTGAGCATTCCAAAAATATACGAATTATAACCGGCTACTTATATTTTCGAATGTTTCGTGTTATTCAAATAATTTTCGAATGTTTTATTTTATCGACATATAAATCAATTTACTATGTCGTAAGTAAAAATAATAAAATGAAAATCAAATCGACTAAGATACCGCATAGTCGAATCACCGCGCACTCGAACCCCTCAATGTGCTGCGAGTTCATAGAGCTGGGGCTCCACTGCACGCGCGACCGACGCAACGGCCCTTCCATGCTCGACGTTTATATGAAGCTCGATGCTCTTGAGTTGCCTGGAAAACATCTTATGTAGCATTTATCAAGTGAAAAAAAAAAGAATATAAAGTGTCATTTGAAAATTTCGCTCGTAATGTCAGAACGAGACAGCGTTATGGCATAGTATGTATCTGTCACTTTTTCACGCGTCGAAACGAGTTATTTTCGTGACTATTCGTGGTCGCATGCTTGAGTAGCTGGGCTCGTAACCTGTTAGAATATCAGGTCGGAGATCTAAGGAAATATATAAAAAAAATATTTTTGTAAAAATTAGCCTACTTAGTTTTTAAATATTAACAAAATGTAGTTTATAAATATCTAATTCGAACAATAATTGAATCGATTATATGGTTCATTTCATAAATAAATTATTGAAATAAAATCGATTAAATATTCGTGTTATCAATAATAGTGTATTAAATACACAATTTATCAAGTAGTTAGTTACCTAACTCGTGTGTGCTCGATTAATTATTTTTTATTATTTTTCTTAGGCATGTGGTTACTCTTTTATTTAATCAACATTAATCAATAAACTAAGTAGGTATACAGGGTTATTTCTAATCAATTAGCATCCTTTTGGGGGCTTATTATGTACATCAAAACTAACAACTTTTGTTCTGCGACTTTTGTCAAAACTCAAAAAAATATTGTTGTTCCGTAGAAAAATATCGTTCAACCGCGACAAAATGTATGGAACAGCTCATTTTTTTTTTTTGGGGTTTGACAAAAGCCGCAGAACAAAAGTTGTTGTGTTGTTTTTAAACTTTCGCGATTTGAACACATTATTATTATATACTACGGGACTAATCGCGCACTAAAATTACGAGATAAATAAATACCTCCTCATCCCGACGTTTCGGGCGAGTTGCATCGACCGTGGTCACGGGTAGACTCAACTAGGTCTACCCGTAACCACGGTCGATGCAACTCTGTTGTATAAAAGTTGTTAGTTTTGATGATACATACTTAGATGATGCACAGAATAAACCCCTAAAATGATGCTTATTGATTAGAAATAACCCTGTATAATTTAGAATTGCGTAAGTTAATATTACGGTACGATTTCATACTTTTTGTAAGTATATAATGCAAATTTATGGTTAATATACAATAAGGCTCAATTTTTTTATTACCTTTAATCGTTTAAAACTGGTCTATACTCTATAAAATTTAACTTGATCTCTGCGACAGCTGTTAGAAAAATCACGCCTATGAAGTCCTGAATTTCTTAATAGTACAGACAGTACCTGTCAATGTCATACTTTATGGGCATGCCGATTAGTGATGGGCGACGAATGATCGTGACCACAGAGTTTTAGATAGAGTTTTATTTAAAATATCGATAGTTTATACTGACGATATTTTAAATAAAACATAATTTATCATTAATTTTATTGTATATTTTGATATCATAACATTTTTTACATGTGTAATTAGATTAAACCCAATTATATGTTACATTACCATCGATAATAGTGAAAAACGTCCATATTAAATACTATCGTTACATGATTATGAGTATTTAATTAATATCATAACATTATTTACATGTGTACATACTTGATCTTAAATAATAGTAAGTAAATAAAATTCAATTTCTCAATTACAACATTGTTTGTAAATCGTATTTTTCCACCACGATCCCAACTCTTCAAATGTCAATCTTCTATGTCAATGTCACTGTCGCAGAGATCAAGTTAAATTTTATAGAGTATAAATAATTATTTTATTTCTAATAAAGTAAATAAGTAGATTAGATAAGTTTGATGAATAATGTTTACACTGTTTGTTAAATTATTTTTATGGTAAAGGACCGGTGCTAGAAAGAGACAGCGAATTAAAACATGGATTCAAGGAAGAGAGAGGATCGGGCCACTCGGTAAACTCCGCCTTAAGAAAATACAGTAATTTCTAGAATAGTTCAAAGTCACAAAGCGACATTAGAAGTTTTATTATATTATATCCGTAGCCGACGCCATTTTAGGAATTTTGGCTTCAGATTATGGACTTCATGCCCGATCCCTTCGATTTCTTATATCCATGATTTAATTAGACTTAATAAAATATTACACATGTCTTCCATTAATAGATACTATACTGTACTTTCATTATACATAGAAACCAACTTAATATAATCGCTATCGACTGATACTCACAGCCATTTTATGATAAGTGCAGAAAATAAACTACACTTTTACACGGTTTTTACTGCGTTTTCTGTTTTATCCCGTGTCCTCATTGACTTACAGACGATACTATTACTTGATATTGATTTTTAGGGCACACACGTAGTTTTTACACAATGAATCATCATCATTATCATTATCAGCCGTAGGACGTCCACTGCTGGACATAAGCCTCCCCTATGGAATTCCAATAATCCCAGTTGGAAGCGGCCTGCATCCAGCGCGTTCCTGCGGTCTTAATAATATCTTAATACACAATGAATAATTCACCAATATAATTCAATTTTGATTATGCTAAAAGAATTACATAGAACAATACAGTACAATATTGTTACGAGATGGGTTCTTGGATAATCAGTTAAAACGTCGATTAGTCGCTCAATGCACTTTATTACACAATAACACACGACACACAATTAAAAGAAATGATTTTTATCGTGCTTCACACACTAGGTGTATAGAAACATTCTTTTTGTGATAAACATTTCAAAAATTGACGCGGTCGCAGGATTTGAACCTGCATCTCTCTGGGATTCCGGCCCAGATGCTTTGTCCAATTAAGCTAAAACGCTGTCTGCGAAGGCGAAGTGTTTATCATTTTTACCAGCTACTACATTGTTGGAAGCGCCATCTGTGAGAACTGCTTTAAACCAGTCAGTCACTTAATGTGTTATTAATTTGTTGTATTAATTAATAAAATGTGTTGTTATTGTGTAATTATTAGAATGCGCCATTTCTGAAAAAATGGCGCATTGTGTAATCAATGAAATGATTTTTATCGTGCGGTACATAGTGTGTTTGAAATGTTTAGTATCACAAAAATAAAGTTTTTGACACGCTATTGGTTCGCACAAAACACTTCACACTGGCACTGATATTCACACACACTTCACTGTACAAGTGTACACGACATGCTCTCGAATTGATAAGACACTATTGTGTTAACAAAGTAAACAGGATGTAATTTCGGAAAGTTATTCAATTCGAACAACCCACGATCGCAGATTATGTCATAGTTACTACGCTTTAGATGTAAACTTGGCATGGAGGTATAGAGGTATACAGAGCGCCACACAAATTGAAATATGGTAAGTTATGCGCAGCGTTCTGCGCAAAAGCCGAAATATGGGTACGCGCGGAAGCCAGAGAGACGAAACGCCGGGCCACACCCGCCCGCCAACCTCATGCCTCCCGCGCGCTCCCTACGCCCGAGCTCACTACTTCATATGTATAGGTATTGTACACACATGCGCAATAATTAGCGAATCACGGCGAAGTGTCATCTGCGGCTAACTTCCCATCTTTCAATAAGGAAGTTTCCTTTATCATAAAAACTAAAAATAATTATGTACATTTAAAGACGTTAGAAATGTATTAGATACAGTGAAAAATTACTCGAATAGCTTAATAAATGACGGAGTTATGGATGTCTAAACATGACCGCACGAAATCAAAAAACCTCGCGACGGATTTACGCGTGTGACGTCATCCGGCTCCAGAGCCGCGCCGTGGGTTAGGCGGGAGTAAGGAAAAAAGGAAATAAAGTGCTTCATTCTATACCGGGTATTTTTCTAAGCCACGAATACGTTCTAGGATATCATTCTACTTATTTCTATGTTATGATCAACATTTACTATGAGACTAACCCTCCAATATTACGAATAAAAGTCAGCATTCCCATAAATCTTGTCGTGAGTAAATGAACTTTATTTCTAAATGGAACAAAACATGGCGTGTGTACCTAGACTAGTGTACTGCGGTTATTACATCTGTATATATTGACTAGTAGTTTTCCAAACAGTAGACCTCACAAGTATACATTTTGGTAAAAAAAATCTGGTAATCAGTTTTCAAAAATGCACAAATTGCACAGGCAAATATATTCATAATTACAATATTCTGTCCTAAAATATTATTGAATATTATGACCAACTTTTACTATGGGACTAATCCCCTGTACAGGGTTATCCAAAACTTCTCAGCCTAATATTTGTTCTTATAAAGTACTTGTAGGTAATAGGTTTTTTCAGGACTTATTTTTTAGTTTCGTAAATGACAGATGTCAAAAAACCGCAAAGAAAAACCGCATTTAAGTTTGATAGCTGTCACTTTGAGACCTAACATGTCATCCTAGTATGGATTCTAGAATATGACAGCTGTCAGTTTGTTCAGTCATTTTTAGGGTTTCGTAGTAAACCGAGGGACCCTTAAAACTTCGTTATATTCGTGTAACGAACGGACGCCGTTTATAGACCATATTAAAACTTTCCCTGAAAATTATTTTGAGCACTGTAGAATCATAAATTTTTGAGCTATAAAGGAAAATTGAATTATTTAAACATTAGAGGTCATCGACCTCACAAGTATATTTAATACAAACAAACAAACAGTAACACTTTATTCGACAACCACAAAACTTAAAAAAAAAAACGAATTACGGGGACAAAACAATACAATTTATAGGTTTTATAACTGGTGGTCTTATCGCTTTAAGCGATTTCTTCCAGGCAACCAAGAATTCATACTAAATTACGTTTTCTTAGTATCAACCAAAGTATTTATATCAACCATCTTAAAAATTGGTTTTAATCATCATCATAATCGTCGTCACGTGTGCGGAAGCCTATCATACGCATGTCTCGACACGCACTTGACAACTTATTGAAACTAGAAAATAAAAGCCTTGAAAAAAAATATTTATACAAACTTTGACACCAGGGCTAGCCACCCGGCCTATACAAACTTATTTACTTAGTCCCATAGTAAAATTTGGCCATAATATACAATAATATCTTAGTAAAGAACCTTACTTTTTTATGATTAAGTATATATTTACCTGTGAAAGTTGTGCATTTTTGAAAACTTATTACAAGAAAATGTATACTTGCGAGGTCTACTGTTTTGGGAGCTACTAGTTAATAGTTACAGATGTAAAAACCGCAGTACACTAGACACATACACCAAGTCTTGTTCCATTTAGATATAAAGTTCATTTACTCACGACAAGATTTATGGGAATGCTGACTTTTATTCGTAATATTGGGGGGTTAGTCTCATAGTAAATGTTGATCATAACATAAAAATAAGTAGAATGATATCCTAGAACGTATTCGTGGCTTAGAAAAATATCCGGTATAGAATGAAGCACTTTATTTCTTTTTTTCCTTACTCCCGCCTAACCCACGGCGCGGCTCTGGAGCCGGATGACGTCACACGCGTAAATCCGTCGCGAGGTTTTTTGATTTCGTGCGGTCATGTTTAAAAATTCATAACTCCGTCATTTTTGAAGATAATTGAAAAATAAAAACACCATAATTTATTTCAGACTTGGTGTTATTTAATAAAAATAAAACTAGAAAACGGGAAACTTCCTTATTTGTGTGGCGCTCAGTACCTATACACCCAATAAGCCCGATTACAGAGGCGCCAGCGTAACTATATTAGCTAAATAACATAGTTCTGTTTCATTTTCACTTAAGACATTCGATATTGCCTAAAGTGAAAAAGAAACAGAACTATTATTATTCGGCTCTGTAAGAATTTAAGCTAAATCCGGTTTCGTGGTATAGTTCCGGAATTTGTATGGAATTCTCGGTGAAAACCGGGCAAGAGGCCCGGTTTTTTTATTGACTGATAGGCTTGTAGTTGTCAATTAGGTATGTAGATAATTAAATTGTAATTAAATAAGTGGGCATGGGTGATAAATTTGAATTAAATTTCTTACAAATACTTAGGAACAATAAAGCAATTTACATTAGGTGTACCTAATTTAAACGTTTTTTGACGGTGCCTTAAGAAAATAAATCCAATAGAGTTACTTATACGTTATAGAGTTATGCGTCTAGGGATAGCAAAACAATTATTTAAACTACAGTATAACAAAATAGAATTATTATGGCAAGTTCTAATTCATCAATTTTTTTTCATGAAACAGTTTTTGGATTCATTACTTAGTTACTCTAAGAAACAATAAGAGAATAGGCTAGAAAAAAATTCGTTCATTAGTTAGATTATCAAATAATTAGAGAAATGTAAAAAATAGCATTGACTATCCCCTTTTTGTGCGTTTTAAAGGACAATAGCGTCACCGCGTAAACAATCGATGACCAACTTCGCCCAAAAGTTACTCACTAAACCTAGTTGTACTCGTACCTAGTTTTCTAAAACCGAGGTTTTAGACAATTTTTAGGATTTGTACGGAACCCTCGGTGAGCAACCCTGACTCGCACTTAACGGTTTTACTTTTATTAAAAAGAATGTCATAGGCTAATTTATATCCATTAATTATTATACCTACTTTGTTTATACCATTTGCGACACCCTAACTACAGGGTATAATGTGTACTGTGTTACTATTATATAAGTGTAATTGTAACTAGACATATTATAAGGCAATTGTATACCGAAATAAATAAATATCCAGAAAAAGGGCTTTTATGAGATAGCATTAAAACAGGGGAAAAGTTAGTTATAAATATATTTGTTCCTTTTCTTCACAATTGGCCGTTAAAGGTTAGAATGAGATGGTCATATCTTCCAGTACTGGGCTGTAGTCGAGATCTAGGGTCCTGGTCTTCAAGAGCTGGCGGTACCACACAGCTGAAGCGCGAGCGGTGCGGGTTCTTCTCTCGTCTTCGTAGTCCACTTCGAACAGACCGAACTTTATGCTGAAACAGAGAGATGGGACTCAATCTCTTCTGATTTGTGCATTTTCTACCGACTTTTAGGAAATCAGAACCTCTCTGACCCTCTTATTCCAAAGCCAGCCTATCAATTCGGAAGTCGGAAGAATCGTACCTATGTTTTTGTTTGAATGTTCGTTCGTTTGTTTCTCATAGGATGCTGAACATAAGTCTATCTTTCCAATAAGATCGGTTGAAAGCGGCTTACATCCAGAGCGATCCTGAGGTCGTTATTCCATCTTGCAGGTATAAACTTCTTACGTGACAAGAGTCACGTAAGAAGTTTATACCTATGTATAATGCCGGTACGCCATTTTTGACTGTCCCCTATGTTGGATTTGGGGTGACGTTAACCATAAATTGTCATCCACATCAAATAATTCCAAACCAATATCAAACAAAACATCAAAATAACAGAAAGCAAAATTCAAACTGAAAAAACAAAATCTTAGTTCTGAATTCGATTAAAAATTGTCCATCAAACTCCAGGCTGTATACGTAATCACGTTGCATCCGTCCACTTCCTTGGCGTCCAGGACGTTCGTATATATTTCTTGAAGTACCTACCTAAGTTATCCTATCAGCGTCAGCCCTCCCTCCCAGAGTGCCATTATTACGGGGACATCGTTGCATGGCAGTTCACAATAATAACTTGTCCGCCATCTTGGGCCGTCCGCCATTTTGGATTTAAAATGGCTTTACTTAGCTTACCATAAATTGTTTTGTTGTAAAAAAATCAACGCAGAACTCCTTACCTCAGTCCTGAATCCCATTCAAAATTGTCCATCAAACTCCAAGCAGTATAAGTCACGACATTACAGCCGTCAATTTCTTTAGCGTCCAGGACGTTCGTCAGGTATTTCTTGAAGTAATTTATCCTGTCATCGTCAGCCCTCCCTCCCAGAGTACCGAAGCCATTCTCTGAGATCATTATGGGAGGGTTGTTGCAGTTTTCCTTCACCCAGTTCAAGGCTTGGCGGATTCCGTGGGGTATGGACTGGAACGAGGAAACAGTAGCTATGTTCATAAAAGGTTAAGGTTTAGGGTGGACATTATGGTGTCAAAATTATTGCATAAATGGTAATTATAAACAATGTAACAACGTAAATATTGTTTGTTGTGAATCTCATTTTTTTTAATTATTTGTGCATTAAATTGTCTAATTAATCGTTAATATTAAAGTCGCCACAAATGATACTAATACCTAATGGTAAACTAATGGTAATTCATGAAATCACTATCAACAATACTTATTAATTAAGTAGGTATAAGGCGATTATGAAGTAATATGTAAATGTCGTATGTGAATGTAAAAGAAAACTTACAGTGCTGTGAATAACAGCTGCAGGAGGATAGTCCAGGTAAGTACCGATCCCACCCATATCATCTTCGTACGAAGGTATCTGGAAGGCTCCTTTAGTGTACGGAGTGTAAAACTTAGTGGAGTAGTGGTTAAAGCCGTAAAAGTCGCTAGTTCCTGGAATATAATGTCATTACCTAATTGATTACAATTTTTTTGGATGGGAAAAACAACGCAATAAACCATACGTCTAAAAGTAGAAATCCTACAACGGATGTAAACCATCAACTGTACCGGTTTGGCGTGGTGAATATGGCCCAATAACACTTTGAGGGAAGGGAGATTTAGCAGTGAGCGTGACACAGGTCTGTAATAAAACAACAGTGATCCACAATTTAATCTGTTATCCGAGCCACGCTAATGCTCAGTTGTACTTAATTATACCATCCTCGGTAACGCAAAAAAATGCCAAGACGGTGACGGTAGTGCCCACCAAACGTGTCAAACAAAGAAGGGACGTTTTTGACCGACGAACCGGAGGCACTCAATTCGACGCGTATACTTTTTTTTGTATAATCACGCATAACTTTTTTCATGGTAGTCCGAACTTTTTTTATTGGAAAGAGTATACTTCGAAATTGTTCCCATTTAAATTTTATCGAAATCGGCTGAGCCATTTTTGATAAATCAACAATAATATGAAAAATGCTACATCGATCCGTGCGAAATATTCGCGAATTATGTACACGGGAGAAGTCGGTCATGCTATTTTTTGCAAAAAATAATTACTTATCACACAAACCTTTCACAAGTTCAATTTCCTCTTCCGTAAACTCTGGCAGTCTGCTCCTCGGAAACCCTTGCTCCTTGCTTCTTTCCGCCACCCTCTTCACCACGCGATCTGGGAACCCTCCTTTGGTTGAGAAAATGGGATGGGAGTACAACCCGACTTCGAAGTCCATGGCTGTTGCGCCTGCCTCGACGTCTTCAGGAGCATCAGACGCACCTACTCGGAAATCCGTCGCAATAGTAATTCCACAAATTCCTGAAAGTAAATTGCAAAATTTCAATCTTAATCATTTGTTTCAATAATTCAAAAAAACAATAAATATACCTTCCATTTTCGTCTTTACATGTTTCCTAAAAGATACTTTAGTTTTCCCGGGATAAAAGTAGCCTATGATTATGACCCTCTCCGACCTTCCGAAAAAATCAACTCGATCCATTGCTCCGTTGCTGCGTGAAAGAGTAGCTTACAAAATTTCGGATTTATAATATTAATGAGCATTACTGTAGGTACATATAATAATTATTAATACGGATAACAACCAATTTTGATTACCTACTATGGCTGACTATGAAATCGCGATGACCTACCATTCAAAATATTCAATGTTAACCTTCAACAAAAATGGTACAGCTATTTTTTTTTACGACATTAGAACAGGTGCTAATCGTAAAGAAAATCACATCATGTAAAAATACAACTCGTGCGACAGTTCCTTCCGTACCGTAAAAAGTTGAAAAATCTAATGTAAATTCAAGTCGATTTATTGAGTTGGTTTACACAACTTTCGTGCCTATATACTGAGTACTGACCTTTCTGTTTCTCTCTAAACTCTTTATCATACACATGCCAAGCCCTCGCATGGGCTAGCAAAATATGCTTTACAGCCAAGTAGTCTCCAATTCCCATTGAATTAATTCCTGGAGCAAATCTTTTCATACCGTAGGCAAATACTCCGAACTGTTTAGGCTCATTCACCGTAATCCACGTCTTCACTCTGTCTCCAAAGAGATTGTAGAGGCCTCTGGCATAGTCTTCAAACCAATCAGCTATTAAAGGGTTGGTCCAACCTCCTAAGTCCTGAAGGCTTTGAGGCAAGTCCCAATGGAAAATCGTGACTACAGGTTCTATACCACATTCAAGCAACTCATCTATCAGATTATTATAATATCTTTTCCCCTCTTCGCTGACTTTATTCGTAAACCCGTTGGGGAAGATCCTGGGCCAGGATATGGAGAACCTGTAGAAGTCAACGCCCAGGAATTTGGCCATGGCTATGTCCCGTTTGTAGTATTCGTAGGACTTGCAGGCGTCGTTGCCGGTTGTGTTGTCCAGGATTGCGTTTGGCTTCTGGCAGAAGACGTCCCATATGCTGGGTGATTTGTCTGGAAAAGTGGTAATAAAGTACCATTTATAGGTTTACTAGCTTTTGCACGTGGTGTCGCCCGCGTGATATTTCGGTTTTTGTCCTATCCCATAGGAACTTTTTATTTTTCTAAGATAAAAAGTAGCCTACGTAACTTTCCGACCATTTCACTATATCCATGCCAAAAATTAAGTCAACCTGATGCTCTGTTCCTGCGTAAAAGAGTAATAAACCAACAAACATTCGGATTTATAATTTTCTAGTTTAGGCACTAGTTTTCAGTCTAGCCGTGACCACGATCGACTCAACTCGGTCGAAACGTAATGATGATGAGGTATTTATTTATTTCGTGATTATAGTGCGCGATTACCTTAGCTAGTACCGTAGTATATAGTAATAATGTTCTAGTTTACTGTTGTAGATCAAAGGAGAGTTGTACGAAAATGGTTCTGGTTACTTGCCTGCTGCATTCCATCCTCCTTCGATTTGATAAGATGCTGTTGCAACCCCGAATTTGATATCAGCTGATAACTTTCTCATATTGCTAAGCGAACTGAAATAAAAAAAATAAGAACATATCAGATGCACGATGTATTCCACAGAACAGCCCTTCTCTCTCTTCTGTTAAATATTCAGAACACTGGCGGATGTAAGTACTCGTATTTGCCGCTAGGAGGCTGTTGAATTTTTGTCCTGTGTGTAAAACTATAATACCTATTTGTTATATAATGTATCATAATTATAATGATGTTTTTTTGTGTAGGTAATAGGTATTTAAGATTTTTTTTTATCATTGATAATGAAAAATAAATGGTCTGAATTTTGGCGTCCCCTCTAAACACTGCCGCTCTAGGATTTTTTTTAAATTCCGTATAGGTTTGCGTTTGACTACATACTGCCTGATGTTGAGCAGATATGCGGTCTAGGGTGTATCACGATTACCTGTAAGATATCTATCTACTCGGGATTTGAAAACACCCAAGTTGTACTTTTTCGGGAAGACAGAAAGGCAAAGCGTTCCACATCCTGGCTGTTCGTATGAGGATTCGAAGCGCTTGGTTCTAACGCACGGAATGTCCACCATAAAAGGGTGGCGCATTGGTCGCGTCTGTTTAGCCTTTACGATAGAAGGAAGGGCAGGTGGGACCAGATTGTGCAACTCCTGGGCGCACTTTCCGAAATGTATCCGATAAAAGGCTGATAAACACGTTACGAGTACCTTACGTCGATGCTCGAGACTTAGCAGGTGCGACTAGGTTCCATCCAACTTAGCCTATTGTTAAGCCACCACTGATTCAAACCCTACTATAATAAAATCAGTTTTACCATTAACTTTACCTTTTAACTGATACTTTAACCGAAACATTATTAAATCGTTCTGCTAGGTTCCGTTTTACTACTCTGCGATTTTTTTTTTTTTATTTATTTATTTTTTTTAAATATAATGACAATACTACACTACTACTACATAGAAAGCAAGTGGATCATCCACAGACCTTTGAAGGTCTAAAGATAATCCAAGTGCTCAAGCCCACTGCCAGTTGGCAGCGTGCCCAGCATGCTGGCAGCATTGCCACGCTGAATGGCAATGCTTATACGTTGAGCCAAATAAACACCAGCATTTTGGTCACGCGTCGCGTCCACCAGACGCTCAGAAAGACTTTTGAAAACGAGATGAGCTCCCGGCCCCCACGGACCCAAAGTCTCAACTCCAAATGGCTCAAATATGTAACCACTGCCGAGGTTAGCATATTTGCGCCGCTTGTGCTGCTCAGCCGAATTGGCCGCCGCTCCAGCCCTACTCTGAGTCTCAGGAAGATGTGACGGTGCCAAAGTATCGACGCAAGTTGCGTCCCATACTAAGGGCCGTCCACACTTCCATGGGACCAGCGTCATGCCGTCAGGCCTTTTGCCATCACCACGCGCCAACCCACTCGGTTCGAGTACGGCTGCGATATTGGCGGTGACAAAAGCCCTGCGTATGACATCGTTAAGGCTGGCGTGGCGTCCAATCCGACCAGCGCTTCTTGAGCAAGAGAGACCGTGGTGACCGAGCTGGTCAACTGCAGTACCACACTGACAGCGATGGGCTTCACAACACCTTGCACCCAAGCGTAAGCTGACAGCTAGACGAAATGCAGTTGGGTCTAAAAGGTTACCAGTATTGAAAGAGGGCAATGCTTGCAACCAAAGACCGGACTCCCATACAGAGACTGCAAGGATACGAGCGCGATCCGCGACGCCAGGACACGTGTCTAGAAGAGATTTCCGTGCTAGTTCGCAGATCGGCCGATCCCACAGTCTCTGCGACGATAAAGTCTTTGGAAGCTCGGTATTTGGGCAAGCGACCCTCCAAGCATTCGTTGCCTCATTCAAATGAGCTACATCTACGCCAGAATGGCCTAAAGAAGGTGCGAGGATTTTTTCAATCAAGTTCTGAGTACTATGAATGGAGGACAAGAAAGCTGGTAAAGCAACACTTGAAATTTGGCGGACCCCTAACCCTCCAAGCCTAACAGGCAAGGAGGCTTGTAGCCACGCCCTTTCACTCATGTCAATATTCAAAACCGATACTAGGGACTGCTTTACAACATCGTCTAAGCTCAAAAGGAGCTCATTGTGTTTCCACAATGGACTACATCGTAAAGCGTACATAAATTTTGGAACAAACAGACAACATCTTATAATGGTAAAAGCCATGTGGGCGTTAATTTTGAGTAGCCTATCAGAGGCACTCAAAAAATTTTGAATTTTTTCTTGAACGAAAGGCGGAAAAGACTCATCTAATATCGGCGAACCTAGAAGGCGAAGAGAACACTTATCTACCGATTTGATGTTAGGTGCCAAATCATTAAATTTGTTAAGTATCAAATCTTTATCCGGACATGAGTCGCAAACAAAAAGTTCGCATTTCGAAAAATTTAGCTCCAAACCAATTTGACGAAACTCGTCAATAAGAATTTCCAAATCACGTAGGACTGTGCTCGCATCGCCACCCAAAGTCCCGTCATCCAGATACCAAACGTTGAGTTTGGATTGGAGACGTTGAACAATTGGATGAATGGCCAGGCTGAAAATGGCTGGTCCGAGAGGGTCACCTTGTTGACAGCCAACGGAAGATAGCAAAACATCATTTTTGTAAATTAATTTAGTGGGTTTGCCGTAGCATTGCCAAAGAAATTTGAAAAGATCGGGAATTTTGTCTTTGACCTGTGCCAACAAGGCGTCTCGATTAACCGAATTGAAAGCATTTTTGACATCCACCTTAAGCAACACCTCTCCACAATTTTGACCGAGAAAAGTACGAAGCGAATGAACAGCAGCCTCACATCCACCCCGCGAACCAAAGCCAAGCTGTATTGGTTGAAAAAGGCTACTCAAAAGAGCAACCTTTTTTCCACAACCGGCTTTGGCTGCGAGACGACGATATGTGGTGCCAACAGCAATAGGTCTGATGCCACCATCTTTTTTGACAAGTGCGCATAGGTTAGCGCCATACAAGACTTCGATAACGTCATCACTGACCTGCCCAGATAACATGAGATTTGCCAAACCCGTTAATTCTCTCAAGAGAGACTCAGCCACCTCACCAGAGCTAAAAGATAGAAGATCTTTTAGATGTTGAGGCGAGAGACCATCTAGGCCTCCGGCTGAGCCGCTCCGAAAAGAAGAAACGGCCGCTGTAATCTCCCGAGCTGACACTTCAATGACAACGTCATCAGGGTGTGGTGGCTCAGGCAGGTGGAGACATGCTGCCGGCGGATGCTTGTCACGGAGTGACTGGACCGTATCGGGTGTGTGGGGGGCAATAGTGTCGCTGGAGAACAGGACTCGTGCGGCGCCTTTGATATCGCCATCACTAATTTTGCTCTCTACTATTTTAATGGTAACCGAATCGTCTGTTTTTTTAGAATTTGGTTTATTCTGCCTTGTTGGCGGAATAATGCTTTCAAAATCTAAAGAGTTCTCTTCCAATGCGCTGTACTTTACGCAATTTTCCTTTACCCTAGTGGTAAGGGATTTTTTGTTTGTTGGGTCCGAATGTACGTGTAAAGCACAACGTAGGGAAAAGTCAAGAGGTGTTCCCAGGCGACTAAAGAATTTTTAGAAATAACATTCCGAATAGCAGCAGATAAACACTGCGCAACCGAAAAACGTGCACCACGCGGGATGCGTTTTAAAACAGGAAGAGAACTTTTGAGTGAGCTAAGAACCTCCCAAAGCGGTTTGGAAGGAGCAGCAGCGCTCACGGGACTGCTGCTGGCTCCATCAGAGCCTGCAATAGGGGCCGAAAGTGTAATTTGGCTATTTTTATGGCACCGCGTACGGTGAATTTTGAGGCCTTTCTGTCCTTTAAAAAATCGCACTTGGGAACACTCTAGGCACTGAATCATGTCCCCCTGCGACACATTAACGTATTGGGAAACTGCATTTGGCCCGGCCGGGGCGCAAAATGCCATGAATAACAAGAATTATACTACAAATATAAATAAAAATAAACTTAGGTTCTATAAGTGGAGACGTCAGGACGTCAGACCGTGACGATTGACCTCTGCGATTTTAGATTTATTTCTTATTCTCTAATTCAAATATATATTTGAAATACAAAAGCGTTGATGATATTTTATTATACAAGCATGAAAACAATAATATATTTATTTCATTGATTTAGGTACTCACATGTTATTTGCACCCTCAGAAATTTTGATTGAAAGAACGATCACCAAAATACTGAAAAACTGCCTGAAAAATAATGAACACCAAATAAAAATACTCTATTTATCATAATTTCATGTAAACTCTCATCATACAATAGCAATTATATGGAAGAACTACGTATCTTATCAAACGTATAAAATATTATGCGTAGGTATATTGTAGTAGGTACTCGCAGGGCTAATTTAGGCCGTATGTTAGTTTTTTTTAATACCTTCTGTGTGTAATACTAAAATTCAAATGTTTTTGATCGCAGTTAAACGGACTTGCCTTTTTTAACCGACGAAACGAAGGAGGTACTCAATTCGACGCGTATTTTTTTTATGTATAACCACGCATAATTTTTTATCTAGTTGTCCGATTTCGATAATTATTTTTTTATTGGAAAGAGATTACTTTGAAATTCATCCATCTATCCATCCATCCATCAGCCAAAAGACGTCCACTGCTAGACATAGGCCTCCCATATGGATCCCCAATAAGACCGGTTGGAAGCGGCTTGGATCCAGCGCGATTCTACGGTCCGTCCACCTTGTAGGTGGACGTCTTAAGCTGCGCTTGCCGGTACGTGGTCTCCACTCGAGAACTTTTCGACTCCACCGGTCATCAGTCCTCCGCGCTATGTGCCCTGCCCATTGCCATTTCAACTTGCTAATCCGTTGGGCTATGTCGGTAACTTTGGTTCTTCTCCTCATTCCTGATTCGATCCCGCAGAGAGACTCCGAGCATAGCCCTCTCCATAGCTCGTTGGTCTACTTGGAGCTTACTAATAAGGCCCATAGTGAGAGACCACGTTTCTGTGCCATAAGTCATCACTGGCAACACACACTGGTCGTAAATTTTCGACTTGAAGCACTGAGGTAGGTATGCCGGACGAGAAGTCGCTACGCAATTTTCCGAACGCTGCCCGTCGAAACTTCGAAATTGGTCCCATTTAAATAGGTATTAATGAAATCGACTGAGCCGTTTTTGATAAATCAACAATAATGTGAAAACTGCTACATCGATCCGTGCGAACTATTCACGAATTTTGTAGATGGTTCAAGTCGGTCTTGCCATTGTTTGCAAAAAAAAAAATTATTAAAAGTAATATTTGTTAATGTCTGAAATAGCATAAACTAACTTTAGTACCAAATAAATAACAATAATAAAATAAAATAACACTAAGTAGCGAATAAAGTATGAATATGAATATCCTAGTAAATAAAACTGCATGTATACCTACTCGTACTTACCCATACGAAATATCCATTACTGTGCGTTTAAACTTTTAAAGAATTAAAAATAAATTCTGAATGGTACCTAACGTAAATATATGTGGACTGTTTGCTTACTTCTGTACCAATTTTCAAAGATAAAGATTATATTGTCATTCAATTTGTTATGCTTGTAGTGCTTGTAGATAACTTGATGGTAAAGATAAAACCTGAAAAAACAGTAGGCCCGACTGCAAAAATACTCAGCAGTCGATTAAAACTCCGGTTAACGACCCACTATCTCGTTAATAATTATTCGGAAAAGTGTCAATGGAAATAATGGTTTTAATTAATTGGTATTCACATTTTTTTGTAATTTATCAGTAAACATTTTTGCAATGAAATATATCTTTTTTAATGGTGATTAATTTCTACTTTTTCTGGGTGAATTAAATGGGTAAATAAATTAAATGAAAATTTAAACCTTAAATGTATAACACAAAGAATTTTATAAGAATAATATCACAAAATTCAGGGTTTACTTATTCCATATTCGTTCAACCGACTTTATGTGATACCTACTTAATTAGATAATTATTTTATTAAATTAAACTATTTTAAATATACAAACTTGTACATTTTAAATTATTTGTAGAAAGTTTTAATACATTCAATAGCTTAAAATTAAGAGTATAAAAAACTAAGCAAATCTAAGAAACAGTTAATAAAAAAAATATGATTACTAATTATTAGTAGCGCTACTAGTAAGTAACAATTCTAAAATGAAGTGTTATTTAAACCGTTCACTAACTATTACCCACTGAAGTCGTTAATCCTACGGATTCGTAGTAAGTAGTTCTTGTGTATTTCAAGTTGATGAATTAATTCTTATCATTGCCGTTTTATGACTCTTTTGTTTGTATTAAATACAGAGATATTGCTTTATTACGTAGAGCGCAAGACGCAGATAATCTAAATTTTATTAGTACCTAAACCTACGTATAGAAGTATTATTTTATCTTCTTTGGTATAGATATGAAACGATCGCTTTTCTGACTAATTTTAAACATTTTGAGAAGCGTGCACATTTATACAATTACGTAGGTATACATTTTCAAACTCAAGAGTGTTTGCAATATTAACATTCTTAGCAAAAAATATTTTATGAATATTTTGTGAATGTAGGATTCACAAACACATCAGCTAGTTATGGGCTTGCAAAACTTTAACTGTTTCGGCACTTTGGGAAAATATACTTATTTTTTGGTTAAGGATAGTACTGTTTTTTTCTCAATAACTTCATCTATAGGAGATGATCATGTCAAGCAGTGGACGAATTACGGCTAAAATGAAGTAAGAAGAAGATATAAATATGTATCATTGAATACAAGTTTGCTTGCTATCAGGTGACATGATGAAACAGGGACTTATTCAGGATACAAAACTCTTCCATTTAATTATCTCATAGCATGGCAAGAAATTAGAAAAGAATGATGAAGAACAAATGAGATGACAGGTGATCAACAAATCAAAGGTTAATTCGATAGTTAGTTAGCCCATGCATGGGGAAAATAACTGGAAGTGGGAGAATAGGACCTATGAATCTTCCGTGATAGACAAGATGTTCAATACTCGTAGAGATACCGATAAAATATATTTTCGGAACAAATATCTTATAATATTTTCTTTACTGGGGTCCCGGTAATAAGTGAGACTATGATAATTGTGTTCCGTCCTGCTTTCTCATTAGACCCCTGTAAACAAATGTGAGCGGGATGCAATACCTACCTACGTACAGATGTGCGATATCCAGTTGTCAGTGAATGATACATTTATCTAGATTATCTATATGATAAAAGGCTTCGACGTTAGTAACTGACTCAGAGATGGTCTATAGCACAAACCGCCTAACTTATATACTTTAAACTTGGAACATACATGTTTTGTACAACGCAATGGCGCACTAGGAACGAATTTTTGAAAATTCGACTTCTTGAAATGATTTATTGTATTTGTACGCCTAATCAGGCACGGACATGAGCACCATTTATAATGACTTCCATCTTGTATAATACTTGTATTATGTGTACTTGTACCATGTTCTGACAGATAAAGAATATGAATATGAAAATGAATTAAAGGAATAAAACGGGCCCTTTTCGATAGAATGCAACTATTTATTCCCTGGTCCGATTGATTTGAAACTTGGCTTAAATATTCATGAAACAAAATAAAATATGCTATTTGTTAAATATTTGTGATTTTCTCATCCTGGGGGGGCCCGCTAAAATTCCTAAGTTAGGAAAACAAAACATCAATTACCTCTTGATCGACGTAAAAACATGCCGCGGTTTTAAAGACTGTATGGCTCGAGACTGTTTAGCTCGTAAAATCGAAATCTTGAAAAACCGCGACATTACATTGGTGTTACCGTTTTTAGTCGACTGATTGCTATTATAGTAGGTTTTCGATGTAAATGTTGTGTGATAGATTTTCACTAGATTTTGAGAAATTAGAAAAAAACTGTATACCATCTATGGTCTCTTGCAGTTAAGTAAAAGAAAAACTTCCCAGTTACCGAATAAAAAAGTTAGAGCCGTTTTATTTCCTAAAAAAACCGCATATTTCGACACTTACAAAAATCAAAACCTACAGGATACTTCCCGTTGACACAGAACTATGAAATTTGGCGAAAAACATTGCCTCAGAGTACACATATAGGAATAAATCTGAAAACAGTACATTTTTATTTAAACCACAAAAAAATAGGCCCTTAACCTGAACCTAGTTTGCCGAAATCGGGGGTTTAACCAATTTTTAAGATTTGTACGGAACCCTTGGTGAGCAAGCCTGACTCGCACTTGTCCGGTTTTATTTTTATTAAAAAGAATGTCATAGGATAATTTATATTCCTAAAAAGGGCTCTTAGGGGATAGCATTAAAACAAGGGAAAAGTTAGTTATAAATATATTTGTTCCTCTTCTCCACAATTGGTCGTCGAAGGTTAGAATGAGATGGTGATATCTTCCAGTACTGGGCTGTAGTCGAGATCCAGGGTCCTGGTTTTCAAGAGCTGGCGGTACCACACGGCTGAAGTGCGAGCGGTGCGGGTTCTCCTCTCGTCTTCGTAGTCCACTTCGAAAAGACCGAACTTTATACTGAAACAAAGAGATAGGACTCAATCAATCTTCTGATTTGTGCTACAAGTTGTACAAAACTTCACACTACGCATGCGTAAGGGAGCTTTCAAACGATGTTATCGCCCGAGACCTGAGAATCGAATCAGTGAGGGAATTTGTGAGTCGCTTAGTGCGCAGAATGTATGGTCGTGCAGATATTGGGCCACACCCTCACCTGAGAAGCATTGCGCCATTACATGCGCGCCCCCCAGACGTTAAATTGCGATAAGCACTTCCCCGTGAAATAACTGTGGACACGGAGGAAGATTCTATTGAAAAGATGGTCACAGTCAGCTAACAGCTCATGCAGACTGACCTAGATCGTCACAGACCACAACGCCACCGTGTAGTGGCTTCCTGCTCAGACTAGGAAATGTCACTAGCGGCACAACAAATTCCCGAGGGGTTAAGGCCTCTGGCGCCCAGCCTTGGCAAAGGGGAGATTTCCCCGAGGACAATTCTCATCACGCCTAAGGAGCTGGTGGAAGGACCGGATGATGATGATTTGTGCGTTTTCTACCTAATTTTAGGAAAGCAGAACCTCTCTGACCCTCTTATCAATTCGGATGTATTGTACCTACCTATGTTTTTATGTTAGTTGTTTTTTTGTTTGTATGTTAGTTCGTTTCTCTGTCATAGAATGTCCACTGCTGAAGCATAAGTCTCCCTTTCCAATAAGATCGTTTGAAAGCGGCTTGCATCCAGAGCGATCCTGGGGTCGTTATTCCGTCTTGTAGGTAAACTTCTTACGTAACTGTTGCCGTTACGCTGCCATCTCCGACTGTCCTCCATGTTGGATTTGGGGTGACGTTAACCATGCTTTATTATCTAGATCAAATAATTACAAATAAACATTAAATAACAGAAAGAAAAATTCAAACTGTATAACATATTACCTTAGTTCTGAATCCCATTCGAAAATATCCATCAAACTCTAGACTCTGTAGTATATAGCAACGTTCCGCACAGTCAGTGCTTGGATGGGTGACTGCGGGCAGCATTTTCCAACTGAGCGCTACCATGGCTCGGATGACACGTTAAATTGTAGGACCCTATAGGAGTTGATTGTTTTAACCGTTTAGCAATATCAGAGGCCTTCAGGCAGCCTTAAAACTCTGACACAAAAGGCTAGCCACCCGGCCTATACGAACTTACTTACGTAATTACGTTTCATCCATCCACATTCTTGGCGTCCAGGAAGTTAGTATTTCTTGAAATAAGTTATCCTATCAGCGTCAGCCCATCTTCCCAGAGTGCCGAAGGCATTCTCTAAAATCATTACGGAGACATCGTTGCATGGCAGTGTTCAAAAATAACTAGTCCGCCATCTTGGGCCGTCCGCCATTTTGGATTTAAGATGAAATCCTTACAAACAAGAAAAATTTGACGTAGAACTCCATACCTCAGTCCATAATTCCATTCAAAATTGTCCATTAAACTCCAAGCAGTATACGCCACGACATTGCAGCCGTCAATTTCTTTAGCGTCCAGGACGTTCGTCAGGTATTTCTTGAAGTAATCTATCCTGTCGGCGTCATTCCTCCCTCCCAGAGTACCGAAGCCATTCTCTGTGATCATTATGGGAGGGTTGTTGCAGTTTTCTTTCACCCAGTTCAAGGCTTGGCGGATTCCGTGGGGTATGGGCTGGGAACGAGCAAACAGTATGTTTATAAAAGCTTCAGGAGTCTACATTGAGTTAAATTTATTATACTTTGCAGAGCTACTCTGAATTCGGCATTTTCGTGATTTCAGAGTTGGTTCTGTAGTTGGTCAGAAATAATAAATATTGGGAGACATCTTATACACGGTCTCTCTCTGACACCAAACTAAGCAAAGCTTGTTATATGGCTGCTAGATACTGATATACTACATATTCATATTTTAAATACATACTTATCAAGATACCTAAATAACACTCAGACACAGAGCAAATATCTATGTTCATCACATAAATGCTTTTGCTTGCCCTGGGTGAGGGTTGAACCCACACCTCTGTGATCTAGAAGTTAGGTTCACTAACCAATGACCACTGAACCACAGTCAGAAATGATAGATATTCATCGTCTAGAGAAATGAATATTCATAAAAGGTGTATTAAACAGGAAATGTTGATAATTCATAAAATCATTATCAACTATATTCACTATGAGGCGATTATGGAATGCGTTCTCGTATGTAAATGCTCGTATATGTATGTAAAAGAAAACTTACAGTGCTGTGGATGATAGCCGCAGGAGGATAGTCCAGGTAAGTACCGATCCCACCCATATCATCCTCGTACGAAGGTATCTGGAAGGCTCCTTTAGTGTACGGAGTGTAGAACTTAGTGGAGTAGTGGTTGAATCCGAAGAAGTCGCTGGTTCCTGGAATATAATGACATTACTTAATTGATTAGATTTTTTTTGACCGAGGTACCACCGGAGGAGGTATACAATACGACGCGTACCTATATATTTTTATTTTTTTTATGTATAACCACGCATACCATTTTTCGTAGTAGTCCGATTTCAATAATAATTTTTTTATTGGAAAGAGTATAGGTACTTCGAAATTGGTCTTATTTAAATTTTATCGAAATCGGCTGAGCTGTTTTTGATAAATCAACAATAATGTGAAAAATGTTACATCGATCTGTGCGAAATATTCGCGAATTCTGTACACGGGTGAAGTCGGTCATGCTAATTTTTGCAAAAAAATATCTTGTTGGATGGGAAGAACAACGCAAGAAACCATACGTCTAAAAGTAGAAATTCTATAACTAATGTAATTCCATTAATTGCAACTTTGCAGTTTGGCGTGGTGAATAGGTATGGCCCAATCGCTCTTTGAAGGAAGGAATATTTAGCCGTGCCGTGACAGATACAGATACAGATAGTGGTATCTAAATACCATCCACGGTAACGCAAAAAAATACTAAGTCGATGACGATAGCGCCCAAAGATTAACCGTGTCAACCACCTATCTCAGCTGGGACGTTTTTTGCACAAACCTTTCACAAATTCAATTTCCTCTTCCGTAAACTCTGGTAGTCTGCTCCTCACAAACCCTTGCTCCTTGCTTCTTTCCGCCACTCTCTTCACCACGCGGTCTGGGAACCCTCCTTTGGTTGAGAAGATGGGATGGGAGTACAACCCGACTTCGAAGTCCATGGCTGTTGCGCCTGCCTCGACGTCTTCAGGAGCATCAGACGCACCTACTCGGTAATCCGTCGCAATAGTTATTCCACAAATTCCTGAAAGTAAATTGTTAATTTCAATCTTGTTTGTTTTACATACACGGTCCAAAGGTCAAATTCAAAGATGCAATTAATATATAGCAGGTGTCCCGGTTGTGGCCACTGACCTGGTTGTGGCCATTTCGTTCAAAACTATTGCATATATGGTAATTATAAACAATGTAACAACATAAATATTGATTGTGTGAATCTCAAATTATATTTTTTTAAACATTATTTGAACATTAAATTGTCTAATTAATTATTAAAATTCAAAGTGGCCACAAATGAAATTAAGATGGCCACAATCGGTGCACCTGCCCTAACTAACATTCTCGTTTTTATAACACGGTAGGGCGTGTATCTCTAAACCACGCTCATTTATTATCATTACTCGTGTTCCCCAGAAGATACTTTAGTTTTCCTGCGGTAAAAAGTACCCTGTGTTACTCTCCGACTCAAAATATTTCATGTTTACTTTCGACAAAAATGGTACAGCTATTTTTTCACGATATTAGAACAGGTGTTAATCATAATAAAAATCACACCATGTAAAACATATAACTCCTGCAACGGTTCTTTAGGTACTGTAAAAAGTTGAAAAATCTAAAGTAAATGCAAGTTGATTTATTAAGTTGGTTTACACAACTTTTATACTGACCTTTCTGTTTCTCTCTAAATTCTTTATCATACACATGCCAAGCCCTTGCGTGGGCTAGCAAAATATGCTTCACAGCCAAGTAGTCTCCAATTCCCATTGAATTTATTCCTGGAGCAAATCTTTTCATACCGTAACCATAGACTCCCAACTGCTTAGGCTCATTCACCGTAATCCACGTCTTCACTCTGTCTCCAAAGAGATTGTATAGGCCTCTGGCATAGTCTTCAAACCAATCAGCTATTAAAGGGTTGGTCCAACCTCCTAAATCCTGAAGGCTTTGAGGCAAGTCCCAATGGAATATCGTGACTACAGGTTCTATACCACATTCAAGCAACTCATCTATCAGATTATTATAGTATCTTTTCCCCTCTTCGCTGACTTTATTCGTAAACCCGTTGGGGAAGATCCTGGGCCAGGATATGGAGAACCTGTAGAAGTCAACGCCCAGGAATTTGGCCATGGCTATGTCCCGTTTGTAGTATTCGTAGGACATGCAGGCGTCGTTGCCGGTTGTGTTGTCCAGGATAGCGTTTGGCTTCTGGCAGAAGACGTCCCATATGCTGGGTGATTTGTCTGGAAAAGGGGTAATAAAGTACCATTTATAGGTTTACTAGCTTTTGAACGCGGCTTCGGCCGTGTGATAGCTTGTGCCTGTGGCTTTGCCCGCGTGATATTTCGGTTTTTGTGCTATCCCATAGGAGCCTTTGATTTTTGTAAGATAAAAAGTAGCCTATGTTACTTTCCGACCATTTTACTATATCCGTACCAAACAATAAATTTACTCGCTGCTCTGTTCCTGCGTGAAAGAAAAACAAACCAACAAACACAGTCATTCGGATTTATAGTTTTCTAGTTTACTGATGTAGATCAATTGAGAGTTGTACAAAAATGGTTCTGGTTACTTGCCTGCTGCATTCCATCCTCCTTCGATTTGATAAGATGCTGTTGCAACCCCGAATTTGATATCGCTTGACAACTTCCTCATATTGCTAAGCGAACTGAAAAAAATAATAAAAACATTTAAATTAGGTGGCATATGTGAATACATCGATTGAGAATCATACTAGATGATAAAAAATCTGTCACTAAGTATTTGATAGACAACGCTCCGTCCAACTTCGCTCTATTCCCCTTTGGTGGAGTCTGTCTAGGGCAGTGGTCGTCACACTTTTCTGGTCAAGGACAGGCCTACGGCCCACAGTGGCTACAGTGATACTTCACACTGTCATCTCAAGTTCATCAGTGTGCAGTAGACACTGATGAACTTGAGATTACCTATAACATACCAGCCCGCGTTGTTTAGCTTACCACGCTGCCTAAGAAACATTTTAAGGTAAAAAACATGCGCGAGCGAGGCAAAATGCCTAAAATTTTACGGCTTTTATTAAAGTAATTTCAAATCACATGTATGAGCTAAGTACACTAACCATACTGCTATCATACGCGACCGCAGCGAGCCTCAATTTTTTTTCCAGTAGGTAATTTAGAATCATCAGCAGCCTTGGAGGATTTAGCTACCAGCAGCAGAACAAAGCAGACCACGTTACCTACTATTTTATATGCGCGAGTGCAGCGAGCGTGAACTAACTTACAATATTTTTAGTAAAGCATGTAGCTATGAACATTTATTAAAGATGAAATTAAGAAATATGACAATTATACCTGGAATCCTATACTCAGAGTATTTGAATTATACGCGTGTGTGGTTAGTGCAAATTTATTCGCTTTTTGACCGACGAACCACCGGAGGAGGTATACAATTCGACGCGTATTTTTTTTTAATGTATAACCACGCATAACTTTATACATAGGAGTCCGATTTCAATAATTCTTTTTTTATTGGAAAGAGTATACTTTGAAATTGGTCTCATTTAAATTTTATCGAAATCGGCTGAGCCATTTTTGATAAATCAACAATCATTTGAAAAATGTTACATCGATCCGTGCATAATATTTGCGTTCTAGCGATGCTCCTCGGCTTCGCACAAGTGTATTATACATATAAACATTTGTTTTGAATTACTCTATCTATTAAATCAAATTGCATCAGAATCCGTTGCGTAGTTTTAAAGATATAAGCATAAATGGGGACACACAGCGGAAAGCGACTTTGTTTTATAATATGTAATGATTCTGTACACGGGTGAAGTCGGTCATGCTATTTTTAGCAAAAAGTAATCTAGTACCTAGTTTGAAAATAAATAGAATAACAGCTAGGTACACATTGACTCCAACCAATCCGAGGGCCGCGATTTGACGACAACTGGCCTAGGGACTCTAGGGATCCTTTAGTCTAGGGACGTAAACAGCTGAACAATGAAGATAGACCTCTACATATTAAAATAGATTTTCAATAAGACTTATAGCAGGTGCCTATGTTGTGGCCACTGACCCGGTTGTAGCCATTTCATAGTCCAAATTATTGGATAAATGGTGATTATTAGACAATGTAACAACGTGAACTATCCAACTAGGAGTGGGCTTGAGCATTTGGATTATCTTTAGACCTTCAAGGGTCTGTGGATAATCCAATTGCTTTCTATGTAGTAGTAGTGTAGGTAGTTTTAACATATAAAGTAGTATTGAATATTATTGTGGTTAACAACGTGAATATATTTGTGTTAATCTCAAATTATAATTGTTTTTTTAAAATATTATTTGAATATTAAATTGTCTAATGTATCGTTAAAATTTAAAGTGGCCAGATATGATACCATGGCCACAACCGAGGCACCTGCCCTATCGTAATCGGCTTGCACCCATCATCACTTCCTTATTTTCTGAGCTTGAAATTAACATCTCCGTACCAGCTGTTAAATATTTCCATCATCCTCAGACAAGGTATCAATTTACAACTGGCAATTACAAATGAGCGCTACTATGGTTTGGATGACACTTTAAATTGTAGGTCTCGGTTGCATTAACCGTTTAGCCATGCTAGAAGCCATCTTGCGGCTTATAAACTCTGACAGGCTAGCCAGCTAGTACCTATAAGCCGGGTGGCTTATACGAACTTACTTATACAAAGTCTCCAGCTAAATTAATAGCAAGCATAAAGCATAATATTTTGAAATATGTATTTTTTTTAATTTCATTAAAATTATACTCTTTAAGCTCAATCTGTTTCACCGATACGTAACCAGGCGATAATTACCTAAACTAGCCAATCTCTGCGGAGCCCTAGGGTCCCCTAAGTCTCTGTGGGTGCTCCACGAGAATAGGTACTGGTATTAATAAGACAAAATAAAACAAAAATATTTTTCTAGCATTCCCGTTTTATCTTTCGAAATTATAATTAAGTATTATGTTTTTTTAAATAATTGGGCCAGTATCTAAAATACCTTGCGTAAAGCGCGTTTCTTTTGAGAAATTTTAATATTAATATTTTCCCGAAGAACAGAATAAAAAATTAAATATTAAAGTATTGCAAAGGATTCAAAATCCTTTTCAATTCAGTTTCATACCTCCCATTAGATATTTAATTATTATGCAACTGTTATAATGACTATTAAATAAAGAATGTTCTTAAATATTTTTTTGTTTATTTTTGGGCTCCGTCAAATATTTCACTTACCAAAAGGGTTCCGTCACCAAAAAAGTTTGAGAACCACTGACCTAAACTGATACTTAGCGGCTAGTTTAACGGATACATTATTAAATAGTTACTCATAATTATGTTCCGTTTAACCATGATTTTTGATTTTTTTTTTCTCTCTTTACTTCAAATAAATTTGAAATAGGTACAAAAGTACTGAAGCATAAAAAATAAAAATATACAATATTTATTTCAATGACTTACTTACCTGTTGTAAGCACTATCAGCAATTCTGACTGAAAGGAAACCAAAGCACTAAAAACAGCCTGAAAAATAATGAACACTAAATAAAAATATCATGCAAACTGGCATCTACTTATAGGTATGGCAGAGCTATCTTATCAAACATATTTCCAAGGTATTTTGGGTGTATTTAATTAAGTAGGTATACATAGAGTTAATTTAGGCCGGATGTTGTTTTTTTTAACAGGCAAGTGCCCTTTACCAAGTCGTGGTGGTCTAATGGTAGTGGCCTTACAATTGTGAGGTTGTGGGTTCCGTACCAATGAGTTCTTTAGAATTTATGAACGGGATTTCACACCACTGGCTTTTCTGTGAAGGAAAAATCGTAACCTGCGTATACTAAGCGCCATACAAATCGAAGGTTGAGAAGTTAGCCGCAGATGGCACTTCGCCGTGATTCGCTAATTATTGCGCATGTGTGCACAATGCCTATATCTACAAATGGCGAAGTAGTGAGCTCGGGCGTAGGGAGCGCGCGGGAGGCATGAGGTTTTTCGTCTCTTTCGGCGTTTCGTCTCTCTGGCTTCCGCGCGTACCCATATTTCGGCTTTTGCGCAAAACGCTGCGCATAACTTCCCATCCGTCAATTTGTGTGACGCTCACTATACCTTCTAGAAGATTCGATGGCGTATGTGATTCCACCAACCAGGGCCTAGGCCAGGGTGGTTTATACGTCCCAATCACGGTACCCCTCGTAAGTAGGTCTACGTCCTGCAGTGGACTATTAAAAAAGGCTGTTACAGTAAGTGCCTTTTAAGTAGTTATATTAAAGTTAAACCGCCTTACCACAAAAGATTTAAACACGTTTTAAACACTGTTTAACCGTGCAATTTGTACTGTTTGTATCTTGCTTAAAACTTTTGCGGTAGAGCGGAAAATGTTTTTTGACTCAGTTGATTTTGCACTTGACTTTTTTTAAATCTACTATTATGCACCTTCATTCACATACATTTTAAACAAGGTTGCCATGCGAAATTTGGCCGCAAGTATTTGAAAGGTGACGTCCACAAGTGGTATATTATTCAGAGAAAAATCGAACCAAGATGATATACACATCATTCGAAAGCTTGTTATATGGGCTTCCTAAAAATATTTAATTTAGATTTTTTCACCCCTCCAATTTTTTTTAATTACAAAAAATAAATTGTATGAGAAATAACAATACAGTTTATTATTTTCTCTAGTTTAGCAATAATAAAGTGCTTCTATCGTTATTTTACTTGCATTCGTAGCTGACACTTCCACATTCATCTCTTAATTTGCTAAAATTAAAAATTATAACCTACCAGTGTGACCAGTTAGTAGGTACAATGTGACAAAAATCATTTAAAAAGTGTGTCTAATTGGTAAAAATGGTTTTATTTAGGTTACTTAATTAGGGCTGATAGAGATAAACTACCTATTGAGCGAAATATATTTATTTTTTCTAATAAAATCAAAATTAATTTTAAAAAAATCGGAGGGCTCTTTTTTGTTTTTAACTGTTGTAATAGACTCAGAAAAATATGAACTTTCACGAAATTTAACGAGTGTTGTGGTTAGAATTTTTAATTGTTATTATACCAGCCTCCATACATTTTGTGGACATGTCCTTTAATAATGTTAAATTAATTTATAGGAAAACATACCCTTCATTTGTTTTTTATACAAACGTATTGTTAGGTAATAGGAGACTACATAATTTAAACTAGGTTGCCTTGAGAAATTTGGCTGCCAGTATTTTTGATTGAAAAAAGTTTGATTATGATTATGTGAGGTAAAGTGAGGTTTGATGATTATGTGAGGTTTTTTATCTTACAATTGATTCCTTGGCCTTTAGAGAGACTTATCAGCAAAAACCAAAAAACTGGATCGTCATTCATCGATGTGCTCATTAAAATTAATCTCCGTTAAAAGACTGCCCGTCCTCAACTCGTGCTAAAGTCTCTGTAGTCCATATACCTACCTATAAGGCAGTGAATTATTATGTGGGTCATAGTTTCTGGAGACTGGTCATCGCAAGTGCAGCACGGGCTGTCAGATAATTTAAATCTATACATATAGGATTTAATTCCGCATTGGCTCGTAAGAAGTGTCCTAATATTTGTTATTGTCAGTTGTTTTAAATAATATTTTTCAACACACTTCCTCATAAAGTGGCTCTTATTTCACCGCGATTAGGCACACAATGACACCTGTAATTAAACTGTGACTATTTCATTGCTATTATTCACAACACGTTTTTGTTTATTCTATTGGTTGAGTTGCTTTGTTCTTAAAAACAGTTTCGATACAAAAAAAGGTCGTATTCAATAGTAGGTACAAATAAATTAATGTACCTATTGCTTGCTCATTTCATGCAACTTCGTATTTAAATAGATAATTTCAACTTGTAAATAAAACTTTCAGTCAAATATAACTTTTGTTTTCCCCATTTTGTACGTGGCTAAAACGCTATCTGCGAAAAGCCAAAAAATAAACCTTATTCTTTTAGTCTATGGGCGACTGCCATTGCGCGCGCATAGGAAATCTGATTAATTTTCCCCGCCATTTCGAAACATTTTTCACAACTCGGTTTCACTGTTGAAAATATTTTTTAGTATTATTTTATTCACAAGTGTGTTGAAAACCGTCGTATGCTACACGTGTGAATTGATGATTACCATCCTCGGCTCTCGCATTTACGGCTCGGGTCTCAATGGAGCCTCAGCGGTAATCCCCAACATTACACACTTGTACCGTAATTACTATTATAGTTAGCACAATTTTCGATCATAGCTTCGGTACCTATATACTTAGCCACGAATACTTCAAGATCAGTTGTTGTCAATACAGGGAGTTCTTCCATTGTTACAGAATTTTCTTCAAGCAGAATTCCAAAATATGTTCTAAAATTATCCCAGCAAGACTCCTTTGTACGAGTATTATATTGTCGCGTACCTGTAGGTATACCTACTCCTTGAGCTTATAAGAATAAGAATAAGAAAATGTTTATTGTTAAGCCGTGTAAAAAGATGTTACATAAAAATTGTTTCAACAGCCTGCCCATTTCGAGCGTACAATAGTTAGTATTATTATTAACAATTCCAACTTAAAAGTGCTAATTGATTACAGATTAAGCAAATTATATTTGGTTAATTTGTGGTCTTCGAAGAATTCTTTTGTGCTATAAAAAGCTTTCGAAATAAGCCATGTTTTTAATTTTCTCTTGAAGTTATATCCATCGAGTAATTTTATTTCTAGTGGCAAGCAGTTGTAAATTTTGATTGCCATGGCATAAGCACTGTTAGCAAACATACTATTATTATGTTGCGGTATATGTATGTTAATCTTATGTTTAGGTCTTCTAATATCGCCTCGAGTACATAATGTTTCACTGAAGTCATTTTTATTATTTTTCAAAAATGTACAAATCTCGTAAATATATATACCAGTCAAGGTCAGAAAGTTGCTTGTTTTAAATATATCACGTAATGTATCTGTACTATTTAATTTGTGTATGATTCTCAAACATCTTTTTTGCATGATGAAAGTTGAATTAAATTCCACAGAATTACCCCAAAATATCACACCATAAGTTAATCGAGGATAAACGTAACCATAATAAGCCTTTAATAAGCTTTATCCTATGTACCCGCGCGTGGGTTATCGGCCTTAAGTACTTTTTATCCAGTCATCATGTCTGCCCAGTAAGGATAGGCTTGATGACTGGATAATATGTATGACTGGATAAAAAAATATTGCTAAGGTGCATTACTATGTAGGCTGAGTCACCTATCAGTCGCGTCACAGTACCGGCACCCCGTGGCACCCCGTCACGGTGAAAAATGAAATATTTCGCTCGGATCGATGTAGCATTTTTCACATTATTGTTGATTTATCAAAAATGGCTCAGACGATTTCGATAAAATTTGAATGGGACCAATGTCGAAGTATATTCTTTCCAATAAAAAAAAATATTGAAATCGGATTACTAAGAAAAAAGTTATGCGTGGTTATACATAAAAAAATATATACGCGTCGAATTGAGTACTTACCTCCTCCGGTGGTTCGTCGGTCAAAAATGAAATGAATAATCGAGAGCCTAACTACGGGCTTATACAAGGTGCGTTTTACTTCCTACTGATTCCTACGGTAGGGTTAGTGGGTACACGGAGCTGCCGAGCACTGGCAGCTAGTCCCTGGAAAGAATACTACAATTTTGACTCTATTTAACTATTTTATCAACCCTTAACATCCCAATTATAAAAACGTCTACACCCTACGACCCAGTGCGCGGTCATCACGTCATGTCAGTGACGGCAATCGCGGTGGTAAAGGTGATAAATTAAGTAAAACAACATACAATCCATGATCAAGAGTCTACAACAGCTTTTTGACCGACGAACCGGAGGAGGTACTCAATTCGACGAGTATATACAGGGTTATTTCTAATTAATTAGCATCCTTCTAGGGGCTTATTCTGTACATCAAAACTAACAACTTTTGTTCTACGACATACGTCGAAACTAAAAAAAATTTTTGTTCTTCAATCATTGTTGATTGATCAAAAACGACTCAGCTGAATTCGATAAAACTTAAACGGGACCACCTCGGGAGTACCTATACCCTTTCGAACTAAAAATGTTTTTTTGATTCAGTTCACAATTATATCGATTAACATAGGTACACAAAAATACACACAAACGAACTTAGAACCTTCTCCTTGGGAGTTTGTTAAAAATAGACTATTTTCAACAGTTAATAATTTGTAAAAGGCTGGTACAGACAGATATATTCTGAACATTGACTGTGTGTTTTAGGCTTGATCATGACGTGTTAATAATGTTGTTTTATTTAATTTATGGTTTGGTTTACATTATTTAGAAGGAATTGTCTATAGAGTAAAATTACTACGCTACTATGACCTTTATCAGTTGAAATCAGGTTAAACTAACGTTGTGTTATAATTTTACCTAAGTAGTTTATTTAACTTGAGGATAAACTTAAACATGTTGACAGAGCAAATCCTTATGAAACCTACGGATTACTATCTAGGCATTAATCTTCTTAGAGATAAGCCCAATGATATTCATATTACAATCATAATGAGTATTCATTATTATTGTAAATATGCCTTTAATGCTTCGTGGGCATACCACTAGGTACAGCATTTATTTTGTAGTGTGTACGAAAACTATCATTTCGTCATTTTTACTACTTAATCTGGGCAGCAAGCGCTGTTACGCGCAATATTTTGAGTCTAGTACTTGAACCTAGGTACTCAAATCCAAGATGGTGTGTTGTCCACGGCATGCGTGATGATTTAGGTACTTACATCACAAGCGACAACAGCAAGATTCGTCTTGTCATAACATAAATAAATAGGTATTGGTCTTTAAAAATAAATAAGACGAATAAAACAAATAAAAATATATTTTAAGTTACTTTCACGAAATTACTGTCACACTATTTCGTTTCATGCCGCGGCAGTACCAACATCATCCACGGTATCTGTTCTTTCAGCAGTGCCAGCAGCAGCAGAGTCCGCTACTGCATCAGTCCCTCCAGCGGCTGCGGCAGATGCAGCGTCTCCTGCCGCATCAGTCCCTCCAGCGGCAACGGCAGAAGCAGCATTTGCTACGGCATCAGTCCCTCCAGCGGCTGCGGCAGATGCAGCGTCTCCTGCCGCATCAGCCCCTCCAGCGGCAACGGCAGAAGCAGCATTTGCTACGGCATCAGTCCCTCCAGCGGCTGCGGCAGAAGCAGCATCTGCTACGGCATCAGTCCCTCCAGCGGCTGCAGCAGAAGCAGCGTCTCCTACCGCATCAGCTCCTCCAGAGGCTGCAGCAGAAGCAGCATCTGCTACGGCATCAATCCCTCCAGCGGCTGCGGCAGAAGCTGCATCTCCTACCGCATCAGCCTCTCCAGCGGCAGCTGCAGAAGCAGCGTCTTCTGCCGCATCAGCCACTCCAGCGGCAGCTGCAGAAGCAGCGTCTCCTGCCACATCAGCCCCTCCAGTGGCAGATGCAGAATCATCATCTCCTACCGCATCAGTTCCTCCAGCAGCTGCGGCAGAAGCAGCGTCTGCTACCGCATCAGATCCTCCAGCAGCGACAGCAGCTACATTAGCCTCAGCAATCTTTTCTATAATGCTTAGTAAACCAGACATCTCCGTCCCTGCGTCAGCCAAACCATCAGCCCCAGTTCCTAAGCCAGCTAAACCAGTTAAAGCGCCAGTTTCTACTCCTGTTAAGCCTCTCGCTGCTTCGGCGTCGGCAGCCAAACCAGCTGCCCTGATTCCAACGTCTTCTAGTCCATCCACTGCTCCAGTCTCTACGCCAGCCAAAACTCCAGTAGCCCCAGAGCCTGCGCCAGCTAAAGCTCCAGTAGCATCGGAGCCTACGCCTGCTAAAGCACCGGTAGCGTCGGAGCCTACGCCAGCCAAAGCTCCCGTAGCTCCAGAGCCTACTCCAGCCAAAGCTCCCGTAGCCCCGGTGCCTACACCAGCCAAGGCTCCGGTAGCCCCGGTGCCTGCTAAGGCTCCTGCGGCAGCCCCTGTGATTCCCAACTTAGCCAATAGACCAGTTACAATAGCCGATGCTTCAGCCGCTCGTCCAGTCCCTACAAAAAAAATTATATTCAAATATTCTTTTTCAATATTCTAGCTGGGTAGTATTTAGTTGTGCTCGTTATTGTAAATAATTTTGAACATAAGGTTCAACACTGGACTGAAATGATCAAAAATGTGCATGGACAGTAGGCCCAATTTTAAATGCGCCATCGTAAATTTAATAGCAACGTAAAATAGTGTTCTCTCTATCAAATGCATGATGTGAAAAAGAAACAGGGCTACTCTAAATTGCTATTACAATTACGATGGTGCCTCTAACATTGGGCCTGGTGAGTCCACAAAATGGATAATAAACGCAGTCGCGCTGGATGCAAGGATTTTTTATTAGAAATCTGTTGATAGAGCCTACTGCCTAGGTCCGGCTTCTTGCCCTGATGCCGGGGCAATAGAATACAGCATCGGTATCCCCTGCCTGTAGTAAGAGCCTTCTAGAAGAGGACTTCTGAGCTCGTGAATGGTTAGAGATGGGGCTCTGGCCATCCACTGAAACGAGCCCGAGGAGTACGACGTGTGTGGCACCGTTGTCGTAGAGGACCGTACAAGCCTAGTTATTAGACTCGAGTAGTCATATAAAGTGCCGGGAGCACTGGTGCGTTCCCCTGGATATCCCGGAGCTCTCAAGAGCGGACAAAGGCTGGCCACCGAGGGGGTTTTAGTGGATACAATCCCACATAACCCGACTGCTGTACTGTAGGTACTGTACCAGCCTTTTTAATAGACCACTGCAGGACGTAGGCCTACCCACGAAGGGTGATTGGGCCATATCCACCACGCTGGCCCAGTGCGGGTTGGTGGATTCACATACGCCATCGAATTTCTTCTACGGACGCATGCAGGTTGCCTCACGATGTTTTCCTTCACCGAAAAGCCCGTGGTGTGAAATTCCGTACATAAATTCCAAGGAATTCATTGGTACGGGACTGGGATTTGAACCCACGACTTCACGATTGTAAAGCGGGTGTCATTACCACTATACCACCACGGCTTGCCACCCGACTGCACCCCAAAGTAATAGGGTATGTATCTTTCGAATATTGCCCACTAGTAAAAAATAGGTCCCGTAGTGAACGTCCTATGGCTGGTCCGATGATATTTATGTGTTCAAAATAATAAAAAAACATTTTGAATACATTCTTACCTCGTAAGACAGCTAAAGCTATCAGAAGCCCCTGAAAGAATATAATATCAAGGTTAAAAATTAAAAAGAAAAGACACGCAACAAAGAGAGGACAAGAAAAGCTCTCCTTCATTTCACAAACTCGGTTAAAAATAGCTTACCACAATTCCTAAAACCGCTGTTGTAATAAGGCCCATCTTAACAAACTAATCGATAACTAAACTATAGTTAGGCAATTTGGTAGGCTATTTATACGTAGAACTATGTTTGTCTATTAATACCTTAGTATGTAAATTTCTAGGTTTATATGACTTAGTTACAGGCATTTGTTGAAAGTAGTTTATTTGTAGGTTGACTAGGCGACTCTTAGGTCTTCTAATAGTGAAGTCTCAGAGCAAATAAAATATCAAGAAGGAATTGCTGGTTTTTTAGGGTTTCGTACCTCAAAAGGAAAAAACGGAACCCTTATAGGATCACTTTGTTGTCCGTCTGTCCGTCTGTGTGTATGTCAAGACTCTTTATCTCGAGAACCCGTAATGATATCGAGTTGAAATTTAAACTGTATGCGTATCAGGGAGCAATTTTCTTTGATGCGTATATCGATAAACTCTTGGAAACTCTTGGCTGTTGTGGAAAAGACAAGCTTCTCAATTGTCGTTTAAAGAAGTTAGAGTCGTTTATGTCGTAAAATCCTCATATTTCGACACTCACAAAAATCAAAACCTAAAGGGTACTTCCCGTTGACATAGACTATGAAATTTGGCGAGAAGCATTGTCTTAGAGTACACATAGGTATAGGAATAAATCTGAAAACTGTACATTTTTTTATTTACTTACATCAGAAAAAAATAGGGCCTCAAAATTCACAAAATATGGGCTCAAAATTCAAAGTGAGTAAATCGTATCATGTAAGGTGTCATATAAAAGAACTTCATTAGCACATGCTAAAACAGGTTTTAAATTATTTTGACAATGTGTTTGTACGGAACCCTCGATGTGCGAGCCTGACTCACACTTGTCCGGTTTTTTATACATGTGTGAGTGGGTCACTGCTGCGCCGCCGTAGTTCGACTGACAAGCCAAGGCGTAGTTTCCTTGTACGTTGATGTGTGTGTAATTGTCTTTACACCGCGAGGCGTAGTTTTGGTCGGCCTCACTTGCTTGTTCACAACAATCACTCTTGATTTTTTTATTTGCTCTGAGAGTGAAGTTGAAGTCTAAATAATAATCGTTTAATCCGCGCTTGACCACCAACGATAACGATATCATTACCGTGACGTTGTGGTCGAAGATTAAGCACGCGGACTTAAATAACTATTCACTCTGAATTTGAAAAGCTTCAGATTATAAATTATATGTCAGTGGAAAGAAAATAGCCGGCAGTCTATCTTGCCGGCTTATTCATACGAACAGGGAATGGTAGGTACGAGTATACTAAGCACCACCCAAATCGACGGATGGGAAGTTATGCGCAGAACGCTGCGCAAAAGCCAAAATATAGGTATATCTGACGGACTAATTAGGTATTACTTTTTTAGTCATTACATATAAAAAGCCTATTGTTAACAATATCAATCTATTCTTAGTAACATGTAAATATTTTTAATTGATAGGTATTCCATAGGGTTTTATATTTAACTTAACTACCTACTTAGATATTTTATTGCCTGAAAATTAAATTAATTGCCCAATTAATTTCCTTTTCCATTTCCGTTTTTACATTCTATGTAGGTATAGCTACATGTAGATACGTAGCTAGGTTTATATCTAGATCCTAAATAAATACAGGGGTATCTGGTAGATTAAGACCAGCATTAGGTTTAAACAATTTTTACTGTGGGTCCAACCCAAAATTTGAGAGAAAAGAAATTGTAAGTGTTCCATACAAAACCGACAAAATGTATGAAACAGTTGTTTTGAGGGTTCCGTACCTCAAACGGAAAAAAAGAACCCTTATAGGATCACTTTGTTGTCCATCTGTCCGTCTGTGTGTAGGTATGTCAAGACTCTTTATCTCAGCAACGCGTAAAGATATCGAGTTGAAATTGAAACTGTATACGTATATCTATGGACTCATTTATACTCATACTCAAATTCTCTTGCAGTTGTGTAAAATAAAAACTTCTCAGTTATCGTTTAAAAAAGTTAGAGCCATTTATGTTGTAAAAAAACGCATATTTGGACACTCACAAAAATCAAAACCTACAGAGTACTTCCCGTTGACATATAACTATGAAAGGCGAGAAGCATTGTCTCAGAGTGCACATTTAGGAATAAATCTGAAAACTGTATATTTTTATTTATATCACAAAAAATAGGACCTCAAAATTCACAAAATATGGGTTCAAAATTCAAAGTGAGTAAATCGTATCATGTAAGGTATCATAATATAAAATAACTTCATTAGCTCATGGTAAAACAGGTTTTTAATTATTTAGACTTAACTTGAAGAATTTTGCTTTTATTTTGAACATTAAAATTAGAAAATAAGAAGAGATAGAAAAAATAGGTACCTACAGAAATATGTAGTAGTTATACTCTATAAAATTTAACTTGATCTCTGCGACAGCTGAGCCACTCAATCGAGATATTATGTCTCTTTTTCTAATGCCATATTAAATCATTGCATCGCTGTCTTTCTTTTCTCGATCGACCACATTATCCCTCTGCACGGGAAGCATGGCAAAAGGACAAATAGTCTTTCCACTTTTATATCCCCTCGAAGAGGAAAAAAAAGTATGGATTGACTATGACAGTTGACATTAAAAGTGGATAAAATGATTTTCTCTCCTTGCCGTGCTACCCGGGCTGGTATCTCTGTGGAATTTGGAAACGGGACTACATTTTTTTTTAAATATTAGCAAATTCAAAAAAATACAATAGCCACATTCCTGGTAGAAAAAAAAGCTGATAAACACATGACAGTAGTAAGAAACTGACATCATGACAGTGACAGCCAATTCACTCACAGTCATTGTTCATTTAGCTAAAAGGGTGACCAGAATCAGCAACATTCTAGAAAATAGAACAATTATTGTAGACTTCGCAATGTTGAAATACAAAATCAATGTGTACATTTTTCATGAATGATCTGTAAAATATAATTAATAGATAAATTCAATCAATGTCCGATTACAAAATTATCTACCAGGCTCCTGACTGCACCCAGTTATTATCTGTTAAGTATCTTACAACATGTATAATTTATTATAGATGGGTATAATAATATACTTAATATGTGCATTATTATACAGAAAGTTAGTAAATGTTTTTTTATAACAATATTAATTTTATAATATACTTAACTTTTGTTTTCATGTCAAACAACGCCTACAAATATTGTCAGCTACAGACCTATTAAAACTAGAAACATAGTGCTGTTGTCGCTTGAGGCAATTCTCATCCACAAAAATGTACGAAAAATCTGGCTCAGAGTTGTCAAAGCTGTCAAATATTATATTCGAATTAATTTGACACCACTGAGAGAAAAACACGGCAACTAGCCACTCAATCGAGATATTCATACCATTTTCTAACTCATGCCATATTCAATCATTGCGTCTCTTTCTTTCTTTTCTTGATGGACCACATTTTACCTTTGGTATCTGATATCTCTGTGATTTTATATGCACATCAGTCAGCTATCATTATTAACATAAATAAAGCTCTCTTTCAAAAACTACGACGGCAACACTGCGAAACGTCATTCATATTCTGTCATTTAGATTTTGGATTGTGAAAGCACTGTATTTCTAAAATTCCGAATTTCTGAATAAAATCTAGAAAATATCGAAAGCCACTCCCTTGTTTGCTACTATCACTTCAAATAATGTTATTCTGACCCTTTGCTCTTATTGAGACTTTATTTGTGACTGTGTGTTAGTGCAAAAGTGGAAACATGGCGAATAACAGAATTCCTTCTGGGCCAAACACGCCTGGAAGCCAGCAGACTCCTACACAGCAAGGAATAAAGATTTTCATACAAAGGGACTATTCTGAAGGCACAGCAGTGAAATTCCAGACGAGATTTCCACCGGAACTCGAAAACAGAGTGAGTGAAAGTATTAGGAATCGATCAGCCTGTTGTGTTTATCTAGTGTCGAATTATAACTTGGAGAGATAAACTGATGCCTAAAATCGACGGGTTACCGTATCTTAGCCTTGTATTCTGTACGGTGAGACTGGGATTGCCCAAATACATCTAAAGAGCTACTAATTTCAGCAAAACGTATGGAACAGCTTGCTTATTCAATACCTATTGGTTTGGTTGCGAAAATTGTTGTGATATTTTAATTGCAAACGGAAATATTATCGAAAGATATACCTAACTAATGTAAAGCCACTACAAAACTACAGAAATTATAGGCGAAAACTATGTTGAGTAGATGTTTTAATTGTGATGATGTTTGTAAAAGGTGATTCTAGTGATGACCTCATAATAATAGGTCATAGGACCTTATGGATTAGTTATGATTGGTTTAGAACCAAGCTCAATACTAAATTCCCATATCTCATTAGAAATATAAATAATGTTACAGAGTTACATAGCAGAAAAATAATTTCTTTTTGTCCAATAGTTATCACTAAAAGACCTGGTGACCTAGAACTACTTTCCTAATAATCAGTCATGACAATTTAAGCCTAAAACATCTGATCTCATTATTATAATTATGTTATACCTTGTGTAGTGGTCTAGTGGTAGTAATGTTTGCTTTGCAATCACAAGCTTGTGAGTAAAAATCCCAGTGCCAATCTGTAAATTCATGGAATCTATTGATTTTCACATCACTGACTTTTTGGGGAAAAATATATAGTGTGATATTTAATGTGGTGGTCTAGTGGTAATGAAAGCCATGGTGGTCTAGTGGTAATGACACTGGCCTTACAATCATGAGGTTGTGGGTTCAAATCCCAGTCCTGTACCAATGAGTTCTCCGGAATTTATGTACGGAATTTCACACCACTGGCTTTTCGGTGAAGGAAAACATTGTGAGGCAACCTGCATATGTCCGTAGAAAAAAATCGATATCATATGTGAATCCACCAACCTGCACTGGGCCAGTGTGGTGGATATGGCCCAATCACTCTTCGTAGGTAGGCCTACATCCTGCAGTGGACTATTAAAAAAGGCTAGTACTGTACATATAGTGTGAATAAAAATGCATAGTAATAAATAATTGAACCTGAAGTTTTAAATAAGGCATAATTTAAACAATCATTTTAAGACAAAAATCCATTAATAATAATGAATTTCTTATAAGGCATCACAAAGAACTCAAACATGTGATAAAAAGGTGTCAAAAATTGATATATTTTCACATTTTTTATAAATATATGACAGCTTCAATTATGTCTCTAAAAGAAATTCAACAACAAACCCACACCACACTAGGGCAGCAATATGGTCCAAGCATCCATCATAGACATACCTATGTTAAATTAAGTCTTCCAATTGAATCAGCAATTTATTTATTATTTATTTGTTTATAGGCGAGCAGTATAAACTGATGTGCCTTTATCAAGCAGAGTTGAATAAAAATTAGTATTTATCTGTCAAGGAAAGTTTTTCCTTTTTTATCTAAAAGTCCAGTCAATTATTTAGGCATTTATCTATTAAGTAGGCAGCTACAAAAACTGCACCAGTATTGGCCTCATAAAGATTGTTTTGTGTAGGTACCTACCAATGTTATTGTTATCTACAGATGTTAGGGTACACTGGAAATTGTTCCAGATAGTCCATGATCTGTTGAGTAGTGGGTTCAAGGTTCAGGCCGACACAGTTTGCCTTTATTGACCAGGAGGTGACAGCAAAAAATGCAAGCATTTTCTAAAAGATGTATTTTTGGTAAGTTTCAACAAAATGCTGCAAGCTAAGCTGGGGTGCTTTACGTGCAAATTCAAACAAGTACCCACCCAAATGCTAAGGAACCCAGCTGACAGCGTAGTGGAAATGGCGCAATCACCCGTCATGGGTAGGGCTACGTCCTGCAGTGGACTATAAAAAGGCTGACACAGTACAGTGTAGTCAATGTAAAATGTAACAATGAAAATTCAATTTTTAGAAAATACTTGAATTTTGTTGCACCTACCACATGCTATTAAGAATACAACAGATAACTGATATTCTGTACTTCCATCCTTACAGATAGACAGACAAACGTTTGAATACACAATGGAGAGGTTGAACGAACACTTCGAAATGGCCGAAACGGCAGACTGCAGTACGTATTGCGAAGGGTGCCTGGCTTGTTTGACCGCATACTTCATTTACATATGCACAGAGACGCATTATGAAAAGGTAAGTTACCCATGTGTGTTTTTACAGTGGTTATACCATGAAATACTATGTACAGAATGGCCACTCTCCATATCATCGTGATATCTGCTTTCTCACCCAATTTATCCAGAGGCTCTAATTTTTACTTTCGAACAGCTAGAGTACTTAGTATATGGATCTTTGACAGATTGGACATTTGACGGTTTGATAACCATTTGCCATATTTATTTTGTTAGTTTTATCTTAATTAATATTCCATTTCACAATTTCCCCTTTTGCATAGTTTATTATTTCTTTTAAAATAGCCATTCAAAGTTAAAAAATAGAGCCCCTCTTCCAGAAAAAAATATTCCAAAATGTAGAAGTCAACGTTTGGTCCTAGCTTAGATATAGGTACCTGTCTACCTAGCTTATCTTATTTTCCTATGGTTTTGCCCTCCTGTGGTGATTTTTGTGTTATACCCTAGGAAGCTTTTGCTTTTCTGAGATAAAAAGTAGCTTATGATACTCACCGACCTTTAAACTACATCTATGCCCTATATCCATTGTTCTGTTGCTGAGCGACAATCAAACCAACACTTTCGGATTTATAATATTAGTAAGTTTGTATAGGCTGAGTAGTTCGCCCAGGTGGCGAAGTTTTAAGGCGCCTCAATGGCTAAACAGTTGATGCAACCGGGGCCTTCAATTTAACTTGTCATCCGACCCACGGTCGCTGCTTAGTTGTAAATGCCAACTGCGGTCATCTGAAGACTGACCGTGCCGAACATTGCTTAACTTTGGTAATTGCTGACAGACACTTAAGTCAAACTATGTTATAAGCGCTACATTAGTAAAGATGATACTTATTTTCTTTTTGTGACAAACATTTCAAAAATTGACGCGTTCGCAGGATTTGAACCTGCATCTCTCTGGGATTCCGGCCCAGATGCTTTGTCCAAATTATGCTAGAACGCTAACTGCGAAAATCTATTTCTCGTTAATGGTAAGAAGTTCTAATAATTTCACATTAAGTGACTAACTGGTTTAAAGCAGTTTTCACAAGATGGCGCTTCCAACAATGTAGTAGTTGGTAAAAATGATAAACGACTTTCAATAATTCGACGCTTTCGCAGATAGCGTTCTAGCTTAATTTGGACAAAGCATCTGGGCCGGAATCCCAGAGAGACGCAGGTTCAAATCCTGCGAATGCGTCAATTTTTGAAATGTTTATCACAAAAAGAAAGTTTCTATACACCTAGTGTGTGAAGCACGATAACAATCATTTCAATGATACTTATTCTTATTCGGTATGCGGGCGATAAGTCGTGACGTCCCATATGTAGGTTTTGTGCTTTTCCCACTTCAGCTTCTACCTAAACCAGCGCAGCTCCTCAAAGTAATGGAGCGAGGTTCTGGCTGCTGGCACAACTGCTGCAGTGGCTTGGATGATATATGGAATGATGGCGACGTGGATGACGAAGCTGATGATAATGCAGAAGCGTCATGCAATTTGCAACTATTCTAGTCTTTTGTTCTGTGGCTTTGCAATGCCACAGAATAAGAGACTAGAATAATTGTGTAGTCTACAGTTTTGTTTTCTTGGAAACAGCCACAAGTGATGATTATTTATTTCGTTTTCTGTTACAGCACCTAAGAAAAGTATCAAAATTCATAGCAACACAAAACGAGCGTGTCTACAACCCTCGAGGCATCCACATCACGGACCCCATCCTCAGAGGGCTCCGAGTCATAGAAATAACCGTAATAGACGTGCCCAACTGCCAGAGCCCTACAGGCAACATGAATCCGAGGCACACTTGACCGCCACACGACAGCCGGGAGTTTTTCATGTAACACAGGACCTATTGGTTCTAGTTTGTTTTGGGGTTTTGGTGCTCGCTTCTACGTGGTGATTCATTCTCATTAAAGGGCTTGTAGGTGTTGGTGCTATCTCGTTCGCGCGTCTTCAAGTTTGATTGTTTAATTTTTTATTGAGATATAAACGAATAACACCATTTACATATAGATAAATTGAAAATAAAACTTCATATAGGGACAGTAGGCCTACTTACTGGTTTAGATTATTACAGTCCAGCGAGCGAATCGTACTACTATACTTACTGGTTTAGATTATTACAGTCCAGCGATGGAATTCAGTGCTGGATTGCAACTGGAATAATGTAAACCGGCACTGAGTTTGGTCGCTGGACTAAATAATTTAAACCAGCTATTATTATAATAGGCAGCTAACCAACTATTATTATAATAGGCATGATAATAATATAATTAGTCTGTCAGATTGACGATCAAAAAATATTTAAAACATATTTTTTCTTTTGTCAATTAAACAAACATTGACGAAGATATTAGCGCCTTAAAGTTCCGCGTGACGTCAAGAGTACTATACAAATGTACAGACTACGTCGCACTAGTGACGTCACGAGCCCCCACTCCTAAACTCTGACAAGGTTTATCTTAGTCATTTATTGTTTGGCAAAAGAAAAAAATATGTGTCCAATTTTTTTTAATAATCTAACTAACGGACTAATTATAATAATGATTTTTTATTCGGTCATCATGCCTATTCTAGGGGGGAGTGATGAGACCTATCATAGGTACACCCCATAATGGGGTGTATTGTGAATTTGCCCCCTGAGCCAACCGCCAGTAGACAGTGAGCTAAACACAATATCTGTCGAAAAAGTTTTCTTCACATAATAGCAAAATTAATAATCTTTGGGTAAAATTTCAATCGCTATCATTTTTGCTATACAGGGTTATTCGCATAGGTTAATAATTATACTAAGCCGAAAAGACCATCCTTAAGAACTTTTGCCATGTGACCAACTCGGAATTTGTTAAAAAAACAGCTATCCTGTGCAAAACTACAACTTTGAATCGACAAAATATATGAAACAGCAGATTTGTTTTTCTCGTATTTTGGGTTGTTAATAAAGTTTAATTCGATTGTCCAAATTGTGTGAAATTGCGCGAACGAGATAGAACTAATCGACTACGAGGCCCTTAAATTAGCTCGTTTCGTCTTTAAGTGACGATTTGAGGTTTCCATTGCTTGTTCTTTAGTTATAGCACGCCATTGTATTTTTTATATGTTAAAAAAATTAGGTCGGACTGCACACCGATGTACTTTTAGTGTTACATTACATCACTCGTCTTTTGAATTTTTCAACTTCTATTTTCTTTGAAATTAAACACTAACACTAAGCCAAGAATTTTTTTTTCTATAATTATCGCGAAAAGATCAGACTTATATGAAAAATCTGCCTTTTCCGTGACATAGTTACTTATAATAAAATTTGTTCTAAATCGTATTTTAGAAAACTGTAAAGTACATAATTATTATCTCTGTATTCTTGCGATACCAACAGCTCTCGCTATACTACTAAACTACCAAGATAGCGCTTTGTGCGCATCTGTAGTACAATATGAACAGCGGAAAGCGTGTGCAATCGGTACTGCGCAATGATTTAATCTATCTCACGTCAAAGGGAATGTAAAAAAATCGAGTTTCCCTCAAGTTTTACATATATTGCGCAAAGTGTAATTGCGATGTAACGTGTGGCGACGGTGTGCACCCGACCTTATATTAGTAGTCACCATTTGAAGCACCACAATTCTAAAACATTTGAACCAATATCCGTTTCAATGAATTGATGTAGGTTTGTGTATTTTCTACTTGAGTCATTTGCGATTGCATTGTACAATATACAGGGTTATTTTTAATTTATCTTTTATTATTTATTTATATGAAATAAATGTTGATGTGAGATGTGGATATATTAAGTGTGAAAGATTATAGATATATTAAAATAACCCTGTAGAAGCTGTTTAGTAAGTGATACAGAGATTTATTTTGTTGTTGTAAAATTAAATTACATCAGACAAAGCCATGTTAGCTTACAGCATAGCTTGACTACTTGTCCTAACTAATCGGTTGGTAATTGAGAGTGGCATTTACAACAGCGTTATCGTAACTCGGATGACGCGTTACAGTGTTCCTTTAAATCATTTCAAAACTAACTCTAGGGCTTGCCACTCAGTACGAACTTACATTTAGGTAGTTCTTTAAGTAAGTTCGTATAGGCCGGGTGGCTAGCCCTTGTGTCAGAGTTTTTAGGCCGCCTGAAGGCATCTGACATGGCTAAACGGTTAAAACAACCGGAACCTACAATTTAACGTGTCATTTGAGCCACGGTAGAGCTCGGTAGGTAGTTCTTTGATAGGAATTATTAGAGCCAATCAAAGCCATGTTTTGTTTTCTATTTGTACTGTACCAGCCTTTTTAATAGTCCACTGCAGGACGTAGGCCTACCCACAAAGGGTGTTTGGGCCATATCCACCACGCTGGCCCAGTGCGCGTTGGTGGATTCACATACGCTGTCGAATTTTTTCTACGGACGTATGCAGATTGCCTCACGATGTTTTCCTTCACCGAAAAGCCAATGGTGTTAAATTCCGTACATAAATTCCAAAGAACTCATTGGTGCGGGACCGGGATTTGAACCCACGACGTCACGATTGTAAGGCGGGTGTCACTACCACTAGACCACCACGGCTTTTTCTATTTAACAAGGTAATATTACAATCTAAAGCAAAATAAAAAATTAAGCTCAATGCGTTCACGAATGACTCAAAAATCTATTCTTACTGACTGAATTTATCTTGCGTAAAAAACTCCCCTGCCAAATGTATCTTCCAAAAAGCTTATATTTGTTGTAACAACTCTTGGTTGTATACGTGAAATATAAAGCTATGTTCACATTATTACGAAAAGCGTTTGAAATAGCATGCCGATTGCGGTTTACGTCAATATTCAATCGTAATGCGATCAATCGCATTTTCGATTTTTTAGTTGACGCGTTGTAATAACGCAAATCGATACGATTGGTCGCAGATTCTATTTTTGTTGACGCCTTTTATATATGGGCCAGTCATGTATTGTTTGTTATGTATGGCCAGAAAGTTTCTCAACAGTCATCATTGGAAATGTTTATGTATTTGAAATGTAGCGTCCTTGTAGTTAGTTTACCCTTACGGTATTTTTTTAAGGCAGTAAAAATAACATATTTGTAAATTTTGTCAAAAAATAACAATTTTAATTTTTACTGCATTAAAATTGTCATTTTTCAAATCTGAACGCAAATGATATTTGGTTATTTTTGACTGCCACTTAAACTGCTACATTATAATTATTTTAATTGAACATTAAATATAAATCTTATGCGCTAAAGATATTTGGCTCACTTTTCATTGTCAGCTTTCAAACGGGAATCGGATTACTGTGAACAAAGCTTAGTTATGTCTTATTTAGTAACTTGTTCAAAAATAATATTTCACTAAATATTTGCCTGTTTATCTTATTTTGTTCATAATTGAACAATTCGATGAACTAAAGCCGGAAACATACTATCGGACACGACTGACAGTCGCGACTTAGCAATGTGCACAGTCTTAAGACATGCGGTGTGCCAGATCGCTCTCGGACGTCCGAACGCTCAAGGTCGTCCGAAGGTGACGTCCGCGACTTATGTCCGATAGTGTGCACGGCTCAGTGTACTTTCATAGTCTAGGTCGCGGCTGTCAGTCGCGTCCGTAAGCCGCGTCCGATAGTATGTTTCGAGCTTAATTCATAATTCTTTACGCCGGACGAAGTAAGGGCAAGTGTCTGGTACGTTTTTATTTTTAGACAAGTTATGAAAATTAGACTGTAGTTTCTGTAGTTATTCTAGATAGAATATAAATTATACGATGGATGAATGAAAGAGTTGAAAATTGTAACATGTCACTAAGCGCCATCTGTTAAATAAATGTCTAGGTTTAAGTTTTAGTAAATTTTATTTGGATTTGACAGCTTGATTATGACAGTAACTGTCAATCGAGAAACAACGGGGACTGTAAGACGAGCTGTGAAGTAAATATTAAAACCTAGTCTGTACAAAAATGTTTTAATTATCTAGATAATTTCAAAGTAAACTGCAGACGACATTAATTGCATTTTAATGTCTACAATATGTAATCTTCAATTACCTGTCTTTGTTTACTAAATTGTCTATAAATCATTGCAAAACATTTGATCGTATTCTTATATTATCATATCGTATTCGTATTTTATCTAGATTTTTTGTTTAAAATGATCGTAATTATTAGATTACGACTGGTATCGATCGTAATCAAGCTGCTGGTCTTAAAATTCACGAGATGGCGTTGATCACAATTACTTATTTTTTAAAATTTAATGTAAGATGTTGCATCTTTGACAGAGCATCATTTTTTTGAGATTTTTGATAATATCAGCTTAATCACTAGGCTCAATTTTAAAGGCTTTTTGATAGCTCTAAATATAATTTTAAAGTGTTGCTCTCCTTGTCTAATAGACCGCAATCAAAGAGACAGCTATATTTTAGTTAGTTTAAATCTGTCAAGTTAAGCCTTTATAGTCCGGGAGGTAAGCGCAAAAAATGCAACTACTTTCTAAAAGCTGATTTTTTGTGATTCAGTAGTAGCGGTGGTGTACAAGAATACCCCGGATTCAGTCAGCTGTAATGCTTAGCATTTGGTGGGGATACCTGTTTGATTTTTTTAAAATTAAATTAATATCTTGCTACTACTTTTCTGTCTGTACCAGCCTTTTAATAGTCCACTGCAGGACGTAGGCCTACCCACGAAGGGTGATTGGGCCATATCCACCACGCTGGCCCAGTGCGGGTTGGTGGATTCACATACGCCATCGAATTTCTTCTACGGACGCATGCAGGTTGCCTCACGTTGCTTTCCTTCACCGAAAAGCCAGTGGTGTGAAATTCCGTACATAAATTCCAAAGAACTCATTGGTACGGGACCGTGGATTTGAACCCACGACCTCACGATTGTAAGGCGGGTGTCACTACCTCTAGACCACCACGGCTTCAACTACTTTTAAAAGCTGAAAATTGGCGTGCGGGTAGAAAAATAACTAAAAAAGAGTTTAACCATAGCCAATCAACCCAAAACATGTAACAGAGCTTTTCAGTCAGGCTTTAAAGCAGCGCTATTTTAAAACCTGACTGACAGGCCTTGTTACTTTTTTCAGCTAATTTGCTCCGGTTAAACTTTTTTTGGTTATTTTCTACCCGCACACCAATTTTCAGCTTTTAAAAGTAGTTGCAAGATAATCATTTAATTTTTAAAAAATTCAAACTGGTATCCCCACCAAACGCTAAGCATTCCAGCTGAATGAATCCGGGGTATTGTTGTACCCCGTCCATGACTACCCAAACCCAAAAAATCAGCTTTTAGAAAATAGTTGCATTTTTTGCGCTTACCTCCCGGGCTATTAAGATTGAGCGCATAGTCGATTCACATTCAGGGCAATTGGTATAAATTACTAGACCACTGAATAATTCAGTTGTCATATCAAACATGAAAAAAAGAGCTTTCGCACTGATCGATATGTTACGCCTTAATTATTATTACCGTTGCATTTAAAGCCGTGCGAGTAATTTTGCGCACTTATTTTATAGTTACTGAATATATGTAGTTGTTTTGTACTTTGAGGTCGTCGAAATATTTTGCTACTATGCGATAGTGGCGCCCCTATTAGTTTCTATTCAATTTTGCAAAGCTTTATGCCGCTTATTTATTTTACTGGTGTCAAGTTAAATAATTTGGTCGATATTAACCTATCGAGGTGTCTCTAGACGGCGGACATATTTTAAGATAACAATAGGTCAAATTATAAAGGCGCCATCGTAAATTTAACAGCAACGTCAAAAGTGTTCTCTCTATCGAATGCCTTAAGTGAAAAAGTAACAGAAATATTTTAAGTTGGTAATATAGTTACGATGGCGCTTTCATAATTATTGGGCCTATTGTAGTCATCACTATGAGCGACTTTCGCTATGGGCCCAACTTCGAAATCGCGAAAATAATTTGCTGTTCCATGCATAGTTCAGTGAAGAATTGGCTAATTTGTTTTGACGTGACAACGTCTTATAAATTGGTTTGCCGGGTGACACTTCAAGAAACTGCGTTACGCTCCGCTCACGTTATGCGCTCACAATGAGAGCGAGTGAGAGGCACGCGTCATGGTTAGCCCGCCTAAGAGCGAGAGAGACAGACATTTTCATCCTTCTTCCTACTATACGAATGAATATTCACATTAAAATTATTTTACCACTCAAAGTCGTTGTCACGTAAAACTTTCGCCCGTATACCGACTTTACAGGCAACCAATTTTTTTTCCACGAATTTAGGGTTGGTCCCATAGTAATAGTCATAGTGGTGAGTATAGTCTTACCGCTTAACTTAGTCCTCGCCTGCGAGGTACAGGGGCGCCGGGGGAGACGACAAAGGGGACCGAGACAGGTGCCGGCGGCGGGTCCCCGGCGATATAGGATTATAGAGTAATAAAATCGAATGCCTGTCATCTAGACTCTAGAGAAACAATCCGTATATAACCCTGTATAAAAAATATACAGTTGCCTGTTGAGTTTTGTGTAATCAATAGATTTTAATTTTTCTACGTACCTTGGTAATTATTTTTTATTTAATTTTATTTTTTGGTTTCGGTAACTAGCTTTTTAATACATTAGCAATTTTCCGAATCTTATTTAAGGGCTCGCTTCCTGATTGCGCTATGTCGCGAATTATTTTATATAGCTAATTATTTTTTAAATTTATTTTACTATGAAAGCTAACACTGCTTTTGCACATTTTACTTTAGATAATTATGAAATGAAATATAAAAATCACGTATTGACTAAAAATATGCGTTATTTTTTTGTCAGTACCCTGGTACGTTTTATATTCGCAGTGTTACTCACATGTGCTCACATTACTAGCCGCGCACGCGGCCAAATACATGCACACACACACACACACACACACACACACACACACGAGCGCGCATGTTCAATTGATTGTTCAAATATGGTTTCTGTCATACTAACTTTTTATGTAGGTATATGTATATTTCGGGTAGCATCGTTTCTTTGTTAGTGATGTTACCTTATGTTTTTGTACGAAATGAAGAATTTTGAATATTATGGTTTGCACCATATTAGGTGGAATTTGTCAAGCTGTTGAATACTGACTAAAACATTTTGATTTCCCGTTCATATACTATAAAGTAAAATACATAATTGATTGCTCAGTTTTAAAGGCTTAATAGCATCTGTAAACTTTGTTGCAGTCTGTATAAAAAAGATCGCAATGGAAAAGACAGATATACACTTAAAACAGAAAATTAAAGTCTTTGAAACAGTGAAAAAAATACAATGAAGTAAAAGATTTAAAATTTTGGTATGTGTTCGCATTTTCTCTCTCATAGTATATTTTTAGTTACTATCTTTTTAAATAGCAAAAGAAAAAGACGACAATACGGCATATATTGGTAGTTTTTGCACAAATTGGCATAATTGTATTATAGATATATTTTCTTGTCAATTTTTGCATTCAAGACGAAAAGAGTGAAATAGCTATAACAGAAAGCGGGCCCTTAAATACCTACACGAATGTTTTCTCGTATGAAAGAACTTTATGGTGTATAGAATAAGACTCGTAATTGTAAAGCTAATTTGAATGAAGGTTTTTATATGTATAAATGTTGAGGGTGTATCAAAAATGTCTTACCTATAATATTTATCATTATTGTAAAAAAATAACAATATCAATATAATTGTTAACAAATTGCGTAAGTTACTTACATAATTTTAGTAAATTATTGAAAGGCACATATAGGGTATAAAATGATATTAGATTTAAAACAACTTTTAAACTTAATTATTATTTTGAAAGTGTAGATTTAAGGTATAGATTTATTGTGAAATGTATTATTGACATTAAATAGTTATTTGTAATTATTGAATGACTGTGTTTTATATCGGAATACTTAATTGAATTAGTTCAGAATAAACTCACAGTAGCAAATAACTGACTAACAAGATTATTTATTGCGACAAGATCATTTTTTGCAAAAATTAGCATGACCGACTTCACCCGTGTTCAGAATCAGTACATAGTATAAAACAAAAACGCTTTCCGCTGTCTGTACCCATGTATGCTTATATCTTTAAAACTACGCAACGGATTTTGATTCAGTTTGTTTTAATAGATAGAGTAATTCAAGAGAAATGTTTTTATGTATAATAGGTACACCTGTGCCAAGCCGGGGCGCATCGCCAGAACGCAAATATTATGCACGGATCGATGTAACTTTTTTCACATTATTGTTGATTTAACAAAAATGGCTCAGCCAATTTCAATAAAATTTAAATGGGACCATTTCAATTAAAAAATAATTATTGAAATCTGACTACTATGAAAATAGTTATGCGTGGTTATACATAAAAAATATATATATACGCGTCGAATTGTATACCTCCTCCGGTGGTTCGTCGGTCAAAAATTTGCATGACCGACTTCACCCGTGTGCAGAATTCGCGAACATTTCGCACGGATCGATGTAGCATTTGTCACATTATTGTTGATTTATCAAAATTCGCTTAGCCGATTTCGATAAAATTTAAATTGGACCAATTTCGAAGTATACTCTTTCCAATAAAAAAAGATTTTTTGAAATCGGACTACTATGAAAAAAGTTATGCGTGGTTATACATAAAAAAAAAATCCGCGTCGAATTGTTTACCTCCTCCGGTGGTTCGTCGGTCAAAAATATAATTAGACCGTCAGATAGACTGTCAAAAATAATTAGCACGTATTTCTCTTTTGTTAATTAAACAAAATTTGATGAAGATATTGTAGTACAGCGGTTCTCAAACTTTTTTGGTGACGGAACCCTTTTGAAAAGCAAAATGTTCGACGGAGACCTAAAATTAACAAAAAAAATGTTTGTACTCGTCTCTTCGGTAAAATGTCTCAAAAGAAGCCCCCATTACGTGCAGCCCAGTAATATTGCCCAAATTCTTCAAATGTCATCTTGAAACCTTTCTGAGTTGCTGAAATTTATTTTTGTTTTCATTTTTTCTCATTAATTCAGTGTTCTAGTGGAACCCCTACAGAGGCTTTGCGGAACCCTAGGGTTCCGCGGAACACAGTTTGAAAATGGCTGTTGTAGTAAATTTTTTTTAGATCTATCTCACGGATTAGGTAATAATAATAATAAAAATCGCAGGGGTGACTTTGTGGCGAGTCGTCGGTAAGTGGCGACACCGCGAACCCTGATTCCCTGGGGCTAAATGAGACCCCTGACTCCTCTCTTGCCTTAAACGGCCGGTTTGGAGTGGCCGCAAGAGCTAAGAACCTAAGCTCCAGGGTGGAAGTGATTTTTACCCTTTGGGTACGGAACCCTAAATAGGAATATAAAAATGTTAGGGAATTGTTTTAATAACTTTGTAGCGATAAGTTCTTCGCGTGATTATACTAGCTGTTGCGCTCATAGCGTAGTTTGACTAGGTGTGCGTTAGCGATCATCGAAGTTAGGCAATGTTCAGCACGGCCAGTCTTTGGATGGGTGACCGCAGGTGGCAAATGAAAATTGTAGGCCCCGTTTGTTTTAACCGTTTAGCCATGTCGGAGGCTTTCAGGGGGCTAAAAACTGACACCAGGGCTAGCCATCCGGTCTCTACGAACTTTTTTTCGGACACAGTCTAGAATATCATTGTACTAATAATGTTGACTAATGTTTACTATGGGGCCAACCCCGAGGAAACGATTTTTTTTAAATAGAATAGGTCTATATATAGAATAGGCTAATGAAGGGAGATCTACCAGTCTCCCTGAAACGAAAACTCATCGACATGTGTATCCTGCCCATCCTAACGTACGGTGCACAAACGTGGTCGCTCACCAATGTTCAGAAGTCTCGCCTTCAGGTTTGCCAAAGAGCAATGGAACGCAGTATACTCGGTATTAAAAGAGTAGATCGCGTCCGAAACACCACACTGCGTTCCATGACAGGCGTAAGCGACGTTAGACTAAAATCTGCAAAGCTCAAATGGGAGTGCGACACATGAGTCGTATGCACCCAGACAGATGGACAAAGGTCTCAACGGAGTGGGTTCCTCTGACCAACTGTCCAGTCGACCCCGAGGCCGTCCTTCAACACGATGGCGCGACAAAATCGAGAGGTTTAAAAACGATTGGACGGATGTAGCACAGAACAGAGAGGAATGGAAGGAATTGGGGGAGACCTTTGCCACTGCTGGGCAAAGGTCTCCCCCAATTCCTTCCAGAGTACAGGTTAAATTAAAAAAAAAGGTCTATATTTGGCCACCAACTCGCCTGATGGAAAGCGAAGTTGTAACCGAAGATGGAGTATGCAGACCTAGAAGATACCTATTCACTCTTGAGTTCTCGGAAAGCCTCGCCTTAAAGATATCCAAATTGTACCTAATTGTCATTGCATTCCAATCCCTGGCGGTCCGCATTATGAAGGAAGAAGCGAATCACTTAGTACGAGCAGGTGGTACGCCGACTTTGTAGGGATGGTATTTATGAGACTTCCGGCTTGTTCTGTTGTGAAAAGGAGATGAAGGAATCAGGTCGTGGAGTTCGAGCGCACACTCGCCGAAGTGGAGCCTATAGTAAATTGCCAAACACGCTACATTACGCCTGTGTTCCAGGCTTTTCAGTTTAGAAGCGTCAAGCTTACTCGTGCCGTTGAGCCGTCGTGAGAGAGAATTCCCCGATTATCCGCACGGCACGACGTTCAATCGATTTTATAGCTTCGACCTGGTATTTAGCTGATCTATCAAAAAGGTGGCTGCAGTACTCAGCACCTACCTCAGTCTCCTTTGTCGTCTACCCCCGTGTCCCTGTACGGCGCAGGCGAGGACTGAGTTAAGCGGTCGGATTATAGCTGTTCCATATGTTTTGTCGAGAGTCCATAAACTTATTGATGAGGTACAATATAGTGATATCCTGGACTAGGTCTGTCGGTCCGTTTCACAACCCATATAATAACATCTAAGTATTTATCTATTTCTCATGTAGCTTATAATTTTGCATATATCATGACCCGAACGAAACATTCGATTCTAAGGCTAAAAAATATAGCTCCAGTTTATTTTATTTTATGTAGGTACGTGTCACAGTCAAACTGATTAATCTAGTTATTATGTATACCAACCAGCGATTATGTATAATTACTACTTGATTTAGTAAAAGTGATGAATGGCACAGAATTAATCACTTTAACTAGTTATTATATCTGGGACTACTTAGTTAATGTGATAAAAACATTTTCAACTAAGCTTATAAAGTTTTATTTGATTAATAATCATTTTTACCATAATTTTTCAAAAAGTTATATTCAACGTTATCATAATGTATTTCTAATAAAGTGCCAGAAGCAAACCGCCTTGATAGATAAGGTGTAAAACAAAAAATAGGTTAGGTTAGAACATGACAAACAACGAAGCCAGAAACGAATTGATTTGAAAAAAAAACTTACAAAACGAGACCTTAGTTAATACAACAATTATTTGTAAACAATAAACAACTATATATTATGAATATTACGCTATCTAAAACATTCTGCTACTTGAAATTTGCCAATTTGAAAAGTTATTACTTTCACTATCCCTGACCGGTTATTATGAATAATAACTAGTTAATGTGATTAATTTATCACTTTTACTAAGCAGATTAATTATTATGCATAATAACTAGTTATTATACATAATAACGGACTAATCACTTTGATTGTAACATATGTATTGTATACTTATAAATTTCGTATCCACAACACAATTAGGGAAGTTTTTAATTCATTATTTACATGCTAATGTTTAATTATACATGAATACTTTCATATTAAGAATTCTATACATAGTTGAAGTGAAAACAATTAAGAAAAAAATTCATACCAAGAGCTCCAGTTTTGAATCGTTTTAAAATTAATATAATCGTGTGCTATGCTATTCTATTCGCACTAACATTTTGGTCTCGTGACGTGACCATTTACGCATACGTCTTTGCGGAATATCGGTTCAAAAATAGTCTCAGTCCCTAAGCGATCAACTTAGAGAGCTGCGCCCTGCGGCGCTAACCGCGTAAGCTTGAGATGAAAATTATCCTCTAAGCTACCTCCATACCAAATTTCATCTAAATCGGTTCTGCCGTTTGTTCGTGAAAGAGTAACAAACACCTTGAAATTATTTTTATCGTGCTTCACACACTAGGTGTATAGAAACTGTCTTTTTGTGATAAAGATTTCAAAAATTGACGCGTTCGCAGGTTTTGAACCTGCATCCTCTGGGACTCCGGCCCAGATGCTATTTTTGTAACTAACACCTTCACTTATACTCACAAACTTTCGCGTTTATAATATTAGTAGGATTTAAATAAACATATCCAAGAATTTTACTTACCCTATTGAAAAGCCTAAGTAACTAATTCTTTAAAAGCTTGCATTTTAAGCTGATTTTCCACAGACTCACTGGAATCAAAGAGCCGGAATGTAATGGAAAAAGTTACTAAGTCTACATCGGTAGGTATGGCACAAAAGTTGGACAGGTCGTGCAAAATCACGTTTGATCAAAGCATTGACTTACAGAAGTTACAGAGGAGTGGGGGCATCGACTTGGCATTTTTTTCTGTTTTGATGAGCGGGGGAATGCTCTCTTTTCAATAGCTGGTCCTTGACACTCCATGGCAATATCACGATAGTCTATCGAGATATTGCCATGGAGTGCTGATTCCAGGGAATGCACACTTTTCAATAGTTGGCACTTGGCACTCCTTGGTAAAGGATGCAAGCCGCTTTCAACCGGTCTTATTGGAGATCCATAGAGGAGGCCTATGTCCAGCAGTGGACGTCTTTCGGCTGATGGATGGATGGATGGACTCCTTGGCAATATCTTGACAGACTCTACCGTGATATTGCCATGGAGTGCGGATTCTAGGAAATGCACACTTTTCAATAGTTGGCACTTGGCACTCCTTGGCAATATCTCGATAGACTCTACCATGATATTGCCATGGAGTGCGGATTCCAGGGAATGCACACTTTTCAATAGTTGGTACTTGGCACTCCAAGGCAAAATCTCGATAGACTCTACCGTGATATTGCCATGGAGTGATGATTCCAGGGAATGCACACTTTTCAACAGTTGGCACTTGACACTCCATTGCAATATCACCATAGACTCTATCGTGATATTGCCATGGAGTGCGGATTCCAGGGAATGCACACCTTTCAATAGTAGGCACTTGGCACTCCAATCTCCATAGACTCTAACGTGATATTGCCATGGAATTCTTACTCTATCCGATAGAGTAAGAACAGGTGGAAATCCAATGTGCACTAATATTAAGTTGTATATTCCCTTCAAAAATTGATAGTTAAAATATATTAAGGGAGGCTTTCATACGGTGCCTTCGTGCGCGAGTCCGACTTGCACTTGGCCGATTATTATTTCATACGTAATACATACACATAACAACATAACACGTAACGTAACGTAGGTATTCGTAACATTTGGTCAACAACCCGCATGATGGAAAGTGATGTTGTAGCTTGTAGCCGAAGATATGAGTTACCTCTATCTCTCCATGTCTAGCTCTATGACAAAGGGAAGAAAAGCCGGTAAGTGCTAACGCCGGGTGTAACATTTTGATGAATTGCGAATCACATTAGGTTAAAGTTTTGGGTCACGGTAACTTTGCAAATCGTCTCTATACCATAAAGGCGATATTCGCTTGGCTAGAGCGCCGTTCATACAGTTTCGGAGCTCCCTTAGAATGGATTGAATAGATGGACGGTTTTTTGATAGAAACTGGTAAACTACAAACAGGAAAGTTGTTAGGACATCCATTAGTGTGGGGTGAACGACTTGGTAAATACTACAGGATCATCAATGTATCAGCTGTAGGGCTGTCACTGTTAGTCATAGGCCGTTTGATGAAGAAATAGAAAGTGTTGTTTTGCAAAGTGCTGTTTATTTTTAGAGGTGTAGTAATACTGTAACCTTACATGAGGTACGAAGCCGTGGTGGTCTAGTGGTAGTGACGCCCGCCTTACAATCGTGAGGTCGTGGGTTCAAATCCCGGCCCCGTACCAATGAGTTCTTGGGAATTTATGTACGGAATTTAACATCGCTGGCTTTTCGGTGAAGGAAAATATCGTGAGGCAACCTGCATATGTCAGTAGAAAAAAATTCGATGGCGTATATGAATCCACCAACTCGCACTGGGCCAGCGTGTTAGATATGGCCCAAACAACCTTTGCTGGTAGGCCTACGTCCTGCAGTGGACTATTAAAACTGATACAGTACAGTATAACAGTATACAGTACATGAGGTACGTCATAATGAACAACTTTTACTATGGGACCAACCCAGCATTCGAGAAAAAATATCAGCTCTATCATACATTCTACATCATCGACATAGCATTTTTTGTTTCTACCTAGTCAGGTCATAAGTATTGTCACACAGTAAAAACTTTTCTTTTAGAATCCATAAAAAAGTTTATTGAATTATTTTTAGAATTTTACTCATTTTTAAATATGGAGTGGACGCTTAAGGCGAAATACTAGTGACGAGGAAATTGAGAAATAGGTATTTAGACTAAACTATTGCCGTCGCGATGCGCCCAAACCAGGGAGCTTCAATGTGTGTGGTGATGCAATTGTATTTGTGTGCGTACTGCGCTTGAACTCTCCTCGCACCCTACCTGCGCCCCAACGAACTCGCTGGCCGACCGATATTTTATTTTGAATTGTAGCAAAATATGAAATTACGTAGGGTGCGCGCAAGATAACTCTGCGCGCGAGTCGTGGCGCCACGTACGTTATATCACTAGTATTCTGTATTCCCTGGCAGCATTGAATTGGTTCCTGATTTTGGCCGTACGTAGAGCTATCTTACTATCTTGCGCTTATTCTACGTATGCTCTGGTTACCTAGTAGGTATGGTGGATAGGCGATAGCAAACAAAAATATAAAAGATAAAAGATTAATTATTTTAAAGATTATTTATTTTTCTGCCATTAGGAAGCTACATTATTTGTGGCATGGGTTAATTTTTCTTTATATGCTTATTTATTTTCTTTCAAATTATTATTGTTTGACAAAAACGTAAAATGTACCTAACTAACATCATATACAATTGGATATTTGATATCTGTAGGCGCTGCAGTTCACATAATATATTTTTACTGAAATTACTCCTTTTAAGTATAAATTAATTATTTTTTTATGGAAATATCTTACATTACGTCGTTCTTCTACGATCTATAATAAATATCCCAAATGCAAGTGGGACTCGCGCTCGAAAGGTTTCATACCGTATGAGAGCCAATTATTTCGATTCAATTATATATTTTTTAAATTGATATATTTATATACATGATGTATTATATTACTAAATATTCTGAGAATATTTCAAGCGTCTACTTTTTGTGTACATTAATAATAATCGTGCAAAAAATCACGTCTGTTGTATGGCATGAAAAAATATTTATTTCATTCTATTTTTGACCGTACTCAATTTGACGCGTATATTTTTTATTTATAACCAAGCGTAACTTTTTACACAGTAGTCCGATTTTGATAATTCTTTGTTAGAATGTTTTTCATTGGAAAGAATATACTTCGAAATTGATCCCATTTAAATTTTATTGAAATGGGCTGAGCCATTTTTGATAAATCAACAATAATCGATCCGTGCGCACTATTCGCGAATTCTGTACCTACACGGTTGAAGTAGATATTTATTTTACTCTATTTTTAGTTTTGTTGTTATAGTGGGAACAAATACATCATCTGTGTAAATTATAACTGTTTAGCTTTTACGGTTCGTGATATACAGCCTAGTGACCAACGGACAGAGGAGTCTTAGTAATAGGGTCTCGTTAATCTAAAACTTCTTGCCTTTTATATTGTAGGTACCTACAGCCGTATTCCGAAATTAGTCCCATAGTATAAAAATAAATGAGGATTCAATTAAACAAATGCGAGGTTTACTGTTTCGAGAACAGCTTGTCATACTTTGGTTCTACTTTAAAGACGTTTAAAAAATTGAAATAATTAGCTAATTAAAGCAGCAGTGGGTAGGGCACATATAGTAGTAATACAGGATAGAACATCTACAATTATTATTAGATTAAAGCATTGAAAGCACTTCTAATTGAACTTTTTAGCAAAACTCAGCGGATTGGCAAGTTAAAATGACAGCTGGCAAGGCACATAGTTCAATGAACGGATAGCCGATGGGGCTGTTTTCTCGAATGGATCTCACACGTACTGGCAAGCATAGAACGTTTTTTGCTTAGGTGGACTAAGGATAGATTTATATGTTACAGTTATAATACATTTTTAGAGAGCACGTGATTTTCCTAATTAGAACTATTATTTCGGCCTAGACGCAGTATTATAATGTAATGAATGAAGTAGTAAGAATAATGGCAATGGAACTATGCCAATAATGCCCAATTTTATGAATCGTTAATTCTAAAAATGCTCAATTCTCAATATAACAAAATAATTTTCAATGGGAAAATCACATTTTCTTATAAAAAATCACCGGTAATTAAAGCACAATTTCTAGGCAAGTTTTACTATTGAAGCAACTAACATATTATATGTATTATATTATCATAACTAAGTATGACATAAAGACCTATATGTCCGTAACACATGAGATCATAATTATCCGTCAGAATTTGTACATTCATTATATTATTTCATGCTATATAAGGTATTTTCAGCGAGCCATTTTTAAGCTATGTTTAAATTTGTTTGCATCTAAAAATTTTATGTGAAGAGGTAGACTATTGTACACTTTTATGGCTGTATTAGATGAACTTCGATGATACAAAGTATTATTTACCTGTACTACACGAATATTGAATTTATGTTGAGGACGTAAAATTTGCGATCTAGCTGATTTATTATCAAAAAAGAAGTTTTGGTTATTTTAAACAAATACACAAATCTCTTAAAGTAAGTTTTTTTAAAGAAATTCTTAATTGAAATGATGTTGCCATAAAATTAAAATTAAATTAAATAGAATTAGGCATTCGCAGAATTGATCATTCCCGGATTAGTTGGGCATTATGAGAATTGGTCATTCTGCACCTAAACCATTTAGATGTCTGCCATTTAGATACTACACGATATATATAAACTAAAAAATTACTACACAGATTTGTGTAGTCGCTGCAATAAGTCGCAGTAACTAAACGCATATATTCCACACATACCTAAGATCTTTTTCTTCAAAAGTAACAAAGATACATCAGTAAAATTACAAGATTTGAAAAATTAACTAATATTTTTAATAAACATCGATATCGATGGACATCACTAGAGCATCGACAAAAATTTCGTCTATTACTACATCCCTAGTGCATGTGTACGTATAGGTTTGAACCTCCCTCACCTCAACCCTACCTCCGCATCGTGCGATAGGGACAATTGCAGCTCAGAGCAATTTATACCTACAAAAATCTTGGCAAAACATCGTTTCGTATTACGCTGTTTTCTTCATCAAAAACTAAATTAATCAAGTATTTTTTTATGTCAAAATTTACAAAAAATATGTGTTCATGATTATGTCATTTCATATTTTGTTAGAAATTAATAAGTTTATTCTGGTGGGTCTTTAAAGACGTCGGTAAAAATGGTGAATTTTTTGAGACTTTGAAGGATCATATTTTGCCTGATAATTAATTTATCAAAAAAGTGAAAAGACAGGGTAGTTTAAACAGCTAAGTTTAATTTTATGGCAAAAAATTGTAACTTTAAAAGCATTTTCCAGAAAGAAAACAGCGCAATACGTTTGTATGGAAAATTACAGACCACCTCAGCTCTTAAAGAAGACCGTGTTGCAGTTATTGCGTTGCATCGTTGCGGTTACGCGCCAATTCAAATTTTTGACATACTGAAAAATCCTACTAATATTATAAACGCGAAAGTTTGTGAGGATGGATGGATGGATGGATGGATGGATGGATGGATGGATGGATGGATGGATGTATGGATGTTTGTTACTCTTTCACGCAAAAACTACTGAACAGATTGAGATGAAACTTTGCAATAATATAGCTTATACATCAGAATAACACATAGGCTACAATTTATAAAGATATTTTGTGAATTGTCCAAAATATAACGATAAATGTTGAGTAAGTAGGAAAATTCTGCCATCTGCGAGCTACTCTAGCGTGCGCTGCAAGAATGTCAAAACAAACAATTGTCGATCGAATATCTGTCAAATCAATCGATGAGCAGTCCTTGGATATCATCATACTGATAATATATTATCCTTACTTATTAATATTATAAATGCGAAAGTAACTCTGTCTGTCTGTCTATCTGTCTGTCTGTCGCGCTTTTACGCCAAAACTAATGAACCGATCTCAATGAAATTTGGTACACAGTCTAGAGCCTGAGAAAGGACATAGGCTACATTTTATCCCGAAAATTGCATAATTCCCGTAGGATATGACAAAATCTTGCGTTAGCGAAACTGTCACCTATCACAACGACGCTAAAAGGCCCAATTTTGAAGACACCATCGTAATTATAACAGTTAATTAGACTATTTCTGTTTCTTTTTAATTTTCGGCATTCGATAGAGAGAACACTTTTTACGTTGCTATTAAATTTACGATGGCGCGTTCATAATTGGGTTGATTGGGCCTAATATGGATTCACAAAACGTAATTAGATGACAGGTGACATACATTGACTGCAGACTTTTATAAATGTCTCGCTTAGCATAGCAAAGGGACTAATTGTCTTTCCACCATTATAGCTCCTTGAAGAGGAAATAAAGTATGAATTGACAATGACAACTGACATTAAAATTGGACAAAATAGTTTTCCCTTTGCCGTGCTACATATTACAATGACGTTTAATACTGGGCCGTCATTTCGTCTGACATTAAAAATATTTTTTTAATATACCACCATTAGAGGTTGAACATATTTCTTTATTCTACCTTTATGGTACAGATTTTTTTTTGTTTTCATATAGGTTCGCGTTTGACTACACACTGCCTGATGTTAAGCAGATGTGCAGTCTAGGGTGTAGCACGCTTACCTAGAAGATACCTATTTACTCGGGATTTGAAGACACTCATGTTGTACTTAACGGGAAGACAGACCCAGGCAAAGCGTTCCACATTCTGGCTGTTCGTATGAGGAATGAGGATTCGAAACGCTTGGTTCTAACGCGCGGAATGTCCACCATAAAAGGGTGGCGCTTTGGTCGCGTCCGTCTAGCCGTACGATAGAATAAAGGGGCAGGGGGGACCAGATTGCGCAACTCCTGGGCGCACTCTCCGAAGTGTATCCGGTAAAAGGCCGACAAACACGCTTCCTTGCGACGATGCTCAAGACTTAGCAGCTGCGTCTTAGTCAAGGCGTCGTTGTCAATCAGCCTCCTGGCTCGCCTCTCAATCGACTCCAGAGCCTCCAGTTGATATTTGGCAGAGCCATCCCAAAGGTGAGAGCAGTATTCCATGAAGACCTGACTTGCGCTTTATAAAGACTAAGCAGTTGCTCAGGTGTGAAATACCGTCTCACCTTAGAGAGAACACCAAGTTTTTTGGAGGCTAATTCGGCTTTGGACTCTATATAAGAGCCAAAGTTAAGAGAAGATGAGATGAGAATCCATGCTAATATACGAAGAAACGGATCGACTTGATTTTTAAAAGTAGTATGGCATGAGTATGAATATCTTGACACTAAGGTTATTAACCTTGATTCTGAGTTGTGACCTTGACACGAACATAAATTTCTGTTGGTTTGGTTAGGATTGAACAGTGATAAAAATGTAGCCCGGCTCAGTTGCGGCACTCCTCATGAGGCACGCAACTTGCCGGCCATCCTCTCAGCTGCTACGAGTATATTTAAAAACCCCAGAAAAGCAGCCCAACCTCGACGAGTGCCAACTTCTAAACTGCCTAGGGGGAAAAGACCAAAAAGAATCGGGAGACCTCGAGCGCCGCCTTCTTAGCTGTCTCAGAAAAAACCCATAGAGAAGCGGCTCTACCTGGGATTACCGCGCCGCCCATAAGCCTCGGCTACTAAGTTCTCCTGCCACGACAAGGCGGGAACCTATGGGCGGGTACACTCTAACCTTATCTTAATCAACAGAAGCATTTATAAGTATAAGGTATTTTGATATCGGGTTAGGTTTGAACAGTGGCAACAAGGTGGAAGGTACTTGATTTTTTTTATAGAGCAAGTGCCTTTATTAACTACCACTAAATACAGACTTATAATGTAAAACTTCATAAACTACTACTGCATATCAAGCAATTGGATCATCCGCAGACCCTAGAAGGTCTAAAGATATTCTAAATGCTCAAGCCCACTGCCAGTTAGCAGCGTGCCCAGCATGCTGGCAGCATTGCCAATCAGCTTGGCAATGCTGCTTATACGTTGAGCCAAATAAACACCAGCATTTTGGTCACGCGGCGGGTACATCAGACGCTCAGAAAGACTTTTGAAAACAAGATGAGCACCCGGCCAACACGCGCACAATGTCTCAATTTGAAACGGCTCAAATATGTAACCACTGCCGAGGTTAGCATATTTGCGCCGTTTGTGCTGCTCCGCTGACGGCGCCAAAGTATCGACGCAAGTCGCGTCCCATACTAAGGGCCGTCTACACTTCCATGGGACTAGCTTCATACCGTCAGGCCTTTTGCCATCACCACGCGCAAACCGATTCGGTTAGAGTACGGCTGCGATATTGGCGGTCGCAAAAGCCCTGCGTATAACATCGTTCACAATGGCGTGGCAACCAATTCGACCAGCGCTTCTTGAGCGAGAAAGACGGTGGTGACCAAGCTGGTCAACTAGGGTACTTGAATAGGTGAGAGCGCTCAGCTATGTGCAGCGCGGTAGCAAGGTGGGTCGACTATCTCGACGATATCATCAATACCGCCGGTCGACCCTGGTCACGACCGGTAAAGAGCCGAGGCAGATGGCACTGCAAGAGAGAGGCCTATACCCAACAGTACCCACTGTTGGGTAGGTATAGGCCAAAGAAAACTGCGGATGATAACGATGACGAAACAAATTAGTTGAGATTGGCTGTTTTTTGGGTTTGAAATAATTATTTGCTACAATATTTGTGTACCGTTTCACATTGAATTGGGGCTAATTTTTTGTGGCGCACTTACTGTTTTAGTTACCATATTTTTTGACAAGATAAACATAAATTAAATTATATCGCGGGCGAAGCCGCGGGTAAAAGCTAGTTTGAATATAACCAAAAGATTCGTTTATCGTACCATCAAACGATACAATGAAGACTCTAGTGTAGATGACAGGTCAAGAAGTGATCGCCCTTGGTCTGTTAGGACTCCAGCAGTGATAAAAGCTGTGAAGGCGCGAATTCAAAGAAATCCCAAACGTAAGCAGAAACTGTTGGCCCTTCAGATGGGGTTAAGCAGAACCACGGTGAAAAGGGTGCTAAATGAAGACTTAGGGCTTCGGGCATATCGAAGAAAAACACGACATCGTTTAAATGCTCGTCTAATGGACCTGAGACTGAAGAGATGCCGCGCTTTGCTGAAGCGGTACGCGGGAAGAAATATCGGGAAATTCTTTTTTCGGATGAAAAAAATTTTACCGTAGAAGATAGCTACAACAAACAAAATGATAATGTGCACGCACACAGTAGTGAAGAAGCGAGCAACCGTATTCCGCGTGTCCAACGAGGTCATTTTCCATCCTCGCTCATGGTATGGTTGGGAGTTTCTTATTGGGGCATACATAACAGAGGTACATTTTTGTGAGAAAGGTGTAAAAACGAATGCAGTTGTGCATCAAAATACAGTTCTGGCGAATCTTGTGAAACCTGTTTTTCATACCATGTTCAATAACAGGCACTGGATATTCCAACAAGATTCGACGCCAGCTCATAGAGCGAAGAGCACACAAGACTGGCTGGCGGCGCGTGAAATCGACTTCACCCGGCACGAAGACTGGCCCTCCTCCAGTCTAGATTTGAGTCCGTTAGATTACAAGATATGGCAACACCTGGAGGAAAAAGCGTGCTCAAAGCCTCATCCCAATTTGGAGTCACTCAAGACATCCTTGATTAAGGCAGCCGCCGATATTGACATGAAACTCGTTCGTGGTGCGATAGACGACTGGTCGCGCAGATTGAAAGCCTGTATTCAAAATCACGGAGGTTATTTTGAATAAACTTTACTGTCATAAGAATCTATGTTTTGTTAAGTTCATTTTGGTATATAAATGGTTACATAATGAGTAAACTTGTGTCAATTATTTTATATTAAACATGTGACAGAATTTATGACTTGACTGTGTATATTAATAGTTATTTACACCTACGTAACGTAATTTGTTAAGTACGAGTATATTTTTCACTTCAGCGAGTTTCGTTAAAATTCAAACACCTGTTTTACACATTTTGTCGATTCCGAGTTGCAATTTAATTTGTATGGAACAGCTGATTCTTTTTCTCGAATTCCGGGTTGGTCCCGTAGTAAAACTTGTTGATTATGAAGGACCTTATATGTGGACAGTAATTGTACTACTGCACCTTTCAGAAACAACTTTGACAGTGGGACTAACTTTGAAATCCATACATTTTCTCGAGAGTCTGTCATAGTTGGAACTTTTTGTACGGAACAGCTGATTTTTATTACCAACTTTCAAAAAGGAGGAGGTACTATGTTCGTCTGTATGTATTTTTTGTGTATGATCATCGATATTTTCGCCAAATGTGTTGCCACTTTTTTAGTTCAAAAGGGTATACCTACTTCCGAGGTAGTCCCATTTTAATTTTAACGGAATCGGCTAAGCCGTTTTTGATGTTAGTCCCATTGTAAAATTGGGTAATCCAACTCGATTGTTGAAAGTCGGTGTTTAATCAAATAGGTCAATGCCCCACAGAAATGCCTCAAATATGTAGGTACTTGCCCCGAATCTTGTCAATAACTTTGTTATGTCACGAGCAAGTGGCAATATAGCGTGGCCCTTTAATTTCGGACCACCATACCTCCCGGAGCCTACAAGCCATAACCTCGTGTAATTAGAGTATTAGAACCCATAAAATCTTTTTACGACCTTTAGAATTACGCTCTCGGATCAAATAGGGATTCGCGAAGAAGTGATTGTTTTTGTTTTATATGCTGCTGTAATTACTGGTGTTAGGTGGAGAATGGCCTGCGTATATCTGCGAGTAGGTATACTGTACTGTACTGTACCAGCCTTTTTAATAGTCCACTGCAGGACGTAGGCCACCCACGAAGGGTGATTGGGCCATATCCACCACGCTGGCCCAGTGCGGGTTGGTGGATTCACATACGCCATCGAATTTCTTCTACGGACGTATGCAGGTTGCCTCACGATGTTTTCCTTCACCGAAAAGCCAATGATGTGAAACGAGTAGGTATACGAAGGTATATACAGACTCAAAGAGGAAGAAATATAAACGTCACAGCTAGCTTAGCATACGACCACGAAAAGAGTTTGGTCGACGTGCGTGAAAATGTGACAGATGTATATTACACCATTCTGTCTCGTTCTGACACGTCGAAAGAATTATTTCGTGGTGCGTATTACTAGCCCGGCTGGACGAGTTCTCACTATTTTTGTTCACACCTCGAAGTCTCGAAAAAAAACCGGACAAGTGCGAGTCAGGCTCGCACACCGAGGATTCCGTACAAATCCTGGGAATTTAACAAAATTGTAATGTTGAAATCTCTGTAGGATAAATAAATAATAATCGAAAAAAGTTTTTTTTTACATTTCTCGTCATACTTTGAAAATTACACATTGTAAAACTGTTTTAGCATGTGCTAGTGAAGCTTTTTTATGATACACCACATGATACGATTTACTCTCTTTGAATTTTGGGTCTATATTTTTGTATTCAGGCCCTATTTTTTTGTGATTTACTAAAAATTACAGTTTTCAGATTTATTTCTATACGTGTGTAACTACTCTAAGACAATGCTTTTTTTTCGAATTTGATAGTTCTAGGTCAACTGGAAGTACCCTGTAGGTTTCGATTTGTGAGTGTCAAAATATGCGGTTTTTTATGACTTAAACGGCTCTAACTTTTTTATACGGTAACTTAGGCGTTAGATTTTTTCACAACTGTAAGAAACTATAGATATACGTACATGGTTTAAATTTCAACTCGTTAACTTTAACTTTATTCGGAACTGCTCAATCCTTTCGCAATTTCGGGATTAGCCCCAGAGTAATACTACATTGTACACCGAGGGGAGAAAACGATTTATTTCTGTTCGAGACTATGTTTAAGCCCGACGCGCATCGCAATTCCGGCGCACTTATAAAGTTCCTTATAGAAAACACCACCTTTGGGCGCACTTAAAGGCGAACCAAGTAGTCCTTTTCGAATCGATGTGATGAAATAGTAGGTATCATATGGGAGCAAAATAATATTTTCACGGCGACGGCGCTTTTTTGAATCCAGAGCGAAGTGAGGGATTCTAGAGAAGAATCCTGAACGTAGCGAGAGATTCAAAGAACGGCGCCCGACTGTCCGACCGTCACTATACTTTTCATCGCCTCTATGAGTGCCGCGCACTTTTTGAATTTGGAAGTACTTATTTGTAATGTTAGTGTTCAGCGCCAAGAAAGTTAATGAAAAAAATGTAAATATAAGTTTTAATTTGTTTTATTATTAGATATCATTTAATTTCAATTTAGTTGTTACTCTACATTTTAATAAATAATAATATTACAATAAAATATAAGGGGCCTTTTATTTTCTCATAGATGTGATGAAAAGTAGAGTGTACCACTCGGGCGCAAAATATATTTTTGGCTCGGGCGACGTACTTCGAATCCTTCGCTACGTCAGGATTCTACTAAAGAATCAAAAAAGCGCCCTCGCCGTAAAAATATTATTTTGCTCCCATAAGATACAATCTACTATTGTTCTAGGACTTTTGAAAAATCACGAAGTAAAAATCAGCTTTTTCGTAAGTATATAAAGTTCGTCAACGCGCGGCAAAATGTGTGGAGAAGCGAATTTCTTTTTTGCGAATTTTCAAAAGTCGTAGTACAAAAGTTGTTTGTCTAGATTTATTTTTTATTTATTTATTTTTACAAAAATATACATATACATTATAATTTTACAGTATTAAAGTACAAGTTAAATTAAACTTAGTGGCTAAAAATATTTTTAAATGTTACGAAAAATGTTCAATTTAGGTATATTAAATCTGATATATTCTTTTAATCTGATTAAAACTTAGCATACTTGGCAACACCAAGAATTATGCTGTCTGAATTGCAGTTAAGTAATACCATACCAACAGGACCGACAATAATGACCTTGAAGTAAGTCTCGCATGTTATGTATTAATTGTCTTGATTCTTTGCAACTAATTTTAACGACTAACTCGATCATTGTCATTGGCAATTTCAGCAATAAGCACAATTCAGACATTAGAATAATTTAGAATAATTGTGTAAGATGTACTATACCCACTCTTAAAAGGTTTTGCGTTTAATACCTATGACCCTGTATAAGTGTCTACTGCGCACATCCTCGCTTCTCGCGCAGCCAATATAACGAGATTAACGAGTTTGCTACCTCTTTGTTTGCTACTGCGCAATGACTAGATTCCTCGATCGACCTCGGACGTTCTCGTGTTCGCTGACGCCAAAATGTTTGATTCGGCCTATGTATGTCTTGTGCGTTTGAGTGAGAGACTGTCTCTCAAAATTAAAGGGGTTTGAACATTTTTATATGGAAGCTGGCATATCCCACCCCATTATGTTTTTTTTTATAAGTTTCCGCGCACAATGAAAGTAGTATATATAGGTAGGGGACACTTCTAAAAACAATAGATGTTAGTACTATGATACCCTAGATGAGATCGCAAAGTGGGTACGAGAGTACCTACAGTGATATTTACTCGTACATCCAAATATCTCCGGAACGTGACACTTTAAGGTACCATACTAAGAAACATTTATTGTGTGTATAAGTGTCCCCTACTCATATACACTACTTTCACCGTGCGCGGAAACTTATAAAAAAAAACATAATGGCGGCGGGTGGATATGCCTCAAATGTTCAAACCCCTTTAAAAACCTCCAACACATTAAGATTCCTACAACAGCGAACTAAAAAGCCGATAACTTTGAAACGGCTAAACAGATTTATCTGAAACATATCCCAGAACACTCCCGACTAATTTATCTTCAAACCACAGAACAGCAGAACTAGATCTCTCTTCTGTGTTTCAAACAATATAAAGAAAAAACAAAATTAAATCTTGCTTTAGGGAGCTACGATGCCACAGACACATCAAATTGTAATACCCCGTCGCTTTTACGTAGCCCTGGTGTCAGAGTTTATAGTCCGCCTGAATGCATCTGACATGGCTAAACGGTTAAACAACCGAGACCTACAATTTAACGTGTCATTCGAGCCACGGTAGCGCTCAGTTAGAAAATACCATCCGCGGCCAAATACTGACTATGCGGAACGTTGCTTAATTTTTAGGGTTCCGTATCTCAAACGGAAAAAACGGAACCCTTATAGGATCATTTTGTTGTCCGTCTGTCTGTCTGTCCGTCTGTGCGTTTGTCAACACTCTTTTTCTCGGGAACGCGTAAAGATATAGAGTTGAAATTTAAACTGTATACGTATATCTATAGTCTCTTGCAGTTGTGTAAAGGAAAAACTTCTCAGTTATCGTTTAAAAAGTTAGAGCCGTTTATGTCGTAAAAAACCGCATATTTCGACACAAAAATCAAAACCTACAGGGTACTTCTCGTTGACATAGAACTATGAAATTTGGCGAAAAGCATTGTCTCAGAGTACAAATATAGAAATAAATCTGAAAATTATACATTTTTATTTAAATCACAAAAAATAGGGCCTCAAAATTCACAAAATATGGGTTCAAAATTCAAAGTGAGTAAATCGTATCATGTAAGGTATCATATAAAAGAACTTTATTAGCACATGCTAAAACAGGTTTTTAATTATTTTAACAATGTGTAATTTTCGATGTATGACGAGCAAAAATGAAAAAAAAGAGAAAAACTGTCGATGGTTATAGTATAGAGATTTTAACAACTCACTTCCCAATTTTGTGAAATTTTCTAGATTTGTACGGAACCCTCGATGTGTGAGCCTGACTCGCACTTGTCCGGTTTTTTTTTTACTTTGGTTTGGGGCTTCAAAACAGCAGTCAATTCTCAGTCGGAAGACACCGCTTCACCGCAAAAGTCACCTCGACAATCACCCAACTTAAATACCAACGAAGACTGAAATTCAAAACGTTTGCATACTAAAAGGTTGTGAATTGAGTTCTGGGAAGACAAACAGTGCCTAACTACAATAATTAAATACAAAGTGCTTAAGTCAAGTTGAAAATTGAATAAGAAACTTCGCCGATGCTCGGAGTGGCGCTTGGAGCGCACTTAAGGGGTTTTAACGCCAATTTTCCAAGTCACTCGCGCGATTCCACATTAATAAAGATCCATCCATCCATCAGCTGTGGGACGTCCACATAGGCCTCCCCAATATATCCCATTAATACCGTCTAGAACGGCTTGCATGCATGAAGCGCGATCTTGCGGTCTTGATGAGGTCATCTGTCCATTCCATCAACTGTGGGACGTCCACTGCTGGACATAGGCCTTCCCAATATATTTTTAATAAGACCGGTTGGAACGGCTTGCATGCATGATGTGAGTGACCAATCATATATGGATTATTGGTATAATTTATCTGCAGGGTCGGCCTTACAATCGTGAGGTTGTGGGGTCAAATCCCGGTCCCATACCAATTTATTTACGGAATTTAACATCATTGGCTTTACGATGAAGGAAGACATCGTGAGGCAATCTGCATACGTCCGTAGAAGAAATTCGATTTCGTATGTGAATCCACCAACCCGCTCTAGGTCAGCGTGGTGGATATGGCCCAAACACCTTTTGTGGGTAGGCCTATGACCTGCAGTGGACTATTAAAATGCTGATACAATATAGCACACAATAATTATCTAATAATCTTTCCCAGTAATTTTATATCACTGAAAATGAACGTATGCCCTTCTCCCCTTAACAGAATCAGCACCCTCATGAGTTTTTTTACTGACTTCAACTCGAAATGGGAATGAAATGAGGTTTTCTCAAATCTCAGAAGTGAATAAAGTTTCTGCATATTTGCCACAGATCTCTCGAGATGGGTCATGTCGCCTCAATGTAGGTAGCGGGGATGTCGCAAAATGAGATACGTGCCTAAGTCCGTTAAAACTAGCGCGAGGATTCATTATTAAAATTTATATAAACACCGGATACAACTCACGTTTATTTGAACGGTCGAGCCGCTATGCGTACGACCGGTTTCAGAGTAGTTAGTACTCCTTCATCAGGGAATACGCGCGCCCCCGATAAATCAAAAATCGTGAGTTGTATCCGGTGTTTGTATAAGTTTTAATACGTAAGTTCGTTTAGGCGAGATAGAGTTTATGCAAAAAGAGAACCGTCGAGGCGTTATGGTGAACGAACAATCACTTCAACTCACTTTAATCAGCAGCCAAAGTACCGAATATACGAGGGGAGGTCAAAAAGTTCGCGGAATGAAAGGGAAGGGGGGTGAATTTAAACACGAAATTATTTTTCCTTTGCAATATATTCTCCATTAACCCTAATACACTTTTCAAAACTTTCAAATAATTTGTTTATACCCTTAAAAAAATATATTTGTCAAGGCTTTCAAAATATGCAGAAATTGCCGACTTCACTTCTTCGTCATCCGTAAATTTCTTTCCACGAAGCTCTTTTTTCATGTTTAGGAACAAATAATAATAACAAGGGGCCAAATCTGGACTATAGGAAGGGTGGTTTAAAGTTTCGAAGCCGCACTTGCGTAAGGCAGCCATCGCAACATGACTCTTGTGAACGGGTGCGTTGTCGTGCAAAAGGAGCACACCTCGAGACCATTTTCCCCTTCTCTTTTCTTTAATTGCTACTTTTAATTTTTTTAATAATGTAGCGTAGTATTTTTCCGTGATATTGACACCTTTATCTTTATAATCGATCAATAAAATCCCCTCGGAATCCCAAAAAACTGCATCCATAATCTTTCCGCCCGATTGTGACACCTTAAACTTCTTAGGCGGTACTGTGCCTTTTTTGCATCACTGCATTCACTCCTGCTTTGAGTCAGGTTCATAGTGATGAACTCAAGTTTCATCTCCAGTCACAATTTGGTTCAGAAATTCACCCCTGTTTTCACTACACAGCTTCAAAAACTCGCGCGAGCACTCGACGCGCTGCTGTTTTTGAAGCGCTGTGAGCATTCTCGGTACCCATCTTGCACTGACCTTAGACATGCCAGATGGTCATGGAGAATATTCAAAATGGTCGTTGCTGATACTCTAGTCATCTTTGCCATTTGTTTCTTCTTCAGGCGTGCATCTTCTAGAACAAGTTTTTCAACTTTTTCAACAATGTCTGAGGACGTTGCTTCAATAGGCCGACCTGAGCTCTGATCGTCTTCAATTGAGTCTCTGCCTTGCTTGAAAAGACTATGCCACTTATAAATCATTGTTTTTCCAGGACAAGAGTCCCCGTAAACTGATGACATTTCTTCCATAATGTTCTGAGGCGTTTTTCCTTGCTTAGTGAGGAACTAAATCACGGCACGATACTCAATTTTCTCCATAGTTGATATTTTCTTCCCGATTGACTAGTTTATCCAGCGATATCTCAAAGGTTAATGAACCGATTGGGCTGAAACTTAGTATTTATACTTGTATTGAGTCAACAAGTAGCGACAGGTAAAAATAACTACCCCCTCCCGTCTCTAACCCCTCCATTCCGCGAACTTTTTGACCCACCCTCGTACTTGGTAGACGCGATAGTATACTGATGAAAACCGAATCGGTGTCTACCAAGTATCAAACACTTTTAGTTGTACTAGCAATGACAGAGCAGTTTTGTCAACGTAACAAAGTTAGTAAAATGGCACACGGGGTCCTCACCTACGACGCTTCTCATTTTGTACAAACTGTATCTAGCCCTAGTGTCAGAGTTTTAAAGCCGGCTGAAGGCCTCTGATTCCTCTTTCATTGCTAAACGGTTAAACAACCGGGGCTTATAATTTTACTTGTTATCCGAGCCAAAGTAGGTCTCTGTACCTACTGTACCAACCTTTTTAATAGCCAGGGTGATTTGGCCATCTCCACCAATCTGGCCGAATGCAGGGTAATGGATTCAGATACCTATGCCATTGAATTTTTAGGGTTCCGTCCCTCAAACGGAAAAAACGGAATCCTATAAGGATCACTTTGTTGTCCCTCTGTCTGTCTTTGTGTATGTCAATACTCTTTATCTCGGGAACGTTTAAAGATATCGAGTTGAAATTCAAACTGTATCGGTATACATATTATTATATCCTGGAAGAAATCGCAATGGGTGATAAGGCCGCCACTTTGTAATCATATTTTTTGCCGTATATATGTAAATAGTGTTTATTTTTCAAATTGTTGTTGTAAATAAAGAGTTTTGTCTGTCTGTATATCTATGGTTTCTTGCAGTTGTGTAAAAGAAAAACTTCTCAGTTATCTTTTAAAAAAGCTAGAGCCGTTTATGTCGTAAAAAACCGCATATTTCGACACTCACAAAAATCAAAACCTACAGGGTACTTCCCGTTGACATAGAACTATGAAATTTATCGAGAAGCATTGTCTCAGAGTACACATATAGGAATAAATCTGAAAACTGTACATTTTTTTTTATTTTTTTTATTTATTTGAATCAAAAAAAAATAGGGCCTCAAAATTCACAAAATATGGATTCAAAATTCAAAGTGCTAAAACAGGTTTTTAATTAATTTAACAATGTGTAATTTTCGATGTGAAAATAAAACTTTTTTGTCGATGGTTGTAGTATAGAGATTTTAACAACTTACTTCCCAATTTTGTGAAATTTTCTAGATTTCTACGGAACCCACGATGTGCGAGCCTGACTCGCACTTGTCCGGTTTTTTTTATTTGGTCTGAAGTCACACCACAAAAATCATTTATTCTTACTAGCGCATCTGCGCCCACACAACATGAATTCTGTAATGTTGGCAGGTATGTCTCACAAACATGCATTTTGAAATGTATGAGTTTGTAACTTAAATATAAACTCCGAGCGCGTCGATTAAGGAGGCCACTCTCTATATCTCTATGATTTTGGCAAATATACTGAGAGCGCGTGTACTGAAAAACTACTGAAATGTATTAAAAATCAGCGAGGCTAAGTTCAATGTTATAGAATGAAAACTGCCAACAAAACCGTCATGGACTTGCCTGCCTAACTTGGCAAAATAGGTAAAACACGATTTAAACTAAACAGTGGCTTGGAACACGAGACAAGTCGTTACGCAATAACAAATGTATGGGTCAGGAGTGAGGAGTGGCGATCTGCAGCTTAAAGCGAGCTTCACAGACACCTGAAACTTCGATTCGACCTCTAATTTTGTATAGGCCTGGTAGCTAGCCCTGGTGTCAGTTTTTAAGCTGCCTGAAGGCCTCTGACGTGGCTAAACATCCGGGTCCTATAATTCAACGTGTCATCCAAACTACGGTGTAACGATTACCAAGTTGACGGTTTTGAAAAATATCTAGACTCTTGAAGCTGAAATGATAAGGATTTAAATCCCTTTCTTAAAGAAAAGTAAATACTAAGTCTGCGATCCTCACTTCCTTACAAATATTATAAATTCAAAAGTGTGTTTGCTAGTTAATTGGTTTGTTCCTTATTCACGGATCAACGTACTGACTTGATTTTTGACACGGACATATCTAGATTGAAAGACGGAAAGTGACATAGGCTACTTTTTATCCCAGGAAAATAAGTAAATATTAGGGGACATCTTAAATACGGTTTGTGACACCAAACTAAGCAAAGCGTGTCATATGGCTGCCATAGGCTGATATACTACTACCTAAATAACACCCAGACACCTAGCAAACACCTATGTTCATCACATAAATACTTGCACTGAGTGGGAATCGTACCTCTACGCCTCTTTGATCTCATAGTCTGGGTCACTAACCACTGAGCCACCAAGGCAGTCGTTAGTAAAATATTCCCATGGGATAGCATAATAATTAAAATAGCTCGTGGTGGTCGGCGAATCCAACTCGGCTGGGGACTTCAGTGGGCAGCGTTCGGAAAATTGCGTAACATCTTCTCCAACATACCTCAGTGCCTCAAGACGAAAGTTTTCGACCAATGTGTGTTGCTAGTGATTACTTATGTCACAGAAACGTGATTTCTCACTTTGGGCCTTATTAGTAAGCTCCAAGTAGCCCAACGAGCTATAGAGAGGGCTATGCTCGGAGTATTGGAGATCTTTAGGGGACGCCTATGTCCAGCAGTGGACGTCCTATGGCTGAAACGAACGACGAACGAACGATGCCGCGGGCAAAAGCTAGTGAAAAATAAAACAGATAACATTTTATGCCACGCCCGCGCTCTTTGCATGCAAATTTACACAGCTTGTTTTAAATATTAAAGAAATCTTTTTGATCAAAGTTATATTCGCAAGAATAGAAAATATTCTAAAAGTCTTAAAGCTGAAATGAAATCTTGAGTGCTCGTAGCAAAGCGGGCTGGAAGAAAATATAAAAGGTTTTTATTCGTTGACATCCGACTAATATTATAAACGCGGATTTTTGTTTGTTTGGATGTTTGTTCCTCTTTCACGCCAAAACTACTGATCGGATTGAGATGAAACTTAACAATAGTAGATAAAAGCTATAATTTATAAAGGTATGGCGTGAAAGGAAGTACGCCGGGTCAGTAGTGTACAGATACTAGTAATACTAGCTGCACCTCGCGGTGTTACCCGTGTTAATTATGTGATAATTCAAGGTCCAAGCTACCGTCCTACCAAATTTCATCTAAATCGGTTCAGCCATTTGTTCGTTAAAGAGTAACTAACATTATTATTATATACTATTGGACTAATCGTGCACTACCCGGACCTTTAGCGGTATTACCCAATGTCAGGGGCAATGCCGCTCAAACATGTTATTTTATAATGTTTTCTTACTACCTACTAGTAAGTCGAAGATATATGCCTATGTTGATAAATCGTTGATTACTCGATAATTAAAGACTTTTATACTTTTCTTAATTTTGCGTTATATTAAATAATTTAAAAAATACACCATGTTTGCCTTAAGTGAACGCCATTCCCCCTCCCTACCCTACTTATTGTAAAAATATTAAGTGACACAAAGGGGCTAAATAGCTAACTAAACCTCACGGGGTAGGTAGAGCTGGAGGGTGGGCAAAATCGGCATAAATAATTTCATAGTACATATAATAGACGTTTCTTTATCCAACTGTAGCTACTTGTATCTTACTTATTCCTCGACAGGGTGCGACAAAACACGGTTAAAGAGCCAAATATAGAATAGAGCCATTGTTTATTCCACGGCTATTGTCCTTCATTAATATAATTTGGGCGCAACAATTTATAGGCCTATTTACTTGATTGTCTCTGCCATTGTAAATTCGAATTAGTATTCTATGGAGACTCCATTTTGTGTTGTTATGCTATGAATGTTAGGTATATTTTCGATAGGTATTTTTCGAATGACGCGACAATTTTAGGCATAATTAAATTTTTGTAAAAAATTGTCGTAAAGTTCTGGTGAACAAACTAGTAGGAATATCATATGAAAACTTAATTTTAACACAACTTAAAACTTAACCCACTTGTTACTAGCGTTTGATATACGGATCAATGAACAATAAAACATATTAAACAAAACGTGGATAGTTTCAAATTTCTTTGTTTATTGTTTGTGATAGCTGGATGATTCCTTTGCGAATAGACGTGGTTTGTTCTAGTTTGAGTTGGACGTGTAAAATTTATAAGTGTTGATAAATCGTGTTTATTTGTCATGAGTGTTTCGAGGTAAATAGATAATTTTAAATGTATTATTGTTGTAAAAATATTAATATTTATAGTATTATCTTTAATATAAGTTTATACGTTTATTGATTCTCTAAAAATTTATGTCGCTTATTTGTCTATAAAGTTGATGTTCCGTATATCAAACGATAGTAATATGTACTGCTATAAAGCAGTTGTACCGTAAATGTTAAAACCACTTTACGTAAGTAGTTACGTAGTAAGTACCTCAAAATAATTTACTCAGCATGTGTGTGATGGTTTCGAAACAAACTTTGGGGTGTAAAGAGACTTTACATTTTACATTAAAAAAATATTTTTTATGGCACACGGAACATCGCAACTGTTTCGAAGTTTTAAAATGAAGTACAGAAAACTTCATTTTATGTGATCATCATAGCGTGAAGTTTCTTGAAAATTTTTTGATCTCCACCTGGCCTGCCTGGCTTTCAAGCTGTACCTTTACCGTAAGATTCTAATAAACATGTAGCGATGCTTCTTCGGAATCCGAGGTTGTCATACTCCGAGGTTGATCAATTTGAATGTATCTCTTTTGCGGTTGGGAAAGTTTTACAAATATGGTACAAAAATCAGAACGAACCTCCGAAAAAAGGGATATCCGTAACAACTGGGTTAAATGATACATTAACCTGCAGATGGCCGTCAGGGATCGGAACGAGGCGGTGATGGAGGCTCTGGGCCGGGAGAAGGCAAAAAAAAAAGCCATAGGACGTGAAAATGTGTATTTGTAATTTATAAGAAATAAGCATTGCGCGCATGCCCCAAGCATTCATGCTCGCCATCGAAGGCTCCTTCTTGCGGCGGCATCATGTGCCGGGTCACTCTCTTCCCTCAAATATGGTCGAGGAGAGCGATGGCTGGCACATGTGTCACACTCGTGATCGGGTGCTGCTTGCGGGTCGCCGGTCTGCTCGTGGCATTCACGCATTGCACCAACTAACTAACTTAGGCTAAAATTTCAAGTACCTACTAACTCTCTTTGTACAGTATCATCTAACAATTGTAATTTTAGTTAACAAAGGGCACAGACCCTGGAGTCTGTGGTTTGTAAAAATTTTTAGTAAAAAAAAAAAAAAAAAATTTCAATGATACATTTAATTTGACTTTTTATCATTGTGACACAACATTCTGTCTTTGAATAAATGAAACCAATCAATGGTACTAGTGACAGAAAACCGAGTGATCGTGGCTGGAATATAGAAATAAGCGCTACCGTGGTTCGAAAGACAAGTGGAATTGGTCTTCGTTGCTCAAAATAACCCGGCTCTATCAAAATTCAAGTAAATAAGTACCTACCTTTATAAATTGTATGGTAGTACCGTACGAGTACTTATAAAACTCTACATAATCAAATAAAAGATATGTTTCACAAAAAAATATTCAAGACAAATGAAATAAAATATTGGTGAAAATTACTGACTCGTGTAAAAGAAAAAAAAATGTGTTAACCCTTCCACAAAAATATCACAACGCGAATAATTTTGAATATCATCAAAACAATGTTTTTTTAGTTGTTTGATGATTTTTGACCTCTCCCTTTAGAGAATCAGTTAGAATACGTTTTCCGCTTTCCTAAATCAACTTTTCAAATGAAGAAAAACGACGGTATAAAAATAATCCGGAATACAGCTAGAGAGAGACATAAAACAAGCACTGGTAGGCCGTAAAAGCCTAGATAGCGATATTTTATTGAATCAACCGACAGTTGTGCTTTTACGATTGGAAAGGAAGATACAAACATTTTCAGCAACCGCTTAATCATAAAGAGCTTTTTGGAAGGGAATTCATCTGAAAATGAGGAGGTACTACATTCGTTTGTATGTTTTTTAGGGTTCCGCACCTCAAACGGAACCCTTATAGGATCACTTTGTTGTCCGTCTGTTTGTATGTCAAGACTCTTTATCTCGGGAAATAAAGATATCGAGTTGAAATTTAAACTGTTTACGTATATCTATGGTCTCTTGCAGTTGTGTAAAAGAAAAACTTCTCAGTTATCGTTCAAAAAAGTTGGAGCGGTTTATGCAAAGATTATGTCGTAAAAAACCGCATATTTCGACACTCACAAAAATCAAAACCTACAGGGTTCTTCCCGTTGACATAGAACTATGAAATTTGACGAGAAGGATTGTCTCAGAGTATACATATAGGAATAAATCTGAAAACTGTACATTTTTATTTAAATCACATAAAAATAAAATTCACAAAATATGGGTTCAAAATTCAAAGTGAGTAAATCGTATCATGTAAGGTATCATATAAAATAACTTCATTAGCACATGCTAAAACAGGTTTTTAATTATTTTAACAATGTGTAATTTTCGATGTATGACGAGAAAAGTGAAAAAAAAACTTTTTTGTCGATGGTCATCTATCTATTATATTAATTAAAGGCTTCCCTGAGTGACTGACTGACAGACAGCCTACAGCCCAAACCGCTTAAGATATAAACTTGGAATTTCGAACATAGGGACATTGTGCGACGTAATGGAGCACTAAGGAAGAAAATTTTGAAACATCGATCTTTAAAGGGGTAAAACGGGCCCTTTTCGTTTGTATGTAACTTTTTATTCCCTGTACCGAATGACTTGAAACTTCGTATACATGCTTTCCAAACAAAATAAAAGTTACGTTTTTCCTGTTTTTTCCGAATTTACCTCATCTAAGGGGTTAAATAAGGTTCCAAAGTTGGTGAAAAAAGCGTCAATGACATCCAACCAGCTGAACGGTTATGGTTGAGATCTGGTATGAAGAAAGCACACAGCAGGTTTCAATACAGGAACTAATAATATCCAGGAAAATCTACAGGGTTCCTTAGGGATAGCCAAAATAAATCAGTTTAGGCTACGGCCCAAACCGCTGGAGATATAAACTTGAAATTTGGAATATACGTACATCGTACTACATAATGAAGCACTAAGGATGAAAACAATTGAAAAGTCGACCTCTTACGGGGTGAAACGGACCCTTTTTGTTTGCAATTAACTTTTTATTCCTTGTACCAATTGACATGAAACTTTGTATAGATGTTTTTGAGGAAATAACAATATGGTTGTTCTTGCTTTCCCGAATTTTCCTTAAAAAATTTCCTTATATACATCCCAAAGTTGGTGAAAAAAGCATCGATTACAGCCAACGAGGTGAACGGTTAGAGATAAAAACGGGTATATAGGAAGCACACTACTGGAACTATTATCATCCCGGAAAATCTACAGGGTTTCTCAGGGATAGCAAAAATTAATCAGTTATAACATAAAGCGAGGGTAAATGAATTCTAACTTTTGTACGAAGCTAGACAATAACACAAATTTATAGCCTATGTGTTTTTCTGATATATAAGCTATATTATTGCAAAGTTTCATCTCAATCCTTTCAGTAGTTTTCGCGTGAAAGAGTAACAAACATCTATCCATCCATCTATCCATCATCACAAACTTTCGCGTTTATAATATTATATTAATTTTATTAATATTATATTATAATATTATAGTAGGATATAAATAGTTCGTGATATCTCCCCTCATCTGGGTAACTACCCGACCAAATCTCTATCTATAAATCAAAACTGTTCAAAATTCATCTAGCACCGTACGGAAACCTGGCCATCAAGTTCCTGGCAGCCGTCCAAATGCTTTTGTTTCATACGAGCTGAATTGCTGGCTTTATCCCTTATGGAATCTCTTTCAGATTACGCTGTAACCTACATAGCCCAACGGATTGGCAGTGGGCACACAGCGCACACAAAGGACTCATGACCGACCGGGTCGAAAAGTTCTCGAGTAGAGACCACGTACCGGCAAGCGCAGCGTACGACAGATAGACAGACAGACGGACGGACAGCGGAGTCTTAGTTATGACTCCGCTGTCTGTCGGTGGGTAAAAACGGGACCCTTTGGGTACGGAACCCTAAAAAGCAGATAATGCGTAATTTCAGCGTAATGATCAACGATTGATGATAAAGCCGTGGTGGTCTAGTGGTAGTGACACCCGCCTTACAATCGTGAGGTCGTGGGTTCAAATCCCGATCACGTAATTCTTTAATTCTTTGGAATTTATGTACGGAATTTAACACATCTGGCTTTTCGGTGAAGGAAAACATCATGAGGCAACCTGCATTGTGTCAGTAGAAGAAATTCGATGGCGTATGTGAATTTACCAACCCGCACCGGGCCAGCGTGGTAGATATGGCCCAGACACCCTTAGTGGGTAGGCCTACGTCCTGCAGTGGACTATTAAAAAGGTTGATACAGTACAGATCAACGATTACCGAAGCACGGTCAGTCTTCGGATGGGTGAGCGCGTGTGACATTTACAACTGAGCGCTACCGTCTCTCGGATGACTTGTTATATTGTAAGACCTGACCTCGACCGCCTAAGCAATAGCAATCGTAATAGCAATCGTTTATGACTTCATTTTAGTCATTTGGCACTGCTTATATGACGTTAGCCATCAAAGTTGTTCATTCAACGATTGCTTTCGTAATCCGCGCAAAGCAATTGATGGCTAACGTCACATAGGCGGTGCCAAATGACTAAAATGAAGTCATAAACGATTGCTATTACGATTGCTATTGCTTAGGCTGTCGGGGGGCGGGTAGTATTATTCGTTTAGTCATGTCAGTGGGCTTCAGGCGGCTTATAAACTCTGACACCAGGGCTAGTCACCCGGCCTATACGAACCTACCTTAAAAGTTTATAATAGGCATGATGACTAAATATATATAATTAGTTCGTCAGATAGACTGTCAAAAAATAAAAAAAAAAGCCGCGGGTAAAAACTAGTGTCTAAACACTAGTTTTTACCCGCGGCTTCGCCCGCATGATATTTTGATTTTTGTGCTATCCCATGGGAACCCTTTATTTATCCGGGATAAAAAGTAGACTATATCACGTTCTGTCTTTCAAACCCGAGGCCCTACCTTACGACCCTTAATAAAGGAGGTGGAAAATCCAAAAATAAAACAAAAAACGATTTCACGGTTGTTCGATTCGACAGCTGATTATTTTTTTGACATTTCTAGCATCTCAGAGTTCTAAGATAGCAGAATTTTTCCTATCGTTATATTATGAAAAAACTACGCAATATCATTATAATTTATAGCCTATGTGTTATTCTGATATATAAGCTATATTATTGCAAAGTTTCATCTCAATCCGTTCAGTAGTTTTTGCGTAAAAGAGTAACAAACATCCATCCATCCTTCCATCCTCACAAACTCACAAACTTTCGCGTTTATAATATTAGTAGGATTCATTTCTTCGTTAAACAAAAATTGAAGAAGATATAGTCCGTCAAAGTTCCGCGTGACGTCACAAGTGCCATACAAATGTATAGACTTCTGTGAGAGACGTGACGTCACGACCCCCACTCCCAAACTTTAGCAAGGTTTATCTTTGTCATTTGTTGTTTGATTGCCGAAAGAAAAAATACGTGTCCAATAATCTTTGATCATCTAACTCACACACTAATTTTAATGTCAAAGTCAAAGTCAAAATTTCTTTATTCCGTAGACACAATACGGGCACTTAGAATCGTCTATAGTTAAGTTAAATTAAGTTAAATTTTATAGAGTATAGACTCTATACTCTATAAAATTTAACTTGATCTCTGCGAAAGCTGTCAGAAAAATCACGCCTATGAAGTCCTGAATGTCTTAATAGTACAGACAGTACCTGTTAATGTCATACTTTATGGGCATGCCGATTAGTGATGTGCGACGAATGATAGATAGAGTTTTATTTAAAATATCGATAGTTTATACTAACGATATTTTAAATAAAACTTATTTTTTCATTAATTTTATTTATATGTTAATATCATAACATAACATAACATTTTTTACACGTGTAATTAAATTAAACCCAATTATATGTTACATTAGCAACGATAATAGTGAAAAACGTCGATAAATAATATCGTTACATTATTATGAGTATTTAATTAATATCATAACATTATTTACATGTGTACATACTTGATCTTAAATAATAGTAAGTAAATAAAATCCAATTTCTCACCTACAACTACTCATTCGATTTCATTACAACATTGTTTGAAAATCGATTTTTTCCACCACTGTCTCAACTCTAAAAATGTCAATCTTCTATGTCAATGTCACTGTCGCAGAGATCAAGTTAAATTTTATAGAGTACAGTTACAATTTTTAAAAGTTCTACTTATTTAAATTTTTACTATAAATAAATAAGCACACTTTTAGATTTTAGATATGTCATTATGTCATTATCAGTTTAAAATATCAACGAGTATGAAAATAAAGAAATTATTAAAATAATGATTTTATTACCCAGTCATCATACCTATTATGTAGCTTAGTCAGAATGGTACCATGAAGGGTGAATTTTAAGCACCATTTCGCCGATTTCTTTTAAGAGGCCGTATAACGAGCCATTTGTAGGAGTTAATGCTATCATACTTACCTGGCTAATAAATTTCAAAACAGGTGAGAGGAAGTGTAGATAATGGCTCAGAAGCATTATGTTAAGAAGAAGGCTTTCACTCTCATCGAGTCTACTTTGGCTCCTTCATAGAGTCAAAAGCCCAATTAGCCTCCAAAAATCTTGGTGTTCTCTCTAAGGTGAGACGGTATTTCACACCTGAGCAACTACTTAGTCTTTATAAAGCACAAGTCAGGTCTTGCATGGAATGCTGCTCTCATTTTTGGGATGGCTCTGCCAAATATCAATTGGAGGCTCTGGAGTCGATTTAGAAGCGAGCCAGGAGGCTGATTGACAACGAAACTTTCACTGAAGTCGCAGCTGTAAAGTCTCGAGCATAGACGAAAGGTAGCGTGTTTGTCGGCCTTTTATCGGATTCACTTCGGAGAGTGCGCTCAGGAGATGCACAATCTGGTCCCACCTGCCCCTTTCTTCTATCGCACGGTTAGACAGACGCGACCAAAGCGTCACCCTTTTATGGTGGACATTCCGCGCGTTAGAACTAAGCGTTTCGAATCCTCATTCCTCATACGAACAGCCAGAATGTGGAACGCTTTGCCTGGGTCTGTCTTCCCGCTTACAACGTGGGTTTCTTCAAATCCCGAGTAAAAATGTATCTTCTAGATTAGCGTGCTACACCCTAGACCGCAAATCTGGTCAATATCAGGCAGTATGTAGTCAAACGCAAACCTAAACGGAATAAAAAAATGAAAGACTTACGATAAGCTAAACAAAAACTCTAAAGCAACCGATATTATCGAGACGGGATGTATACCATGTCGAGAATGTCAAGTTCTTTTATACTTTCATACTTTATTCTTTCAAGACGTTTTTTATTCCAATTTATTTTTTGGGACTTTTATATAACATAAATGACAGTCCCATTGTATAGGTATATTCTAACTTATGTTAGCTTACTAACTACTTATAGTACTACTAGCTGCACATTCCAAATCACATCCCAATATTATAAAGAGGGAAGATTTGATTGTATGGTCTCCCCTCAATCCTGATTCGATTTCGCAGAGATACTCTTCCTAGAGAAAACGACCTCCCGGAAGAAGGCGAACTTCGTGGCTCAAAAATCTTCGTTACCGGTTCAATCTGAGCACAAGATCACTATTCCGTGCAGCTGTTTCCAATGTCCGCATAGCCCTAATGATAGCCGACCTCCGGTAGGAGCTGGCACCTCAAGAAGAAGAAGAAGAGATACTCCTAGCATAGCAGCTGATTTAATGATGATAAAAATTTTAACACAAAAAGCTGTTAAAATTCACATTATCCCCAAGAGTAATAAAATGTCCATAGACGTAGAATTTAGATAAAGCTAATTGTTTCATGAATGAAACATTCTTTCCCCTCTCATCAAAAACAAAACGTGTCCCCGGATATCAAAGATAACTTACGGGTGCAGAAGGAAAGTTGCGTTTTCTCTGTCAAATGTCGTTTCTAAAACTGTTTTTCAATTAAATTATAACTTACATTAAAAATTAAAAGTGAACTGAGTTAAAGTCATAACCGAAAGGAGGAATTCTTCATTCGAGAATGGGGGTGTATAAGACCATCATTACTAATAACATATGCTATGGAGCTAATTCGAAATTCGAGAAAAAAAGTTTTTTCATACATTTTGTCGTTTCCGAGTTAAAGTTTTGTATGGAACAGTTCATTTTTTGACCGACGAACCACCGGAGGAGGTATACAATTCGACGCGTATATTTTTTTTAATGTATAATCACGCATAATTTTTTTCATAGTAATCCGATTTCAATAATTCTTTTTTTATTGGAAAGAATATACTTTGAAATTGGTCCCATTTAAATTTTAACGAAATTGGATGATTTTTGATAAATCAACAATAATGTGAAAAAAGGTTACATCGATCCGTGCATAATATTTGCGTTCTAGAGATGCGCCCCGGCTTCGCACAGGTGTATTATACATATAAATATTTCTCTTGGTTTACTCTATCTATTAAAACAAACTGCATCGAAATCCGTTGCGTAGTTTTAAAGATATAAGCATACATGGGGACAGACAGCGGAAAGCGACTTTGTTTTATACTATGTAATGATTCAATACACGGGTGAATTCGGTCATGCAATTTTTTGCAAAAAATAATTATTTTCTCGAAGTTTGAATTGGCCCCATAATAAAAGTTGTCCATAATGATGGTATTGATCACCTCTTTCGGCGTAGCACAGAGTACGCCGATAGCTTTGTATACTATTTGTACAATAAATGATTATACTGGTTGTGCTGGCTACGTTACAGTGCTACGCAGGTGATGGATTATAGTCTACGAAGCTACAATTGCGTAGGCACAGCATATCTTAGGTACCAGGGGCTGGGAATTTATCAACAATGAGCAATGAGGCAAAGATCTCTTAATATGATGGTAAGTGGCAAAAGCGGGAGGGGAAGACCAAGAAAAATGTAGAAGAATTGTGTGAAAGATGACATGCGAGAGAAAGGAGTTGATGATGAGATAACGTATGATAGAGTGAAGTAGCGAAAGGAAACGTGCTGTGCCGACCCCACCTAGTGGGATAAGGGCAGGATAATGATGACGATGATTTCTATGTGAGGCAGTATTATTTCTTACTTTAAGGGGGCACCTATGCTAAAATCGACTTTTTTAAGACGTGGTGTAAAGATAACGAACATAAATATCCATATTAAAAAAATACTCGAGGAAAGGAAATAACCTATAGTAGCAGAGTAATCGCGTAGAATTTTGGAAAATAATATGGTTACCTTAGAAAAAAATTGAAGCTTCGCATCATAAAAAAACAAAAACAAAAATTTCAAATGCTCGAAATTATCAACGACAACGCCACATTATTTTTGACAAATTACGTAGCCAGACTAATGTTCTAGTAGATTGAATGATTAGTTTTTTTAATATATGCTTAAATTTTGCTTATGTGACATTTTATTTATATAAATAAATATACATCGATCCGTGCATAATATTTGCGTTCTAATGTGATGTTCTGATCACATAAGCATCATAGATGATAGCGGGCGATGCAACAAGCGCGGGTGAAATCTGTTTTTTTCATGGCATTAGGCGCACTCTTAAGTGTGGTACTACTAGACTGATTTTGTAGCTATGCTACAGTACTACGAGGGTATAAGCGAAAGCGTATTTTCGTAGCGGTAGCCCAATGGGTCAAAGTCTTCGAAGCTACAGGTGCGTAGACGCAGCATATCTTAGATAGGTACCAGGGGATTTATCAACACGCTTTTTTATAATATTTCTCTGAAAGACTATGTATTACACTATGTACAGATAGATAAAAGATATTAGACTATGTATTAGATAGATAGAATGCCATATACAGGGTTATTTCTAATCAATTAGCATCCTTTTAGGGGCTTATTCTACACATCAAAACTAACAACTTTTGTTCTACGACTTTTGTCAAAACTAAAAAAAAAATCAGCCGTTCACATTTTGTACGATATTTTTCTATGGAACAACAAAATTTTTTTTTTGAGTTTTGATAAAATTCGTAGAACAAAAGTTGTTCGTTTTGATTTACAGAATAAGCCCCTCAAAGGAAGCTAATTGATTAGAAATAACCCTGTATATTTGAGTCTCCAATTAGATACCCACTAACTGCTATTAGAATTCATTGTCATACTATAATTTAGATTTAAATTTACCTTATAAGATTTACCTTGTTTTGCTACACCCTATAAAACAGGGTCCTCAAGTCGACGTAAGCATATACATTAAGTTCTATATGTTAATACTCTCTTGTTGGTGCAAATGTTCTGATTCGGATTCTATTATGTTTCATATTAAGCCGTGTACTACTGTACTGATTCAACTAGCTACGCTACAGCACTACGCGGGTGAAAGCGGAAGCAAATTTTCGTAGCCGTAGCCCACCGGTTCGTAGTCTACGAAGCTACAGATGCGTAGGCGCAGTATCAACATAATTATTTAATAATATTTCTCTATAAGGTAGCTAGTATAAGTGTATTAAATGTGTATTAATTATGTCTATTACTTAGCCAAATACTGGGAAAAAATAATTTAAAAACTGAGGATCATCGACACGACAAAGAAGAAGATGTCTATTAAAAGTAAAGTTTGTGTTATTTATTATGGCTATTTATAAATAATTACTTTAATTATGAGCTAAATAAACCTATTCAAATTGTGATTTTCAATTATAAATTTAATTTACTAATTATTGTTAATTTTTTTTTCTTTGTCTGGTTGTAAATTCATATATGTTATTTTTCTTTTTAATTATATATTGATAATTAATCTGTTAAAAATTGGAAGAAGCCACTGGCTTTACAAATACAGTTGTAAGACTAGTTTGGAGCCAGTGGATTCATTTAAGTTGTTGTCACCTGTTTGATACCAATAAATGAACTTTTGATTTTGATTATATTTTAAATTAAGTGTGGGGTACTGGTGTGCTAGCGTAGGTACCGACTACGCTGATGTGCTACGCGGGTGAAAGTGGACGCATATTTTCGTAGTGGTATCCACAACCGGAAGCCGTGGTGGTCTAGAGGTAGTGACACCCACCTTACAATCGTGAGGTCGTTGGTTCAAATGCCGGTCCCGTACCAATGAGTTCTTTGAAATTTATGTACCTACGGAATTTCACACCACTGGCTTTTCGGTAAAGGAAAACATCGCGAGGCAACCTGCATATTATGTCCGTAGAAGAAATTCGAAGGCGTATGTGAATCTACCAATCTGCACTGGGCCAGCGTGGTGGATATGGCCCAACCACTCATCGTGGGTAGGCCTACATCCTGCAGTAGACTATAAAAAGCTGATACAATACAATCCAATCCACTGCTGTGTCGAAGTCTACGAAGCTAAATGTACATAGGTGTAGTTTAATTGAGCTACCAAGAGATTATAGCACTTTTTATATTTGTTGTTAGGAATATTTCGGCAAAAAGAGAGTTAAGTAAGTATGATTTGAATACAAACTGTCTTTACATAAGAAGATATTGAATTTTATAAACGTCAATCGTCACTTCGTCAAGAATTTGAATACAAACTGTCTTTACATAAGAAGATATTGAATTTTATATTCGTCAATCGGGACTTTGCCACTGCTTTGATGATTATTTGCCACTTTATCATATATGAAAAGAATAGGTTCATATTTCAGGAAAGCCTATTGAATATTCACAAAAACAAAACATACACTTTTAAAAACCTGATAGATAATGCTTTGTTTCAATTTGGTGTGTCAGGTACACAGTATTATGTAGGCGAGATAAATACAGTAAATTGGTTTATTTAGCGTTTATGAATTTGGGGGCCATTGTTTATTTTGTCCCATAGTTGATAGGGCCATGCTACGGCGCTACGTCGGTGAAAGCGGAATTGTATTTTCGTAGAGCTACCAAATTGTAGCAGATACTCTACAATGCTACGGGCTTAGTTTATAGAGCTACCAGGATAATAATCTCAATTATAAAAGCGTGATTTGATATTTTTATAGTTAATAAAAATGTGGCTGTCCTTTTCATTGCGACCGAGACTTGGAGACCAACACACCTCAAAATTTTATTTGGAGCTGGCAAATAGCCTTCTTAATTAAACCTATTATCTCAATACGTCTTTTGTAATATTTTAATTTTGCGTTTCAAAATTGTTGAAGACAGTTTTGAGAAACGAAAAATCATGTACTTACATAATATTTACATTTTGAAATTTTGAAACGATAAAGACGACAGATTTTCATCTTGATCAAATGTTAGAAAAACTATATTCGAGAGCTCTTGCCACAAAATTGCAATGTGAATTAATGTAAAATCTATTGGTTACTCAGTAAGTCCACTACAATTGATTTGCGATTTCAATGTCAATACGATACTAGTTCGAAACAATGTAAGTACTAATGCGATTCAGGCATTGACACTGTCATTTAGCATACTATAAACCTATCGTGGCCTTGACCAACAATTCTCTTATTTATTTCCAACCTCGACAAACAGACTCGCAAACAAGCCACCATCTCGCGTGTTCACTATCGACTTATCAATAAACAAAGCGTGTTATCACATCTGTGAGCTCTAATCTTTGGCAGTAGACGCGAGGACGCGCGGGGGCGGGCAGAGGGGGTATCGGCCCGGCCGGCGCGGCTCGCTAGGCTTCAGTCCGCGCTTGCCCTCCGCCCCGGACGCACGCCGCTCCCAATCGCGAAATCAGTCCAAACGTGCGCCGCCGAAATAACAATTCCTAAATTAAATTGCTTGTGGAAACCCGTTCCGCGACAGTGTTGTGTTTTTCTCCTGCCTGTGACGTCACCGCCGCACCTGTCTGCCTGTTTTCGCGGCGCGTCAATAAGGCACCCCACGTAAGGCGATCTATTTGAGGGCAAAACAGAATTTTCACTGGTAAGTACACACGGCCCAATATACATTAGTGGTCGGTCAATTCCGTTGAAGTAGTGCTTGACTAGCTGGCCCTGGCTTTCGTAGTTAGTTGGCTTCGTCCCTTTTTTCTTTCGCAGTCGAAAAGTAAACTGTTTGCGAGATGGAAGATTATTGTTGTGCCGTTTCACCTGTCTAGGTTAGTGTTAATCGATTTTGCACTGAAATAACTGGACGAAGAACGCAAAATTTGAACAAATTCGAGTGAAGAATGGAATATTTTTTTCCTTAAGCAGATAGTCACATTTTCCTATCATTGTCGTAAATAAGAAGTAATCTCTTGTATCAGCCTCTCAACAATAAACGAGATAAAAGTCGAAATTCTGTTTTTGTGTCTAGTTTATAAGTGCGATTGAATGTAGGTACAGAATGTACTTAGGTACTACCCAGTCATTGATAAGTAACTGTAGTTACCTATTATATGGGTAGTTAGGTATAAATGTTATGAAACGGCTTGGAGAATTCCCTTTTATTAATTAGTTATCCATGTTACGTCAAAGGAGGAAAAAATAGTTTTCTGCTAAGTACAAAATTAGTAAATTGGACAAGTGATTAAATACATAATACCTACCTAAGAGACAAGTGAAAAATAATAAGATATATCTACATAAAACAATTTGGCAGCGCACTTGTCCAATTTGTTAATAATATTATAGTAGGAAACTATTTAATTTGCTCCTATATTTTAATTTTATAGAGCTACATTTATTATCTCTATGAACTGTCTCCACAAAACTACCTACTCATTGTCATTGTAGACAATGGACATAATACTATTTGTTCCGAAAACTAAACATGGGTAATTACAAAACAACCACGTAAAATACAAAAACCACAAAATATAGGTACCTAGGTAGGTATATTGAGATAATTTGAGACCTTTAGAAGACATTTGCTATGAGTTATATGACGGTAAACGTCCATTAAAATCTATAGAGCAGTTTAGAAGAACTAAGCTAACTAACAGACAGGATAGTGACTTCAGTTTATGTTATTTGGGGATAGAGAAGTTTTTCTTCGCAGAAAAGCAAAGCACCTTCCAAAGTTCCGCAGAAGAAATTGGCGTAGGTACATACTCGTACCTATGTGAATCCACTAAGGTGGCAGGTATGGGATCCCGTATTGGCCAGGACATTTAGCTAGATGTTGTGACAGCAGATGGAGTAACTTTTGACTGAGTGGTGACCCAGCCGGGATGCGCAGTTTTGGTAGACCCATACAACGGTGGTGTGATGATATCCAAAAGTTTTACGACAACACCTGAATGAGACTAGCACAGGACAAAAATAATTGGCGTAAAAGAGTGGCTTATGTCCTGTAGTGGGCGGAAATAAGCTGATGATAAAGTGAATCCACTAACACGCACTGGGCCACCGAAATGGTTAATATAGCCAAATCACCCTTCATAGGTATGCTCATGCCCAACAGTGGACTTAAACACCAAAATAACTAAATGTATCTTCTTAGAAAAGACTTGAAGAGAGACAAATGAATGTTACATTTTTTTTAGATACGAACGAAACGGTTTGACTCAACATTTCTGATACGTACCGCCAGGGAATTAAGTTTATGTTTCTTGAGGGATTTAAATTTAAATCTTTACAAGGTCAGATTGAATAGATATCTTCTAAGTCTGCGTGCTTCATCTTCTTTACCATCAGGCGAGTTGGTAGTGAAGCCAAAAAAGCATCATACATACCAACTTTAAAACTTTATCGGCACAGTTTGAATATCAGTATATCTCTTTGAGCTCAGAAATAAGTTTTTGCTGATTAATGGGTATTGCTTCCAGCCAGTTCAGCCAGTTTTTTAACCTTTGCACATTCCAAGTTTCGTTGCCTTTTCCTTATTTTGTCCCTATGCCCGGCCAGTTTTTTGTAAGGTTGATGCATTTGCTTTTTATATGGCATAAAAACCGTTCTTGTGAATGGTCATTTAGTAAACAGTTTTAAAAGAAGTAAACAAACTAAATGTTATATGTGTAATAATTTTTGCGGGTGTGACATTTTCATTTTTATGTAGTTTCTTTATGATTGAGAATCGCTCTATATTTTTTAGGATATTACCGTTTGCCTTAAAATATTTTTCCTTTAATTTTTATGGGTTTCTGATATTTCAAAGCTATGCATTTTTATTCACTCAAGTAGAAAACAGGCTGAAAAGCTGCAGGTATCTTTAAACTTGGAGTAAATAAACGAATACAATCTATTTAATAGTATTCTATCTATATGTGGTTAATCATTTGAATGTTTAATTAGACAGGATGTGGAAGAGCAGCATAAGACGTCCACTTACATGTGAGAAAAAAGCCCTAACCCAATTCTTTTATAAAAAAAAGCCGTAACTACATTAAAAAAATATTTAAAAAATGATCCTGCAGTTAATGCAATTATTTTGTCAAAATAACTTGCGTCTACAATTACGGCTCTTTTCACAAAGAGGCTGCATTGTAGTTACTAATTCATTCAAGCCAAAACAGGGCCTTCAAAAAACCAATTAGATAAACCTATTTTCAGCTGTAGACGTTCTACTACGATAGTGAGAAGGCAAAGTATGACTAAGCAAAATTCAGAGCAAAAAATATCTTGTAAATAGTTAGAATCCATTCGAAAAACGATACAGAAGACCTCCTCCCACACCCAAACAATATCTTAACTAGACAGTCAAACGCCCACAACCGCATGGATGTGAAAAAAGAAATGGATTCGTTAATGTGGCCAAACCAAATATCGCATGAAAACTACTAAAAATCTGTAACAAAATGATGGAATTTAAATTATAGGCACTTAAAATGTTGTAATGACTACTGCACCAGCATCAAGCAGTAGTAGTATGGAAGTAGGTTTTTCTTATCAATATTACATTTAACATCTTGATTATTTTAGAGTGAAAAGTGCAATGTGCTGTGCAAAGTTTTGAACTGGTCGCGCAACGCGAACGCGAGCGCGAACGCAAAGTTCTCTTTACTCTCTCTTAGTCATATAAATAAAATATAATTAGTGAAATTTGAAGTAATCATCAAATTGATACATTAATTAGATCCCTGACGTGACAAATTTTGAGGCAGTCGTTAGTTTTCGAAGACGAGTGACTTTGCAGCTGATCCTTATACATCCATGCTTGAAGAGAGCGATACCTATCAATATTGACTGATGAAGATACAGTCTCCTTTGATGTTCGGGACGCCTACGCAGAACCCACGTGGTTTTCTTTTAGGGATTTAGGCTCGTTCACTCCGATGGCAGAGGTCACCTTAAGATTATAATTATGTCGTATTACTACTAATATTATAAGTCCGAAAGTATGTTTGTTGGTTTGTTCCTCTTTGCAACAGAATGGCTTGATTTTTGGAATGAACATAGTTTGAACGACCGAAAGTGAAATGGGCTACATTTCATCCCAAAAGTAACATGATTCGCTATGATGACCAAAACACTTTTTTATTAGATTGACAACTTATCGATATCCATGTCTTATAGGCAGGCAAAACGTTAATGGATAAGGTGACATTGGTTGCAGAATTTCATGCATAGACGAAGGAAAAAAGCCCTACAAGGTTTTTTTTTTCCTTTTTTTATCTAAGATCACCGCAGAATTTAGTTAAAAACGAATACCTAATATAGGCATATAAACCAATAATACTTTAATCAATTATAAAAAGATAAAATTGTAAATGGGAAAGCTTAAAAATCAAAATGTAACGCGGGCGAAGTCGTATCACTACATAGTATAAAACAAAGTCGCTTCCCGCTGTCTGTCCCTATGTATGCTTATATATCTTTAAAACTACGCGACGGATTTTGATGCGTTTTTTTTTAATAAATAGAGTGATTCAAGGAAAAGGTTTATATGTACTATGTATGATACACCTGTGCGAAGCCGAGGCGGGTCGCTAGTAAATCTATATACAGCCTTGGCCAAAAGTATTAGGCACCTTTAAAAAATCAAAATGCATGTTTACTACTTAACCAATAACTGAGTGCTTATCTTAAATGACTTACCGGGGTCATAAATAACTTCTTAGAATATCAAGCGGCTCTTTGTTAAAGTCATAAAACACCTGGTGACAAAAATTCGGAATTCTGATTCGGTTTTCTTTCGGTCTTATTAGTCAATGTTTGGTCACTTGTGTTCTGGACTCTAACAAGTAAACAAGCTTCATTTCCGTTGATGTGAATAAATTGACTTCAAATTTGTTAAAAATGCCAAATAGGAGTGAAATTAGTTTAGATGATAGAGTGAAAATACAGGGTGCCTAATACTTTTGGCCAAGGCTGTAGATGGTCATGTGCGGAGCAAGATAAGACGAAATTGCGGGTCATAACTAGGTTACGAATTCACGATAGGCACAGGTCCAAGGCACATGTCATATTGAGAGAAATGTCTCAGTGCAGTCCGACTGCCTCAGTGGCCCGCCTGTTACTGACCCTAGCCAGCACTTGACCCAACTTGAGAAAGATCGCCGAATACTGTCGAAACTATGATAGTGCATGCGACTACTAAAACATGTGAGTTTATTTCCGTTATATACAGTTTACAAATCGTTGCTTTGGTGGTGAAGAGAGCTAACCCACAAAATCAAGTTTTAAGGTAATGAGCAATTAAGGGACCAGGGTCAACTACAAAATATATTTTTTATAATATCTTCTAAACCATTGGTCCGATTTTGATGAAAATTGAGTCGTATAAGGAAAATAGGCTTATTGAATCCCCGTTTAAATATAATAATTGGTAACTAATTTTACTTAAAATGTGGGTTCCTGTTCCTGGACCTCTGTTCACCACCAAAGCGACGAAATATGCGAAAACCACATCCAACAAAAAACATTTGCATGTAAAATGAAGCCAAGACGAACGAGACTACAGTTTGCACTATCAATAATTACTTTTTTGCAAAAAATGTAATGACCGACTTCACCCGTGTACAGAATACGCGAATATTTCGCACGGATCGATGTAACATTTTTCACATTATTGTTGATTTATGAAAAATGGCTCTGCCGATTTCAATAAAATTTAAATGGGACCAATTTCGAAGTATACTCTTTCCAATAAAAAAATAATAATTGAAATCGAACTACTACTAAAAAAGTTATGCGTGGTTATACATATATATATAAGGCGTCGAATTGTATACCTCCTCCGGTGGTTCGTCGGTCAAAAAGTTATCAGATCTCATGTAGAGCCGAGCTCCTAACTCTACAGTACTTAACTCTACAAGCATGGTAGTTATTTTACTATAGACACTAATGTGTCTTACCATCTGTTCTTATTTAATTTTTTTAAAATATTGTTTTCATTCAAGTTCACCGAAAGTAATACCATTATTTCAGACGCAAGCTAATATCTTCTGCACGTTATCAACAGATTCTAAAAGATAAAAACACTGCGGGAAAAGTCTCGAAGAAATGTTTTTCCTCGTTCGTTAAGATAGAAAATAACAAACCAGGAATTACGAATTGATTTGAAGAGTTTGCAACGTTCTAAAGACAATGCTTGTTAACTTTTATGAGTCGCTGTTGTTTACTTTTTTGGAACATTTTAAAAGTTCTTGAATCGAATTCAAGTAATATAATTGTTTTGGATTTCATCTATGATTTATTGTTTTGTTAAAATAAAAAAAAATACGAGAAATCGCTACACAGACTTCCACCGTGTACAGAATTAGAATGTTTGCACGAATCAATGATACATCCACTGTACATTATTATTGATTTATCAAAATAGGCTCCTCCGATTTCGATAAAATTTAAATGGGTCAACCTCGGGAGTATTCACTTTTGAACTAAATAATATTTTTTCTTGTAATCTGTCTACAATTGGCGAAAATATCGATGCAAAAAAACGTACAGACAAACATAATACTTCCTCCTTTTTGGAACTCGGTGAACTAGTGTTCGACAAACTCCAGCCAGGGTCCATGCCCTTTCTTAAGTTAGTTTACAATTGATTAAGGTGACTTAGGTATACATGACTTATTATACCGGCGACTCGCAAGCAACACCCGTTTACGGATTAGACGCATGTAAGCCTTCGCTCTCCTCGACCTTTTTTTGACCGACGAACCACCGGAGGAGGTATACCACAGAAAAGCGAGTGAGGTATACACTTCGACGCGTATATTATTATTTTTTTTATGTATATGTACACGTAACTTTTTCAATAGCGGTCCGATTTCAATAATTCTTTTTTTATTGGAAAGAGTATACTTCGAAATTTGTCTCATTTTACTTTTATCGAAATCGGCTAAGCCATTTTTGATAAATCAACAATAATGTGAAAAATTCTACATCGATCCGTGCGAAATATTCGCGAATTCTGTACAAGGGTGAAGTCGGTCATGCTAATTTTTGCAAAAAAAAATCTTACAAGAGAAGAGAACTACCCGACACACGACGCCGCCGCAAGAAGGAGCCTTCTATAGAGAGCATGAATGTTCGGGTCATGCACGCAATGCTTATTTCTAATAATATATTATATCACACGATTTTTAGTGTAAGCGATCACCGGTAGAGTCCGAGGCTACTTCTCTGTGTTTCTTGGTGGTTTCAATTCTAATAATATATTATATCACACGATTTTTAGTGTAGCGCTCGTAGCGTAGTTTGACTAGGTGATTGTCAGCGATCACCGAAATTAAGCAACGTTCCGCACGGTCAGTATTTGGATGGGTGACCGCGGGTGGCATTTTCCAACTGAGCGCTACCGTGGCTCGGATGACACGTTAAATTGTAGGTCCCGGTTGTTTTAACCGTTTAGCCATGTCAGAGGCCTTCAGGCGGCCTAAAAACTCTGACACCAGGGCTAGCCACCCGGCCTATACGAACTTACTTACTTACTTAGTGTAAGCGATCACCGGTAGAGTCCGAGGCTACTTCTCCGTGTGTTTCTTGGTGGTTTCAATTCTAATAATATATTATATCACACGATTTTTAGTGTAAGCGATCACCGGTAGAGTCCGAGGCTACTTCTCCGTGTGTTTCTTGGTGGTTTCAATTCTGATAATATATTATATCACACGATTTTTAGTGTAAGCGATCACCGGTAGAGTCCGAGGCTACTTCTCCGTGTGTTTCTTGGTGGTTTCAATTCTAATAATATTGTAACGCAGTAGACGCCCGTTGTAGGTATGGAGTGCGATGTTTACGTGATTCGGTTCTGGGAAGCTCTATTGTTCTGTGAAGCTTTATTGTGTTTTTATTGGTGCCTTTTGTATTCGGTTTTATGGCTTTATGACTCGAGTTTATTTGTTTGGTGAAAAACAATAGGGATTCTCGAACTTTCAAGTTGTTTACTTGTTAACACAATGGCGTTTATTGAGATCGAGTAATGTTGCGAAATATCTCGTAGGTTTGAGACTGTAGGAAATAACGGATATAAATACGCCGGCCGACCCTTGGGGATCAGTTTATTCGTTTACCGTCGAAGCGATAACTACTCGGGTTAGAGTGCGATACCAGTGATTGTGAAGTGACTAGCTTGTGTGAATATCAGTGCCAGTGTAAAGTGTTTGTGCGAACCAGTTGTGTCGTGTGTTTTTGTGATTTTTGTGAAGTGATTGTGTGCAATAAAGTGCAAAGTGAATAATCGGCGTTTTAACTGACTATCCAAGAACCCATCTCGTAACATTTGGTGTCAGAAGGGTGGATAATTAAAAATGCCGGTAACGCCATACGACGACGAAACGCCGCGCACAAGGAGTCAGCGCCGACAGGAGGAAGCGCGCCGACAAGAGGAGCAGGAGCGCCGTCAGGAAGAGATTGACCAGAGGCGCTTCGGACACAATTCGCTGTTAATGGAAGCCAGCGAGTCCGAGGCAACCAACGACGAATCCAGAAACCCGGAAGCACCTACTGCGGCACCAGCTGTCCCTGCGGCATTCGACATGGCTTCAATGATGTCGATGTTGCAGTCAATGTTGGATCGCAACAACGAAAGGCAGACCCGTCTACTGGAAGAACAGGCCCGGAACAACGAGAGACAGACTCGCCAGCTAGAAGAAAAATTAGACCGCAACAGAGAAGAACAGGCTCGTCAAAAAGAAGAGCTGCTTTCAAGCCTGCAGACGACTTTGGGCAAAGAGATTAAAGAGGTCAAGGACACGGTCGATCAGCACGACGCCAGCATAAAGGAGCATGAATCCCGTATTGTCGAGGCGGAAGCACAAATCGCCGATGTGAGGAAAGCCCTCAACGTTATCAAGTTAGGAGGCGGAACCGCTGCATCTACAACCTTCTCGCCAGCCTCCCAGAAGATCAAAGTGACGCCTTTCGACGGAACATCATCATGGTCTGCCTACAAAATTCAATTTGACGCCGCCGTTCAAACCAATGGATGGAACCAGGACCAAGCCAAGAACGCCCTCATCATGAGCCTTCGTGACGAAGCCCTGAGTATTCTGGATGCCGTGGGTAAGGAAGTGACCTACGATAAATTAATGGAAACGCTGGAGAGTCGCTATGGTGATGAGCACCTGGAACGTGTGTACCGAGCGCAGTTGAAGAACAGGGTGCAACGTCGTAATGAAAGTCTTCAACAGTGGGCCGTCGAGGTGGAGAAACTATTCCGGAAGGCATATCAGTCCGCGCCATTACCCAACGACGAACATTTAGTGGAAGCGTTTGCTAACGGGATAGCTGACTTCGAAGTAAGAACTGCAGTAAAACTCGGGCATCATAAAACACTAAAGGAAGCGTTGGCTCAAGCCTTAGAAGTCGAGGCTGTACGAAATCCAGCGAAGGATATCCAACATATAAGGGAGGTAAAGGACGCATCACTTCGTACAAGGTTTGGCCCTAGATGCTACAACTGCGACGAAAGAGGCCATTTATGGCAGAATTGCCCAAAGCCACGTCGACCGAGGGAGGATCGATCAATGGAAGAACAGGAGGAACGGCCGCACCGTGACACCACACAGCAGCAGGGAAACGAGTAAGCGCCAGGACCAAGGGGCGGGTGCTGGCCGATCTAAAAAAGGCCCCAAAGATTTTGATCTCACAAGCTCACGATGGGAACAGCCTGATCATCAATGGTGCCATCAATGGAACTTCGTGCAAGCTGACATTGGATACTGGAGCTTCTCGCACTGTCATCAGCTCCCGATTGGCTAAGCGCTTTCTTCCGAACTTCGAAAGCTGCAAAACAGTTCAACTTCTGACAGCGACCGGTCAGCACATATCCGTCCGAGGAGAGAAGCTGGTGGAGTTAAAGTTGGGTGAGAAAACTTTCCAACACAAAGTCATTGTGGCTGATATAGTTGACGATTGCATTCTGGGTCTTGACTTCATGCGAGAACATCATTGTGAGATTGACGTCAACCAAGGAATCTTGAAATGTGGAAGAGAAGAAATCTTCATGGAAGGCGCCATATCAGGAAAGGTTTATTGTCTGCAGAGAACAGTCCTTCCACCTAGATCGGAAACCATTGTGGCCGTTAGATTACCGCCGAAGTTGGATCATCAACAACGATGTGTTCTAATAGAACAATCGGAAGGTGATCAACCATGGTTAGTGGCCCGAACTCTGGTGAGGACTACTAGTACTGCTGTGGTACGTGTACTCAACACAAGTAACGAGGCACAACTCATCAAAGAAGGAACCCCGATTGGTACATGCGAAGAAGTAGACTGGATGCGCAGATGCCAAGAACAACCAAAGGAGAAATACAACTGTGCTGGGAGTTGCAACGTGTCAACACAATTGGAAGATTCCCGTAAAAATCTCTTTGAAAAAGAACTTCTGATGGCGAAGAAGATGCTACAGCGCTTTACCGACATATTTGCCCTCGATGATGCTGTCAACGGGAAGACTGGCTTAGTGAAGCATACGATTAATACAGGAAACGTGCCACCGATACGACAGCGGCCAAGAAGGATACCAGTGGCTCGAGAAAAAGAAGTTGAGTCAATGATTGAAGACATGGCGCTAAATGGTGTGATAGAACCTTCATCCAGTCCGTGGTGTTCGCCAGTGGTTCTAGTGAAAAAGAAGGACGGCAGTATGCGGTTTTGTGTTGATTATCGACGACTCAATGACGTAACGAAAAAGGACAGCTACCCTTTGCCGAGGATTGATGACACGTTGGATACACTGACGGGCATGAAGTGGTTCACTACGCTGGACTTGAAGAGCGGGTACTGGCAAGTGGAAATAGACCCTAAAGATAAGGAGAAGACCGCATTTTCTACGGGAAAAGGCCTGTGGCAATTTAAAGTGATGCCGTTTGGGTTGTGCAACGCCCCCGCTACGTTCGAAAGGTTAATGGAGTTAGTTCTTGCGGGACTAATTGGTGACGCATGCCTTGTCTACTTAGACGACATCATAATTGTGGGAAAAACCTTCGAAGACCACCTTCAAAACCTGGAACGAGTCCTAACAAAAATACGTGCTGCCAATCTTAAGCTGAGTCCGAAGAAATGTTCCTTCTTCAAGAGGCAAGTGAATTTCTTGGGACATGTGATTTCCGAAGCTGGTGTACAGACGGATCCAGGTAAAGTCAGTGCTGTGAAGGATTGGCCTGTGCCAAAAGACAAGACGGAAGTCAGAGCATTCTTGGGATTATGCTCCTATTACAGGCGATTCGTGAAGAACTTTGCTGACATCGCTAAGCCGTTGCATAGACTGACTGAGGAAAAAAGGCCTTTTCTCTGGGATGAAAATTGCGACGCAGCTTTTCGAGGACTAAAGGAGCGACTTTGTAATACGCCTATTCTCGGCTTTCCGGACACCGAGAACGAGTTTATCGTGGACACTGACGCCAGCAACACCGGCATCGGAGGAGTATTGTCGCAAAGAAAAGGAGACCAAGAAGTGGTGATTGCGTATTTCAGCAAATCCCTGTCCAAGCCAGAAAGGAACTACTGTGTGACAAGAAAGGAGCTACTTGCAGTGGTCAAGACATTGCGTCATTTTAGCAAATACCTGCTCGGGCGAAAATTCCATCTGAGGACCGACCACGCTGCTCTAAAGTGGCTACTGCAGTTTAAGGATCCCGAAAGCCAAGTGGCAAGATGGATTGAGCAACTACAAGAGTTCGACTTCATCACGGAGCATCGCAGTGGAAAATCTCATGGCAACGCAGATGCACTGTCAAGAAGGCCATGCTCAGAGGACTGCAAGCATTGCTCAAGACAAGAGTCGAAAGATCCAGTACCTGTCAGAATGCTCAAAGCTGACATCGGCGACGAATGGAAAGAAACCCTTCAGGCTGCACAAAAAGAAGACGTCGACATCAAGCCGATTCTTGAATGGATGGGATCAGATGCCCGTAAGCCTGACTGGAGTGCTATTGCTTCACTGAGTGTTACGACAAAGAGCTATTGGGCGCAATGGGATAGCCTGGTGCTTCAAGAGGGAGTGCTGTGCCGAAAATGGAAAATGCTCGAGGCAACCAGTGCCATCTCCAAATGGTTGTACCCAGAGCAAAAGTTCCCGAAGTTTTGAAGCTGTACCACGAAGGGTTTTCGGGAGGACATCTGGGTGTGAAACGGACACTGTTGAAGATTCGAGAAAGGTTTTACTGGATCAACTGCAGAGATGATGTAGAAGACTGGGTACGGAAATGCACGAGCTGTGCATCAGTGAAAGGTCCGCATACCCGCAGCAGAGGAGCACTAAAGCTGTATAATGTTGGAGCACCATGGGAGCGAATCGCACTGGATGTGGCCGGACCATTTCCTGTGAGCGAAAGTGGCAACAAGTACTTCCTTGTCGTCATGGATTACTTCACCAAGTGGCCGGAAGTGTTCGCAATTCCAAACCAAGAGGCATCGACGATAGCAGACAAACTGGTCCATGAAGTATTCTGTCGTTTTGGAGTACCATTGGAAATCCATAGTGACCAAGGAAGAAATTTTGAATCTCAACTGTTTCAAGAGACGTGTCGGCTTATGGGTGCACACAAAACAAGGACAACGTCATACCACCCGCAATCAGATGGAATGGTGGAGCGATTCAACCAAACTCTGGAGAGATACCTGGCAAAAGTAGTCGAAAGCAAACAACGGGATTGGGACAAGCATATCCAGCCATTTTTGTTGTCATACCGAAGTGCTGTTCATGAGAGCACCAATGTCACTCCTGCTTTTGCCAATTTTGGACGTGAATTACGGCTACCCGCCGACTTAATAACTGGTGTCCCACCGGATTCTCCACAACCCATAACCGAGTACGCCAGTGACCTCCGGAACAAGATGAACGACATCTATGAGCACATTAGAGAGTATGGCCAGCAAACATCAGAAAGAATGAAGACTAGATACGACAGAAGGACTAACAACCCTGGGTTCGAGGAAGGCTCGCTAGTATGGCTACACAACCCTATACGCAAAAAAGGGAAATCTCCAAAGCTACAAGCCAAATGGGATGGACCATACCGAGTGGTGACCAAGATCAACGACGTGACGTTCCGCATACAGAAGGGACATCGAGGTGCTCCCAAGATAGTTCATGTGGATCGATTGGCGCGATATTACGGGTGCAACGATGCTCGGGACGAGCATGTCTTAGGAGGGGGTAGTGTAACGCAGTAGACGCCCGTTGTAGGTATGGAGTGCGATGTTTACGTGATTCGGTTCTGGGAAGCTCTATTGTTCTGTGAAGCTTTATTGTGTTTTTATTGGTGCCTTTTGTATTCGGTTTTATGGCTTTATGACTCGAGTTTATTTGTTTGGTGAAAAACAATAGGGATTCTCGAACTTTCAAGTTGTTTACTTGTTAACACAATGGCGTTTATTGAGATCGAGTAATGTTGCGAAATATCTCGTAGGTTCGAGACTGTAGGAAATAACGGATATAAATACGCCGGCCGACCCTTGGGGATCAGTTTATTCGTTTACCGTCGAAGCGATAACTACTCGGGTTAGAGTGCGATACCAGTGATTGTGAAGTGACTAGCTTGTGTGAATATCAGTGCCAGTGTAAAGTGTTTGTGCGAACCAGTTGTGTCGTGTGTTTTTGTGATTTTTGTGAAGTGATTGTGTGCAATAAAGTGCAAAGTGAATAATCGGCGTTTTA